>LUCM01005453.1:283579-385655 GCA_008360955.1 Fasciolopsis buskii
CAAGATATATATAGTGATGTAATGGCATGAGTACGAATCACTGAAAACGAGCTTGTTCGCCAACTTGTGTTTTCTCAATGTGCTCAGTGGTAATTTTCAAGGAATTGAAACAAGCCAAGGGCCCGGCTGTACTGAAAGAGCTTAATAAGTATATTAAGTTCCGTACGAAACTGGCGCTGGCTAGAGCTCATATCCAGTTCTTGGACGACTGTATAACCGAATCTAATTTTCCAAAGCAATATGATACTCTGTTAAGAAGAAACCGGATATACATTACCAAAACTTCACTTCAAAGACAAGCTCTTAATGAACGTGATACCATGTGCAATCACACCGCGGAATTAGAACGATCATTTGTGACATCAACTTATGTGCTCGACCAATTGAGTGAGGAGGAAAAACAATCTTTCGAGGAATACGTTCAATCCATTGTACATAAACAGGTGAACTAGAAGCGCCAAGTGTTGATGAAACAATTGGAAGGATCAAAACCATCCAGTGAGTTTCCGCAGAACCGTGATCGATTTGTTCACAATTTGTCAAACTTCAAGTTAGTTAAGACGTTGTTGGAAGTTTTATCCCTGGGGCCCAAATTTTGTTGTCCAAACAGCCAGAGTGCACAAATGGACTTAGAAGTTGGATTCGAGAATCTTTCCTCTCAAGTGTCGAGTTTATCTCCGTCATCACAAATGGAAATGCAAGCATTTAAATCAACTTTGGTGAACACTTGCTACCAATATCATGACGCTAGACATACAACGAGTGGGTTATTAAAGCCAGAACATATGAGACGGTTAAGAGAACTGCAGAAAAATGCCGACATCATGTTATCAAGACCAGATAAGGGTGCAGGCATAGTTCTCCTGAACAGGTCTGATTGTGTAACAGAAATGGAAGCCATTCTGAATGACAAATCTAAATTTGCAAAAATGGCGAAGGAGAATGATAAGACGCATCAGATAGAAAAATCGTTGTCTAGTATCTTGAGAAGACTAAGACAAAGAGATATCATAGATTCGACGACATTCGAACAAATTCGGCCTACGGGAACTACTATTCCGAGATTGTACGTCCTACCGAAATTACATAAAAATGGAGTACCTATGAGGCCTATTCTTGACATGTGCAATTCGCCGTACCATGCTGTGGCAAAATGGTTAGCTAGGTTACTGGAACCCGTTAGACAGGAGGTAACAAAACATAGTCTCAAAGACATTTGAGCTTATCGATTCCGTAAAAGAACTAAATATGAAGGTTCGAAGGATGCTTTCTTTAGTCGTCACCGCCCTTTTCATCAACGTTCCGATCACGGAGACAATCGAATACCTCTGTGACTACATCGAGAACAATGGCTTAGCGACAAGTCTTCCGATAACAGACTTGAAACAACTATTGTTCTTTTGTACCTACAATGTTCAATTTAAATTCAATAATCAAATTTACCGTCAAAAAGACGGCGTAGCGATGGGATCCCCACTCGGTCCGCTACTAGCTGATATTTTCACGGCAAAGCTGGAACGTGGACCACTCGAGTCGTCAATACAATCGCTCTACCTATACAAGCGTAATGTGGATGACATCTGTTTACTCAACCCCTCGACGAAAACTAAGCAAATGTTGAATATGTTCAACTCGGCTCACGCAAATTTGAAATTCACAACAGAGATGGAGCTGAACAGTGAAATAGCTTTCTTAGATGTATGACTAAGTCGTCGAGAAGACGGCTCAATTCGGCGATCAGTACACAGAAAGCCACATGGAATGGGCAATACATCAACTTCCACAGCTTTGTACCTCTTAATATGAAGAGGAACTTAATTAGATGTCTGATTGCCAGGACAAAATGAATATGCACAGAAGATGCTCTTGAAGCTGAACTTCAGACGGTCAGAAAAGTATTCACTGAAAGTGGTTTCCCATTTAGATTAATCGACAAGATGTTGGAGACAGAACAGGAAGTTCCTAGGAGGGCGACGGTGGAGAGAAAGCCGGTATACATATATCTGCTATTCAAAGGTGACACGCTAGCAGAAATAGCACGACGAAGACTGACTAGTGCTATCAATAAGACATTCTACGCAGCCAAGCTTCGTATCCTGTTCAAATCCCGCCCCGTAGTGTCATTATGGTTGAAAGACAAAGTCCCTGATTCTGCAGCCTCGTTTTGTATCTATTCATTCACATGTTCCTGTGAGACAATGTACATCGGCCGCACGACCAGGCGCCTGTCTGAACGCATCCGTGAGCACCACCCGGCATGGTTAGGCACTGGAACAATTAAGTCACTTAATAGCCCAGTGGTTTCACATCTAGCACAGACTAACCACACCGTGAATGTGACGCAAGCTTTCCGGACCTTGTATAAGGTCAGAGGTCAACAATCCAGGTTGGCAAAGTGTCGCCTCTCGAGCACTGCGGAAGCTGTCGCAATCCGTCTTCACAATCCTCCACTCTGTTCTAAAAACAATTTGTGGTTGCTCTTCAACTCCCTTGGCCCACCCCCCGTCCCAATACAAACCCTAGACAACAAAACAATTAACACCACAAATCCCTTCCCCACCCATATTTGTAAATGACTAATCCAATCCTTCCTATAGTGAAAATATTTTGTCAAGATATATATAGTGATGTAATGGCATGAGTACGAATCACTGAAAACGAGCTTGTTCGCCAACTTGTGTTTTCTCAATGTGCTCAGTGGTAATTTTTAAGTATTATTCATCAACATAAAATTTCTGTCCGTTCACCATGTTCTAATCTCGCTTTACTACGTCACAATAGGAATTGTTTGCCTTAGCAATTAATCAAATCCAGGGTTCAGTGGTTCAAGTACCGCTCCTCTGAAGTAGTCTGAAATCTTTGCCACAATAATACTTCCACAATTTCAAAATTGGTAAACAGTTTCGTTATTTGTTGAAACAAAAACTAGAATGTAGTTGGAACAGGAAACTTCACGAATCTTAATTTCTCAAATTTCCCTGTAATGTTTCACTGGTTTTCGAGTCACCATGGTTCCAAGGAATATTTCTTTCCCTCGTAAACGAACGGGCTCACGCAATGGTTTAGAACTTCATCACTAGTCAGTCCATCGACAACGCGAGTAAACTGGAGAACACAGAAACTCACACGCACACACACAGCGCTTCGCATTGCCGCAGGGATTATTGATAACATCAAAACCAGCAGACGGTTATTTGCAAATGTTTCTCGATTTACCAAAAAATATCACTTTCTGATTTGGCCAGACCACTGGGAGCATGGATGCATTGCTGTCAATCTGAGTTCTGCTAGTATCTATTGTGTAAATAGGCCGTAATGCAGGAATTTCGTGTTACCATGGTTCTGTACAAATTAGCGCAGAGGAAATGATTAGTGGAAGCAGATTCACAGAGTTGATTGAATGGTCTCCAATTAGAGCACCTTAATCATGGACCAGAGTAACTCGGGACTGTCGGATGTAATGGAACAATGTAATAAATACTAAACCGGTAACTACTGATAAGCAGTCGTTATGTCCATCAGTGCAAAACAAATAAGTCTGTGCGAGTCCATTTGGACATTAGTATCGCGATTTTGGGAAAACCTAATCTAAACATGACCTGTTTAATTTTGTCAGTAATAGCAAGGTTCGAGAGTTTTACACGCTATTTTCTGACCGTGTAAGAGCTACCAACAACCAACATCTTAGAATTCGTGTATATTTAATGAACTTGGGCAACTGAGGTTCATGTACACGTAACAGAATCATTTTTCGTGGGCAGCAATACTAGGCAACTGTGGTTCGGCAGCTTGGAGCAAAAATCAATGCAAAGCAACTTGCTGTCTTCCACTAATCTCGTGGATTGTAAGCTGTTCTTCATTTCCGGGAATAATTCCGTCTATTTAATGGAAAATAAAACCACGGGCTGTCGATTTTGAAACCTAATCTCAACAAAGCCAGGTTAGAAAACTCTCGATCTGTCGGCAGTGGTCAGTCTGTGAATCGACCCGACGCTTAAGGGTAAAATTTCATGTGAAGTAACTCAAAGTTTGCCCTAGTTTTTGCGGTCGGTAGGGGATAACGTTTTTGGTGGTTTCCAGTATAAGGTGTCAATGTTCGAACACCATTGTCTCCCACAAATGGAATGATCCGAAAAAAAACAAACAAAATAAACAAACGAATGCTCGGTAGAATTTCCGAATTGTGCTGAATTTTTTAATACATCAGTCAAATGACGGAATCCCATGGTGAACGATTAAGCACAAGTCCTGAGGTTGCTCATTAGCGCATATTGCTCCAGGATATTAGAATGTAAAGGCTTGGGTGTACAAAAATGTAGCGTTCCAGTCAAAAAATGGGAAAATAGTTGCACTCATCACAAGTAAAGAAAATTGTCCAGAAATGATATGATCACTTGCGACGATTTGTCAGGAAGTCAAAGGAAAGACGGTCACGGTTTGTGAAGATGGATGCCACAAATGAAACAATGGAATTCCCACGTATGCTAATACTAGAGGGGATGGAACGGAAAGCGGATCTTGCTAAAACCCGAGAGCGGCACTTTGAAAGATCGCTGTGCACAGGATGTGTGGGATCTGAACGAAATTTCTGGACAAGCTTTTCACATTGCGAATAGATGCTGATCAAATAGTTTAATGGTAACGATGGACATACGGCTAATAACTGACAGTCCCCGGAAAAGTAATTTTTAAGGAAGCATACAAAAATTTCGGAAGAGTAGTAAAGAAGGGATGGAAAAACGCACTGGTCTGCAAAACAGCGATGATGTTTTGTTTTATCTTGCAACATCGAACCCCTTTGATTTGATATGGCAACCCCAGAGATTCTTTATACAGGCGGAAAATTGACAGGTCCAGTTCAGACTTTTATCAATAAAAACCCGCCGAGTTTTCACAAAATCAACGCTGGTAATTGCTTCTCAGTCGATAAATGATGGCTGACCGAGAGAACGACAGAACACACATTCGAAACATTTAGATGCGATGAGATTTAAGTTGGCTTGTGCAGAGGAACATTAGGTAAAAGATAGGTTGCTGGAAAAATTCTGAAAATCATCGTTATTGGAAACGGGGACGGCAACATCGTCAGCATAAGTAAAAGTTACGGGGAAGTTATTGATAAGTCAGTGTTGTATGTACGGTGAATGAACAGAACCCTGAAGCAAGACCGGGTCAATAACCGACGGTTTTGAGTTTTCACCGCCCATTCATGTGCATCGGGTTCGGTTAGTTAACTAATCAGACAGCCATGCTTACAATTGTTTGGAACAATTAAATTTTTCGCATTTGTGACGTAGAAGAGATCTTGGGACATAATTAAATGCAATCGAATGGTCCAGGAAGATGCAGCGCAGAGATTTCATCGATCCATCCAAGGAATTACCAACGTGATAAAGAAAGAAGGCAACATCGTTTAAAATGAACCTGTTTGATCTCTAAGCGAACTGAACTTAGTAGTCAAGAAGATTCATGGAAGAAAGTAGGCACTTAAGCACAACGTACTCTGTCAGTTTAAGACGTCAGTCAGCTTGAAACGTCAAGGGAATCCATACAACAGACCGAAATGATTCCAGTTGAGTAAATATGTTATAACAATAAATAGAACTTCAAAAATGCAAGATGATTTTTCGAGAAGAACCAGTAGTTCGGTTGGGAAAACAAGTGCCTCGCTATATGTGGTTGTGTTACCTACCGTAATGTCGCACCTGTGCAGTCTCTCCGTTTAGGAAAGCTTGTAATTAGCAGTGCACAAGCTACGAGCGAGGCTTTTGGAAGGGATTTTTTTCAAAATAGTGCTACTGAGATGACAACGGCGATCAGTTTCCTGTCACGTATTCACCAAACTTTTGACTTGCATCTCCTATGGAAGGGCAAAGAGAATAGTAAAATTTGACCACTTAGGAAGGACTTTGGCGACTGTCTCCTTTATGCATTTTCAGGAACCATGTAGGACTTCTGTAATGCACGAGTAAACAGCGGTCAGGTTAGTATGAGAAGCTCGATGCTTCAAATGGCCTGCTAGTGCTCATTAAAGCTCCTTTTTCTAACTGTGATTGTATGCACGGGTCAGGTTTCATCGGTAGAAATTATATTCAGTCAATGATTAACCAGCCTTTGGCAAAATGTGACTTCTAAAACCCCACAGAGTTAGGAATTATGAATACCAAATTCGTTTGAGCAGATGCTAAGCTTTCTCATTTCTGATCCACTTTCTTTTTCGAATATTTATCGTAATTATTATACGTATTTGCTTGCATGAGCACGCAAAGACAGACAAACCTACACGATGAGATTAACATATTCCAGATGACGACCGTTCTCTCCCAACCGCTCGACTGTTACGCCAACACAGGTAGCCAAAATGCCAACAAATTGAAGACAGCTCATGCAATGGGTATTACGGTTACAAGGCAGTTGCATTAAAAAGTAGGAAATTCCTAATTCGAAGAAAAGCAGAAATAACACCGATGCCTTGATAAAACCAGTCGCTGGAAGAATTTGGAGAGATCCCTTGACTTTGCAGAACTGTGTATCTTCGTGGACAGAGTCTGTGTGGATTCGTCTGCGCAAACTTCTTCTGATCTACTTACTTTGTTGCGAGTCATCTCCTGCCAAACACTAAATTTTCCAAGATACTCAGTTTAAACGACATTTAAGTCACCGCATGCTTACTGAATTCGGTCACTCTTCAACATAATACACTAAAATCAAATTATTATGGGCAACCAGATTCGTTCCAGTTCTGTCTCATTCGTCTGCCTTTTACGTGGTTGCCAACTAAGCAAGCACCGACAGAAACAGTGTGCGTATTCAATGTCACGTGCTTTGTTGGGATAAGCATAAGATAGCAAATGTAATTGTGTATGACTGCTTCATTTGGTTAAGAGTAAACTGTTAACTGTATGAAGATAGCCGACTTCGGTAGCAAACTATGGGTCTTTTTACCAAAAATATCTTGTTTTATTAACCGGTCGGTTCCAGGAGTTAGGAGCGCTCTTGCATGCGCCTGGTCTCGTATCACTGAACCGGTCCGTGCGGGTCACTCAAGCGTCTACGAGGAAAGTCTTGAGAACCGACAGCTAAGATTACGTTTGTCGCATGCTAACCCTTTTTACAATGATCCGGAATTTTTAACAAAACGCTGTCGAATTTTCTCGGAAAAATGTTAATTAATCATTGCAGCGAGGCCATCTAGGATCCGGGCCACTTCAACAGAATGGCGCAGTTTTAAATACTCACCGATACAGAATCCGATAACAAGGCCGCGTATAATTGTTCACGGCAATCACATTATGTGCAACAATGAAGTGTTGACAACAATTCAACAAAACAAATTCGCCTGTCTAAATGCAAAGCGCGACTGTCCTAACGTATGAATCCGATTAGCTTGTCAGTGCGCGTCATTTTTCTTGCGAAACATATGCACTGAGGATGAAGTTTCCCCTGTATTTCCCTCGGTAGGCAACAGGGTGGTTAATATTTTACTATATGCAAAACGAAATCCAATGGCTTTTTCATCGAAGAAATTTGACAGCTCAGAAAATTTTACCTTTTGTCGAAATTGCCGACTAGAAGAACAAAAAAGGTTTTGCTTGTTTGCGATGACGCGCAAAGCTTATTTTTAAACTATCCTTGGCCAATGGTTTCAGAAAACGCTAAACGCAACGATAAGTTTCGGTATGCTTAGTCATTTTGAGGGTAAGAGAGACAGACAGACAGAGAAAGTTTGCTTCCTAAAATGCTAAAACGTTAAAACAAAACTGGACTGCATAATGGACTTTAGATGGTCAATTGTGGGTTGGTTGGAAAGTAAAATTGATCTGTTTATCACGTGAGAATGCGGGCAAATCTACGAGTTGTCTGTTTACCTCAAATCTCAGAAAGATTGAGTATTGAATGAAAAATTAAGGTGGTTTGTTCCTACGAATTGATTTTAAACAGGCACTTCTGCCTGGTCAATTACTGCATCTACAAGTGCTATCGAAAAGTTATTGTGCGGAATAAACCTTTGCCATTATACCCAGTCATTATCGCGTGGTCAGTGAGCAGTTGTGCTCCCCGGTTATTGGTAGTTTGGCTATTCCAGAAATTTGTCCAAAACTCAGCAGATATTCGACTAGTTTTCGACCGTTGTAAAGCTGCTTACTGGATCGGTTTGCATAGTTCGCAAATTCGCCCCGGTCACGTAAGACATAAATTGGATGAGTTAACTCGTACAAATATACGCAAACAGCGATTTGGTATTTCACCGGTTCTCTACTATGGACAGCTGTTGTACGAAAGGACAATGACGCGATATTCAGACATATGTCCTTCGAAAGTCGGTTAAATTGGGATGCAATCCGCGAAGGGGAAAGTACCCGAGTTTTTCCGTTCCTTTTGAACAATTCTGTCCGTTCAATTATGTTACGAAGTGATAGGTGACCGTTGTGCAAATTGGGCTTTTCTCGCCAATTAAATTTAATGCCTTGTTTGATCAACTAGTATACTACTTATTTTAGCCCTATCTTGACATTCCATTCTGACTTGAACTTGCAGAAAAAACAGAATGTCCTCTGAATGAATTTCTAGTGGGCTAGGATTTACTAATGTGGATTGTTCATTCTGTCCTTTTAAATGAATATTTTGGTTAGAAGAATCAACAGATCCCGTCTTTTGATGGTGAAACTTCAATTCTCCGAAGCTTTTCACCTACCTACTGTCTCGTGCAATAGACCCAAACGAATACTTGTCCTGAGCAGAACACGTTCAGTCTCGTTTCAGTACTCAAGGTTTTGAAATAGTTAAATTTTGCGCCTAAATAGCATTATTTTAGTCATCAGTCCAGAAGATATCGTGCAACTTTCCAGTTTGCATCAGTGTGGTGTTCTTATGCATCGCGAATCAGATTCAAAGATGAGCTTGACAGAAAACTTTGATTCACGTTTCGACCCCCGGTCCATTCGTTCTCCTGGTACCGAACTAAAACTGCCGGCTGGAGATCCTGGTCTTTTTGAGTTTGATATTTTCGTTCCGGATTAAATAAGCGAAAACTCAATGGTATTTTGTCACCAAGTGGAGACTCGCTAATATGAAGTTTATGAATTGAATGTACTACTTACCTATCCGGACTCCTAATTTAATTGTACTGGTTACCACTCATTTGAGAGTACATTTCATTTGAACGAATATGTGGACTCCTTGAAGGTTCGTTAGGTTTTCTAGAAAATTCTATCGGACCGCGTGGTCGTTTAGTCCAGAACGTCCACATGTTCCTAGTTAAATTTGTGCACTTTCGAGCATTCCTGAACGAACGTAAGAAAGAAAAGATCGTGTCCAATTGGCACTCTGATTGTTCCGTTACCTGGTCACTTTTGTTCAAGTTCAAGGGTTGCAGCTTGTGCCACGGCTCATATGCACGAATTTACAAATTACTGCTCATCTACTGACAGCTTTGAATTATACTTGTCGCAGCACTGTAAATCTGCTCATGTTTTTGGAGTTTTGTCAAGTTTTTGGTTGAAAAGTTCGTTTAACTAATTTTGAGACTCTTGCAACGCTTTGTTGTATAGTCCTTTCATTTTATTGTACCATTTCAGTCTATGCTCGTACTCGTTCTGTGCGCACTTAGTAAGAAATTTTGTTGAAATCCTTTTTCTAGGAACATCCTCAGTAGGTAAATCTTTTCTCTTTGTCTCAGTTTCGTTTTTGCTCAGAGTTTTAATTTTTATAAATAGAATCAACAGGAATGATCTGAACTAAGGTGACCAAGTTTTCGTTTCCCGTGAACCACTGTATCGACTGTCGCTTTTGCATTCATTTCACCAACGGGTCACGGAATATCGGTTTTCATGTTTCTGTAATTCCGTGGAAAATTGACGTGTTTGGAGACAAAACCAAAATAGTTTGCAGCATTTCACTGATGTTTTTTCCAATTTTTACCTAGTTCAGCGTCTACTTAACGACAGACCCCATCCTTTTTGTCGTTGTTCCGCCTTCCGGATGCATCCTATCGTCATCGCGTTTTGTTCAGTCTGGAAACGATTTTACTTTTTGTTCAACTTTCACATTGCTGTATTTTTTTCGTCCGAGAGAGAATAACGAAGAACATGGGGCGGAGCAGGTTAGAAACTGTGACTTGTCTCGTTTAGCATTGTTCGTCTTTCGAGAACAAATAGATAATCGAACGCATGTTCTATTTCAGCGGCATATATTTGACACTTATCGTTTTAATGGTAAAATCCAGCCGTGTTTTTAATACGTGGTGTTTTCTAGTCGTTATTGTCAAAGACGATTTATTATTCATTCACAAACTGTTTTATATTTCTAGATTGTTCGTAAGTACAGCTTTAAGGCAACTAGGCTGTTGACTTTTAGACTAATCTAAAGGCTAAACAGCAGATAAAACGAATATAGTTAAGACAAATCAATTTCACTCAACTGATGTTTTCCAATCATGTTTTCTCCCAGAGGTGCCAAAGTATGCAAAGGACAATAAGGAACTAGTACTTTACCCTTACGGGGAATGCGGCGCACGAACACGCCAGTTCGGCGCCGCGGTTGCTTGCCCATTTTCAGTGCGGCTGCTGCTACCGCTGCTGGTGCTAGTGGACATGAAAATTTCGCATGTAGGGCACACTTTGATTGTGATCACGGGGCAAGACAAACAGAGATGAAAACATTGATGGAGTACACCAGTTGACGGAAGACAATGTAGTCATAACAGTCATGATCATCGTCCTATTCAAATATATTCACCCGTTCAATCGGATTGGTTTCACTCTAAAGTGAATCGCAAATTGAAGACAGTTTACGGCCGAGATGCATGTTCTAGAAGCACCAAGGTGCTTGCTCTATTCATCTGATAAAATGTCATGCCAGGCTTCGAACACGTAACGGACTGGTCGTTGGCTTTGGTAGCGAACTAGCAGTATTTAGTGAAATACTTATTGAAATGAATGAATCATCCCACGAATCGGACAGAATACGGTTGAATAAAATACGGGATTACCCCGAGCTAAACAATTAGTGATCACTGGATGCCAGATGGGCCGTGATCAAGAGAATCATGAAATTCACGGAAATGCACGCCAAAATCACCCGCGTTTCTTAACGTTTTATCGTACAAAGAAGAATGCAGGGCCATAATCAAGCATCCAGGAACTGATGTTCGCAAATGTCACTGGGCTGGGATACCGCAACCTTATAGCAGTCAAGTAGAATGGAATCACAAATGTGTCCCGAATCACCTCTCTGCGTGCACACATAGTGCTTGTCCCATTCTTGAGAACTGAATCCATTAGCAAGAAAAAGGAGCATGAAGTGATAAAATACCAAACACGGTAAAAAGCATAAAGTGCATCAAAGATATCTGGAGTGTTCGACGGAAACGTGGGGCTGAAGAAAAATATATTCACACAGGTCAGAAAAGATTCAGAGATTGAATTGTGAATGGCAACGGGTTCTGCATAATCAGGCAATCGATTGTTGCTTCATAACCATAAATTTCGCTTGCCGAATAGCAATACCTGTTTCCAACCCAGGTGTCAGGTAGTTAATGACTTGGTACATGTTCATTTGCTGGAGGTGTCATCAGTGTGAAACCGTTCTCACTTTGTCATTGTAACAAAAATCGGATATGTTTTGTTAATTGATGACGTAATTGTCTCTCTGCCTCCATCTGAAACAGTAAACGGTGCTGGATCTATCGCGAGGAAGGAAGAGCCTTTAGCTGGCGACGTAGTTAGTCGGCTTGGTTTGGAAACAATAATCGGTTTGGCCGCCTTGTGACCACGCATGATGGCGGAGTTCAAACATTCGCTCATCACCCGTTCGGCACCAGCGACTTTGTGGAGTAACTTTAAACAGACGCGTATCTGGGGCGCATTATAAATACGTACTTTGCGACGCATTTGTTTATATTTATTCTGAAGTAAAAGTAGTAGATAACCATCAGCATGTAGTGTTTCACCTCTTTCTCACTAAATGCACCATCCGCACAGAATTCCCGGTATCCTTCAGATAGCATCTGGAGAAGATCAAACTTTCATTTCTTAGAAAAGAAGCTGCTGAAATTTGGAAACTACCGCAAAACAGCTTGACGAATTTATCCCCTAGGATTACTCACACTGCCACTATGAAGCTAAAGAATCCGAGACGTGTAACAACTTTTGCAAACCGATAACAATGAAAAGTCGATAATTGACCACCATTGTGAGTGAACTTTACATGAATGTTTCATTACCTAAAACCGCCTGTGTTACATGAAAAGCAACACATCGGTACAAATCGCCGTTTAGTCCCCCATGAAGTGAGCTAACAAGGTTGCTACTTGGGTGTAAATTATGTGGGAGAGGTACATCCGTAGGTCAAACCTATAATCAAACAGATGGAGTCATCCCGAGCAGCCAGCATCGCGGCTGTGTGGGAATTTATTTGTTGCTGGCCTCGAAGAGAATGTGATTAACGCTAGCAAAACTGCACCACCAGATTCATGATATAACTGTGAAAAGTAATATCAGTGAGGCGAAACAGCATATATTTAACAAGCTGAATGGATTTCACCGTAACACTAAAAAGGCATACCAAGGAGAAAAGAATGTGACAAAGATTTGGACATTCAAAGCGTCAGTCGAATTCGTGGATCCACCGGGAAACTAGTTTTGTAAAACTTACGCGGCCATGACTGTACCTGAATTTCGTCACCTTAGTAAACATGGGTGGGGCAAATAGACGATTACGTCATCTATTGACCAAACATATCCGATTTTTATTACAATGACAAAGTGAGAACGGTTTCACACTGATGACACCTCCAGCAAACGAACATGTACCAAGTCATTAACTACCTGACACCTTGGTTGGAAACAGGTATTGCTATTCGGCAAGAGAAATTTATGGTTATGAAGCAACAATCGATTGCCTGATTATGCAGAACCCGTTGCCATTCACACTTCAATTTCTGGTCACTTATGACCAGTGTGAATATTTTTGTTTTTGTTTTCATGCTTCTGTTTTAAGTCGTCCAGGACAATTTTTCCAGGTATTCTTGCATCGAGAATGAATTCTTCAATGCATACTTTCTCGAAATGCCGTCGTTGCGTTTTCTGGTAACGTTAACAGTCCCAGTAATTGTTTATTTCTGCATGGTGTGGACCAGCATGTACTTCAGTATCTTACATCCAAGGCTGGCCGATCATTTTCATTACATATACATATATATTTTATACATATGCCATTAGCTCTTAATTGGTACGCTATCATGACTGACCTATTAGAAACCCATGCGGTGCCAAATTAGTCCATGTCACAAGCTCGTGACCATTGATCTTCATGCTATGTGGCTTATTTTTCAAAGCTTAAATCACCTTCTCCAGCACTCACTCGACTGCTGTTGTTTCAGAAGAAGCTTGTTGCAAAAAGTACTGTCGAAATAGGCCCACCGCATATCCGCTAGGATTCGCCGTGCATTGGGAGTGGCTTAGAAACACGATAGATCCCAATAGATGGGGCGAAGAATGAATTTCGGAAATAGCCAACGGTTGCATCTAACAAATAATTGATGAGTAAAATAACTTCCCTACTCTCAACCAACGAAACTAGGACACGTTAACTTGAATTTCACTGGTTTCAGTCTTACGGACGCCGTTCAACTTGATCACTTTTTGGTCCTCTGCCGCGCAAGGATCCTTTGTCGAAAAACAGTTCTCTTTTGCTTTTCATTATTAAGGGAATTAATAGATAACTCAGAGAACAATAAACGAAAGTAAAAACGCAGATGTTTTCATATTGTGTAACTTAATTGCGAAAACAAACACGAGGCAAACAGTGTTGTGGCAACATATACCGCGCTGATTTATTTTTTTCTTTTCAAAATGTTCCTATTATTTTTATCGGTTTCAGTTTCCCTAAGTCCGACGTGAGGCAGAATTGAGCCTTATCGGAAAAACAGCTTTTTTTGAAGCGCCTTGACAAGTGGCCGAAAAAGACTGTTAAGCACTACCCCGCAAGTAATAGAATATTGCCGAATTAAGACTGCATCGGTTCCCATATTTTAGCTAACCGTGCATGCCAGCTGCTTACTGTTGACGGGGGAAGTGCTGCGTGGTGTTCCTCACGTTGCCACACTTTCGAAATGAAAATGAAGTTTGGGATCCACATTGCACTTTTTTGAAGAATTAGACCCGTATTTGCTTCATAGTTGATGCCTAAGATTTCAGCCGTCCGGGGCCAGAGACAATCTTAAACAAGTTGGAAGAGAAAATTCTGAAGTCGAATTTTGCCATTCTGTGTGTCCTTGTTCAGCTTTTGACATGATCCGCTGAATAAACGGATTGAAAACTAAATTGTGACCAAAAACCCCCTCAATATTTTTGCGAATGTGAACAAAACGAGGATGGCTGGCTGCACGATGCCAACTTGTTTCTAATCGAGTAAGTGTCACTTGATGTTAGGTGCACCTATTGGGCTTCGGTTAATGAGATTCAGTTTGCAATTTGCACTTCCCCCATGCGGATGCTCGTAGCCCATTTTCCGAACGACCATCGGCCTCCCGTCTTACAACACTAACATTAAAGTCATGGACAAACAAAGTGTAATCTGTAAGGGATTAACGACAGCGGGTAGAGATCAACAGACAGCTTAAAGACAACCAAAATGCAGCTCTGATGAACGAGGGCAATCATCATGTCGTCCACTGGAACATTCTTACTCCGCCCGCTGGTGGAAGACCACAACATCCACTAGACGTTTTTGTTATTGTTAGGTTAATTTAGGTAAGCACAACAAGCTTGTCTGCTTCCACAAGACAGCGAACAGCGCAAATTAAGAGAATTTTTACTTTCTCATGGATGATCTATATTTTGATGACTGCCTCGAAAGAATAGGAGACCGGATTTCTTCCCTGAGTTTGCTTTCAACGAAGCGCGACATTCAATAATTTGTTTAAGCTCAGATTTCTTTTTGCAAAAGCCCGTAACTTAAATCCACAAAGATATTTTCTTGTACAGGAAAGCATCTTGAATAAATGCAATCAAAGAACAAAGAACCCTCAAATTCTGATGAACAAAGTCATTATTCTGGGTGCCTTCTCGTCGAATATCCGGACGCTCGTACTTGGACAAACACAGTTTGTTTGTCACTTTACGGGTAAGTCAATCTAGCTCAACATTTGATGAGCTAAGCGATCCGTTAGTATCTGCATCGCCCCGCCAGTTCAATGCCTTATCAGTAAATTTAGCAGGCACACGCAGCCGTTTTGTAAGAATCATCTGTGGCATCTTTCTAGTTTTTGCAGAAATAGTCAGATGCGCACACCCAGTAATATGTAAGTGATTACCATGATATCAAGTTCACAATTAAAATGATGGTTTACCTGAATAGACATTGCGGACGGCGACTGATTGAGAATTTCTGTGGCATCCTTTATTGACGGTTCTGATAGCGAAATGTTCTTGCAGCCTAACATTTATGGACATCACTTTCAACTACTAATGCGCGAATATAGACAAGGGTTGTGAAGACAAACATTACTAGCTGAGAGCTTGCCAGTCGATTTTCCGTGGATTGCATTGATCTGAGGTACACGTGGAACAAAATGCGTTTGTTCTCTTTTTGACTATTTTCGATTGGCAAATTGTTTTCCGATGTGTTTTTCGGCACAAGTGATGTTCCCGTATCGGAGAGAAACTTCTGTTTTCCTTAATAATGTCTACTGGCAACCTTCCAAACGGTGTCCTAAGCACGATAAAAACATCGAAAAAAAAACATTTGTTCGCCGATCACGAATTCGATAACAGAGGGACTTCTATGCGGTGATTTGCCCATGAAACCAGTCCATCATGTTGATAAGTTCATATGGAATAGCTAGAAGAATTCTATAACTGGTTTATATTGGTTTCATTTCTTCACATTGCAAGGATGATTGCATCAACACTGCGAGAGTGTTCATTTGTCGTGGCAAGTGTCCACATCATCACACAACTACCGCACCGGTAGGAACCGCCGGAATTCTAACGCAGGGACTAGGCTAGTTGTCGGCACAATCACTTGTTTCCCCTGAAGTCTAACTAACAATAAGACCCACCTTCCACCTAACCTGCATATGTTCATAGAACATGAGATTTGCAGTAATGGACGACGATGTCGAAGGGTGACTAGATTATAGGCAGGCAAATTTTCCAACTGCGTAAACTCAATGTTTGCTTTTTATTTGCAGAATGCAAAATGTATTTTCAGAAGCCCTTTCTTGTGAATATACCGACAATTAGAATCTTGATTAGAAATGAGACACCCTGGAAAAATGGAATTTGTTGTGAGAGTCGTCGCGCAACGAGAAAAGAATAGGTACACTTCTGTCTTTTTCGACGATGTTTTTTTTCGGAATCTTCTATTGTGGAGATTAACAAATTGATGATAAGACAGATAACGAATGAGTTACATGAATTTCGGTGATATCGATTTATCGGAGAAGTTACACAATTATCAATTATAATTTTCTTCGAGACCTACTCTTACTCAGGACTTTCATTTAGCCCGGTTTTGTTGGTTTCATCGGACTCGGAATGCTTGCGGTTTCGTTCCCCTCGGCACTGTTGACATTTGTCGTTTTCGACTCGTTTTCACCGTTCAGTGATTCCAGTGAAATCTTCGTCGGATATCGCCGCACCGGTGCTAAATCCGTATTACACTGGTATTGTTCACTCGAGTAGTTTTTCCGCTATCGACCGAGGAGACTTGAAAAACTTGTACTTCAAAGTCCCACAGATGACCACTCCAGGGATCGCATTTCAAACCGGCTTAGTTGGAAGACACAAACTGAAACCCCACTGAGAGTTTCGCAAAATAGATCTAACGAGGATATCACACGACCGCACAAACGCCGATATTTTGTGGATTTGTTAATAAAAATCAGTTGTGAGTAATCTTCTGCCGTCATTCAAAGTCAATTTCTTTATATTTTCACAGAGGGAAAACTGCCGTGACCAGCAAGGAGCTGCCAAGTGGGATATATGTGGGATGAAATATATCCATTCCACGAAGTAGGTAAGCAGAATTCGGTTCCCCGAATGCCGTCATCAACCAAAATTGTCGCCTCTTCTTATGGGTTGTCTGTTGGTTTGAGCCTATATTCCTACTGGACAGACAATTACTGAAAGTGATCTGGTATTTCCCTAGGCTTGGAATCGATCATATTCGAGGGGCAGAATGTGAAGTTTATCAACTAACGTTCTCACAGTGACCACCGACCACGCTATGGCCAAGTGTTCCAAAAAAGAGTTTTTGTTCAGTGTGACAAAACAACAAATCTGTGCCTACCCCATTGCCTGTTCAAATTCTCACCATTTCACGGCAATGTCACCGAGAATATCACGCACCATGCAAAGCGATATCGCGTCTTTGTATCAGCACAGGGTCGAAATCGGTCAGCAACAAAAGTGGAAAAATGAAATCTGTTTCATGGCAAACCACCTAGTCGCTGACGAGCAAATAACAAGCAACATGTGCACTGAAAAATTTTAAAATAACAAAAGAAAACTGCAATAAAATCGCGCTTGTTTCGTATATTACCAATCTATCGGGATACGGCAGCAGGATGAGATTTCCATGTGTTAAGAATGACTAGTAGGGACAGAGTAAAATTTTTGTGTCAAATTTTTAGATAGTTGGTAGCAAAAGGTTGTCGGCGGAGGATGTGAATGACAAACATTGCTATTCGCAAGCGAGATGTCTTCGTTTGACAATCTGCATATACAAACCATGACAAGGTCAACCAATTATTGTCCAATCACATTTTCGTTCGATTTTGAGTTGGAAAAATTGGCCTGAACGGAACGAAACTTGGTTTAACTAAAAATTCCACATTCCCCTATTTCCCGCTTCAAGTGTTAGTACTCAACATCTGATGCCAATTTAGAAAAAAAAATAAACAAATTCGATTTTCTAAATCTAAGGTGGTGAAATTCCGTAAGTGATTAGATCGACATTTCTGGTACCTGGTGGCAATGTGCTAATACGTTTCGGAGTCCTATTCGAGGCAAGAAACTATCTTCAGTTTTGCCGATCAGCCTAGTTCACTTCCGGAATCAGGTAGCTCGTAAGTGTTCCACATGGTTAGTTCTTCATGGGGGCCGACCGTCCACTTTGACTAACAAGCGCGTCCTGTCAATACACATTCATTTTATGCACAGACAAACGAAAACGGTGCCGGTGATAGTGACATCGTCCGCGACAAGTGAGTAGACGCTAATTTATCACTGTCACTACAACTATTCCACCTTGCCATAAATGTAATGACAATTGAATGACGAGGGCTCTTTCTATTTTGGCAATCCATGAGGCGATCGAACAGGACGAGTAACAAAGAACACTGACAGCAAAAACATGGTAGTTTAATAATAAAGTTTAATACACGCATGGCGGCATAATGAAAACAGATTCACACCTGTCTGATGTACATTTTTATTTCACTTACTTGCATTTTATCATAGAAAGTTAGTTTCTAGAAGGAAAAAGAAGCATTGGCTCCTAGTAAGGACCAGAGAAAAATTGCATCCTACATCGGCTGTTGGTCTATTTGAAATTCGATATTTCACGATTAGTTTAGCTTGAGGGGTGGCCGGAGTTAACCATTCACTGCCTGCTGACGAGGTATAGCCCAGTTATGCTTCCGAAACCACTGACAGACTGTTCTCGATCGTTTTTCGTTTTGGTCATTTTTCATTTTTGACTACGGTGGTTAGAGTGGACACCTCGGTCAGGTTTACTTAGATGTGTGGTGAATAATTCTGTGGCATTAGTTTGCGGAATCGGACTGGATTTGGCCTGTTCAAACTTGGAAACCACACCGAGTCCGGCCAATCCGTACCCCGCTTATAAATGCAAGTAAAATCTTCAAACACATCCACAGAAATTTGCACACGATTACCCAAAGTTTAATGTAGGCCTTGCTTGATGAAAATACATTTTTGGAAATATTTTCCCAATGAAAAGAATGATCGCATTTACTGACGGGTTAATTTTAAAAGGAAAACTATTCCATAAATTGGTCGAACACTCATGCCGGACAATGATGCGAAACGTTTTGAGATCAAGTTAATGGCAAATAGTCTTAAGAAAGGGGAATTCCGTCTGTCACTAAGGAGATGTGAGTGAGATCAAATAAGATGTCAGCTAAATAAGGACTGAAGAATCAGTGGTCCATATTCTCCCAAAATACCAATTGTAACAGCGACCAGGTTGTCATACCAAGCTATTCCCGGTAAAAATTAAGACAAATCACTTTTGCCAAGAAGAATGAAACCAAGAAACCATGGAATCCTTGGGTATTGAGTTGTTGTTACAGCCGGAGCATCCATCGCTGGAATTGTCACAGATTTTGTCTTTAAGCATTTGAGAGACTTATTGCACTATGCCTTTCTGAGGAGCCGAAGTCCGTTCTGACGCGAACAATCGAAAGACCGAATAAGGTCTTAAAACAAGTAACCCTGGAAAGCGGGCGACCAGTATGTCGCTTAAAGTCGCAGATGTGTTCCTTTTTGTCTGAAAGGAGAGACACTCTCTCTAGATTCCAATCAAGGTTGATGCACCAGCAGGTAGTGTGGAGAGGCCACTGACAGCAGCTGTGAGTTTAGGATTCTCGGGTCTACAAATTAGACGTGTTTTCTTTAATGTACCTACAATTTTCATTCAAGTTAAAAGCAGACGGCGCCAGCAGACCACAGCAATGATTATTCAATCAATCATCCGTGATGAATCTTCTATAGGTCACACGGCTGGGGTTGATTGCAACACATTAATGGACATGATCCGACGTGGTTGAGCCATGGAAAGTATTGAGCATAGCATCTACCGTCACATTCATTTGAAGTAGCCACTATGTTCCCCAAAATGGTTAAAACCAGTCCGATTCCGCAAACTAATGCCACAGAATTATTCACCACACATCCAAGTAGACCTGACCGAGGTGTCCACTCTAACCACCGTAGTCAAAAATGAAAAATGACCAAAACGAAAAACGATCGAGAACAGTCTGTCAGTTGTTTCGGAAGCATAACTGGGCTATACCTCGTCAGCAGGCAGTGAATGGTTAACTCCGGCCACCCCTCAAGCTAAACTAATCGTGAAATATCGAATTTCCAATAAACCAGCAGCCAATCCACTGTGAGAAGAGCTGTAGAAGCATTCGTTGGAACCGCCAAAAGTTGATCTTTTAAGCAGAGGATTTTGATTTTTTTGGTCTAAATAATTTTTATTGTGAATGATATAATATTAATAACACAGCGTTGTTGGTAGATGTATTGCGCCAACGTTTCGACTACCGTGGGTAGTCTTTCTCAAGGCAAGTTTTACAATTGTAAAACTTGCCTTGAGAAAGACTACCCACGGTAGTCGAAACGTTGGCGCATTACATCTACCAACAACGCTGTGTTATTAACATTATATCATTCACAATAAAAACCAATACATGGCGCATCGATTTTTCGATACACTTCTTACGTCGTTTGGTCCGGATAAATAATTTTTATTCATAATTTTGTGTAAAGTAATTCTTCCATCTGTGAATTTTCTACTTTTACTGGGATTGTGGCGTTAGTCGTAGTTCTAGCTGTAATTTCCAAACGGGGATCAATTTGTTCCTGACGAATATCAATTATCAAGATGAATTATGCAGATCGACTCTCCGATCGAACATTTGGAGCAGCACACTCCTAAGTCGGTTTCTGTTGGCTGACTTGATTGAATCGAAGGCATTTGTGGAACACGGTAGCTAAGTCTAGGAAGTTATGTGAATATCAAATGTGACATTACTGAACTCAGTAGAATGAAGCGTTTGTAGTACGAATGAACTTTAAGCTTGTTCTTTAGCAGACCCCGACTGTTGACTGATTCTTCACATAATGTTCTAAAGAAAGCCAAACAGAGTTTTTGAGGATTTTTTATTTCTGTAGTGAAATTCACTTATTGACAAATCGGTCAATCCAAGAGAGTGTAATCTAGTGTGTACAACATCAGAGTTGGTTGACTTCAGTACCGGCCAAAAGGGCTTCTGTCATCATAATTTGGCCTGGAAAAGCATACAAGTTTACGTTATTTAGATTAAACTATTTCGTTATTCTTGTTTTTGTCAAATTCAAAAGACACGGACGCCGCACGGTATTCTCAAAAGGAAGTTAAATCATACCTGAAATGGAATGTATAAGCTCTATTTTCACTGCAAAAACATAGATACGAATATCATCTGAGGTAAAAGCTTGCAAATTTCTGGACTAATGCTTCAATATTTGAAATGTGTTTTACCAAGGCTGAAGGCAAGACGGAAGAACCTGGTCAAAAAGCTGTCGAAAGACTAAGAATGTTTTTGTGTTGCTGATTCCAAAGTAGTTGATTGCCACCCAGTGAAATCCATTGACAATATAATAAAACATTTTTACCTTTTATGATTTAATTTTACTTTCTGACTGTTTTTCTTTTTTTCACAGGAATAGTAAACGATGGCACAATATTCAATGTTACGATTCCACTGTCGCAAACGGGTCTGTATCGAGAAACGTTTCTCGGTGTCCAGATTCACTGAGTCATATTCAGCGGGAACCGGGAGGCAAAACGGATCCCCTGTATGCACTTAATAAGCATGAAAACAAATGTGACTCCATTTCAATCCACATATATCTTTGCCGTGATGGAACCCGTTACTGCAGTCTCTTTTTCTAAGTCCCCAATTGAATGCGCAAGTACTAAACAAATTAATCAGCCGAATATTTTTGCTTGTCGCACGTTTACAAAAGAAGTTGCCTTCTTCACCTATACTTATTGTCTTGATTGCAAGGATTCCAAAATGCATCGATGTTTCTCTTGCGCAAGAAAAAAGTAGAATAGGAGACGCAGCTAAAATTGCAAAAGTGGTATTCTGTAAGATAAGCAATCTGATTTCGACCGCTTTTCGTCAAACATTTCGCGAAGAAGCACAGATTCGTTATCGGATAACCAATCTTAACTGCTGTGGTATAATAGACGAACACAGTCGCTTTATCTCGTACAAAACGTTATCAAATGGTTTTTTGTGTAGTCTTAAACCGACCATCGATGTGCAGTCGGAGATAACAGTGCTCATCCTCGTAGAGGCGGGAATTAGTCGTGGAGCACGGGGCATATCGAACAAAAGAAAGCGAAAAGATTCAGTGGCTTTAGCATTGCTGATTCGAGAAACGATATGGATTAGCTCTGCCCCGAATGAGATGATTGCCACGAATAGGTATAAAATGCAACGATACGTTTGCAAGTGTAGTCACTACTCTAGGCGTGTGCAGCGCGATCATTTTTTTGTCTTCATGAAATGAAACATTCCACTTAGTTGGGATTTTATAGAAATGTATGTCCAAATATTATTTTAAGCAATATCGATTCTCAGTTTCGTCCAGAATGGAAAAACGAGGGCGTACTAACTCTTTCCATCAAATTTCTTGAGAAGGAGTTATAAAATCTTAAGACAAATTTTATTCTTGTTATCAAATGGATTTTGGTGTTCCCATGGTGAACCCTGATGCAAAGTTTTCATTTGTGAGATTTTTTGTGATCATCTTCAAACATGGAAGAGGCTGAATTAAATAAAAAGAGTCAAACTAAGCATCATTCAGTAGGTTTGTCATGACTACAAATACCTACAAATTGGGCTTTTTTAGCAAAACCTGCGTTGGTAACCCGATCACCAGCAGGGTCCACTCATATGTAATCTTCAGTGCATGTCACATTGAAAAGTGCCGTATTATATCCGAATGAAAATGCGACTCCAGATTCTTTATTGAAGCTTGATTGAAATGCTTCGCCGGGAATGTATAGTTCAGCGTAGCAGTAGCGTCATCCTTTGTCCATTTCACACGCCGTGTTCACTTTCACTCCAACTCAGAGATTCCGTCTACCAGATTATTTAAAATGACAAGCGGGACCATTGTTATCGATTGCAACGGGTTTTCCGAGGAACTTTAGTGATGAAGAAAATTGCATCGCACGTGCTAAAATTCCCACCTTCAGTGCTACGGTTGCTGTTCGTACAGCCGGTGGTTGACTGGCCGATATTCACTGGCATTTTGTGCATATCGGGATGGACTACCTAGCTAGACGAGAATCTCGAAGCCATTTATTGTTTCTTCCGTCCTATCTACGATCTTCACATTGTCTATTTGTCATATTCGACTATATTTTTGCTTGGACTGCTTGCAAAGAATTACCCAAATCGAAGTGGATGTTCACAAATTTATGAGTTACACATGTCACACTGAAGTAAGCATGCTGACAAGAGGTATTCGGCCTAGGATTCCATAAATTTAATTCACTCTTGAAGCATGACCTAATCACTGGTGGAGATTTTTTAATTTATTCATTGTATCGATCGAGAAACAACAAGTCAAGAATCTTGACGACAAACTTCTTCCGTGTACCACCATTTCCATTTCTCGTCCATCCAACAAACGATGCAACTTCTACAGTGCAGAATCATTCACTGTTTATAAATAAAACAGAAATAAAATAATCAGATAACTTCTCAGTGAACAGTACTCATCAAAGATAATGCTTACGTAGAGACTTGGAAAATTTGTCTACCCCCGGGAGATTAGCTTACAACCGCGTAAGAGGCAAATCATTCATAAAAGTTGTGCACCATTCTTGAGATCGACGTGATATTCGAAAATCGAGGTGGTTAATAAGTATTCCTTATGCGTTGGTTATCGGAGTTTCGACTTTGCCATTTTTCCTCGAAATACATTTTTGCAACCGATGAAATCCCAGTGATTTGGCAAACACCGGGGAAGATTGGATTCGGATTGGAAATCTTCATTCTCGTTCACCTAAATGTTTACGAGGTGATCGTACGTACACAAGTATTAGTATATTATAGCTCCCAACTTACTGCGCTAAATAACTTGGCAAACTACGTTGCTCCTTTGAGCGTGTTTTTCATATATTCTTCACAGTTTTTCCCGTATCACAACAACCGGATTATCCGACCACGCGTGCCCCGTTGAAACAGTAACAGGGTGGACCGAAGTTCCAACAGCCGATCTGCTTTGTCCATGTTCCCCAAAAAAGTCCCCCCCTAATAGGAATCATTGTTAGCATTAGCCTCGTGATTGAATGCAGCGCTAATCGTTATTGTCATTTACCCCGGTTTGGTAACATCTTGGAGACGATTGTGTTAGTTTTATGCAAACCAAGGAAACTTCACAATTGGTTTTACCAGTTTCATTGGAGGGACTATTTCGAATGAAAAAATTAAAACAAACGGTTGTGTAAGTCATCTTTTTGTCTGAAGTAAAGTGGATCGCACCTACCTCTTTGATTTAAAAGAGAAAGTCATTGAATTGGTGTGCAAGCTGTTAACACGGGATTGTTGATAGGTGTAAACTTTTCCCAAAATATATTCAGCCTTTCTGCCATTAGATCAGTTATCGGACTTAAATATAGTATTCTTCGTGAAGACACAATTTGGCACTGTTTTGTAAAGTTATCTATCTGTCCTCGGGGTCCCTAACTAAATCAATTGGTTATCATATGTCAGAGTACACAAGGTCATCTGACAGTTATTAGCTGGCGGTAATGCATCCGGACGCGGAGAAATGACAACTTAATTGGTACTACCCGAATTCTTGCTTTGTGACGCATGCTACAATGCATCAGTGTCATATCGAATTCGTTCACCAATGGACTCGTCTGTCACCTTTAAAGCAGTTATTAGCTTAGTTTCCAAATACACATACAGAATCAATTTCCGGCGACGACTAATATATCTTTCGCAAACGGTTGTTGCAACCGGAATCTACTTCCCGTGATATTCAGATCACAAAGCTTACATTCAGGTCAAGCCCAAATTTACGGCTTTGGGAGGAAGTCAGTCGCTTTATTGAAGCTTGTCTGGTAAAACGTAACACCAAGGGATAAATCGAAGGTAGCACGGAGTTTACGTGAATTGCTGTTCGTTATTTGCTATTTTCTGTGCAGATGTCTTTTCTTAATGTTTTATAAAGTATGTGCCCGTACCTGGAAGTGGCACGAATTAAATGGTGGTGTCGTAGGAAGTTCGTACACTCACGCCCACAGCATCAACGGAAATTTACATTTGTTTAACAAACAAACCCAAAGACATAACGGTAGGACGTGACGGCGGAAAACGATTTTGTCAAATATCATTCTTTCAGGTGATATTCTGCAGGTTGAAGCTGAAATCTCTTATTGATCTCTGAATAAACTAACATAGATATGAAAAAATATCATTAGTGTGTTGGTCGTATCTCATGTTATCGGGCTTCATGGGATTGTGATCGTTGAGTTTGGCGTTTTGGCCGCAAACGTTTCGTCATCAGTCAAGGTGACATCGCCATGAAAACTAACAACTTGAGTTACGATTAACACAAATTTTCAAATCCACTGATGCTGTCTTTGAGCATGAAGTCCCCAGATCTGTTCGTCGCTGGGAGATGCTTGGTGACAGGCTTTGATCTGCCAGAAGTTGTTCTTCTCCATGAATGTACACTTGCAATGACAATGTCACCTTGACGGATGATGAAACGTTTGTGACCTGAACACCAAACTCAGCTATCAGAACCCCATGAAATGAAGCCATAATGAAGTCCTAGCCCAGACACCAGCATTTGTCGATGGCGAGGCAATTTTCTACCGCGTGGAATGAAGATATGGTTATTTATCCTTTCGGGGTACTCACAGTTTTAGCTGGTACTAGGCTTCACACGAAACGAAGAGCGCCGCGAACGACAAAATCAAATCAACTCCTAGGTGAACCAACGTGCCGAGAAAATCTTGACAACATAATGGCAGACAGTTTGTTTGACCGAAGCAACCGATCATTGATTGGAATTATTCTCTCCAGTGAAGCGCGGCATCACATTTTTCGTTCACTAAGTTTTATAGTGGGGCAGTCATCACGCAATCTTAATGATTTACAAGAATCAGTCCGTTCATTTTTCTTGAATGAGGTCGTAAAATATGGAAGCCGAGTGATGCCCCTACTGTTGATGTCGGCATGGTGATTACTTCACTTTACTTTTGAGAGCACTATGCTTGTAAGCCTTGATATACGAGCCAATATCACTAGGCGTGGTCTCTGGTGATCTCACGAATGTGGAAATTAGCAGCTAGCCAACTAACTTTGGAAGGCCAATAATACGCGTAAAATTTGTTGTATCTAGCTAATAACAGAGTAGTTTATATGCCTACAACGTATCTTCATCAAATTAAGAAGTGAATAGTTTTCACTCGATATCTCCCGTTTCAAGGCTATTTTTAGAGTTAGTGCGATTTAAGCATGTTCAGTCAATAGATGGCAGTCATCAAATCGCTTGATTGCCCATTCAATAACAAAAGCAATAGGAACGTGGGGAAAATGTGCTGCTAATACGAACATAATTTCCGAGCTGTTTTATTCAATATTGTAATAATGCATTTAGGGTTCTAACTGTGAATGATATAATGTTACAAACATTCCTATCATTCACACTTAAAACCAATACATGGCGCATCGATTTTTGGATACGTTCCTCACGTCATTTGGTCCTGGGATTTACGGGTCTTTCTAGTGTTCATTAAAAGAAGAAAACAGGTTCGTTGCTTATCAGCCTGTTTCCTGATTGTCTTTGGAATGAAAGCTCCGATTATTTGAGATTAAATGAATAGCCGAAAAAAAACACTAATCTGGATTTAATCTGATGAGAAACAAAAACAAAATTCCCCACGAGACTGAATATTGTTAGCCCACAAGTGATGAGGATACACGATAACGCGTAGCATTCAATCCATGGAGAAATAAACCAGCTTCTAGGCGAGGATAGGTGATATATTTTCTCTATTAAAACAAAATCCTGATCTTTGCTTTGCCTAATATTTTTTCTCTATTGAATTGGATCTGCAAACCAACTTTTTGCCAAGTATTGCAAACTAACAAAATAAATCACTCAAAAAATCAGGAATTTTTAAAGCCTTTGAAAATTGAAGCGACGCACGTTTTAATTCATTATTCGTGGCAGGACGTTTTCACATTTTCAGAGTTCAACATCTATCAGCTTAAAATTTCTCGGTGAGTGAAATTAAGAATAAAATCTTAATTAGAAACCGTCATATCACTTCGCATTGCCAGTCGGACTTGCCAATGTACACGGGTATTGGAAGAATAATGGAAAACGTGCATTCATTCAGCTAATTAGTCAGATAGCTACCCGGTCTGCTATATAGTTAACTGATTGATCATTTGAATGAAGCACTCAAAATAACGAATTTCCGTGACCTTGTAGCCTCAGGTTACACGAACAATCCGGCAACGTCTTTTTATACCTTTCAAACAGCGTCAGAAATTGTAAGGAAATCGTCAACTTCGTGGTGTTCTGGATGACCGAAAGACTTGTTCACTCAGTGTTGTCCCGGTATTATTCACACAAGCATTTTCTTGACCGGATGTCAGTGGCATCGAGGTCGAGCACAGGCTTTGATTTGACCGAACCTGGGACGTTTCATTTTTTTCTGTCTCGAACAGCTGTGCAACCGCGTTATCGTCTGTTCAAAGCAATGCACATATTCCCCATTATGCGGGTTTTCTTCCAATGTAGCTTCGGGTTTTCACATAAGCCACAACTGGTTGCCTTTTAATGGCTGTGCGTAGCCTCGTCATGATAATCACCGTTTTGTTTCATACTTAACAGATCGACAATCTAATCAGGTTTATTAAATTTCCTTTTTTGAACAAAATGATTTCGACTACAAGTAGTATAGAAAAAAATGTTCCACCCAATTGAAGTTGTTCAGTATTTGCCATTTGATTGTGAAGAAAAATGCTTCAAATTCGAACTTCTGCCATGTTTAACATTCTGTTGGGTTGGATACATGTTTTTAAGTCAAATGGTTGCATATTTTGGAAGAATAACACATAATTCCCAACCAAGTTGTCAAGGTCAACACGATATCTAGCTCCGTGCTCCCATGTTAACCGACTGATCATTTCAAAGGCTATGCAGTTTCTCATTTGATCAAAAACACGAAAGATGTTACGATACAATTTATCCCATGTGATGCAAGATACTTGAATAACTGAACTTATTTATCCAGTACTTGGACCATTGTTCGGCATTAACCTCTGGTATTTAGATATTGATTCTCATCGTGCGAAAATGTGCCCTTATTCGCGTGTGAAGTGCTATTGCCTATGTATCACGAAAACGCTGATGTTGTAGATTTGTAAGGGTAAATTAAACGCACGGTAATGCTTTACGGAAAACGAGCAAGACAACGTAAGGAGTTTTCTTTGGGTATTTTATCGTTTTCAGTTTTAATGAGAACCAACTATTACATTTACGTGGTGTACGGCAGTCTTCTAAGTCTAGCAATTATCACAGAAAGGTAATAAAACATCTCGTCAAAAGATCAGTTTACCTATTACTTTTAGACACGGTTGAAACATATTTACGCTAAATTTCCCTTAGTTAAACGTACACGCACCTGTCATTCGTCTTTCCTAGAAAGAATGATTGCCCTGATGTTGTATATATATATATATGCGTATATATGTGTATATATATGTGTATATATTTGCGTATATATGTGGATATATATGTGTATATATATGTGTATATATATGCGCATGTATGCATATGCATGTATATATATGTGCGTATACACATGTGTACCCCGTATAAAGGGATATGTATGCACGTGTATGGCGCGTATGCATATGAAAACACAGTGGTCCCCTGGGTAACTAATCTTAATATCAAAGGGTGATGACAGTATGCAAACCCTAGATGAGAGTCTCGTGGGCGCACAAAAAATGACTTCGCGCCGCGCGCTGCCCCCCAGAGCCGCACTGAAAGGCGCGGATCCGATACCAACACGATTTTTGACGCGTTCTTTGAACTTAGCTACGCATGCTAACTGGTGATATGTTACATGCTAACTTCTTCTTAAAATGCAAACGATTCTATCATATGTCACCAATTACTGTACTCTTCCTATTTGCAAACCATGTAGAATACAGTGACGCGGAACCAGGGAGTAGTTTACATTCCTCAGAGGCTGACGCAGCACGAAATCCGCTAAACTTGAACGCTAAATTAAGTAAAAGAGGCCATTCTGTCTGGCTGACTTCGAGTCTCTAACGCGTTTCAGCGATATCTACCTGCCGGACAAAATGAATGTGATATTGTTTTTAACCGCTGGAATGGAAAGCTGTCGCCCGCTATACTCTGCTCGGTCCTCATTCATTGCATTATTTCATCGATGTTATTTCGATCCCGTTAAATACAAAATACACTCCGATGTTTCTGTCGCTCATTCGTTCTGACTATCAGCTGGAACTAGGAAACCGGTAGTAAGGGTAATTAAGTGTCAAGTTCCAACAACCTTTCGTAAATGATTCATAAAATATGTTCTCGAGCGAGATAAAAATTGAACTATACAGTTTTTTTTCTCGTATTAAAATGGGCAGTTGGCTCTGTAGTACAGCCTAATTTCCGGTGAAACTCACGCCTTTGCTTACCACCATTACGTTGGTAGCTGTCAGCTGTGTTATTAAAAAGGGAACTAAATGAAAGTCATCGGGACAGGTATAAGGAATACTTTGGATAAAATCTACTTTCGTTTGTTTAGGAACAAATAACGTAATAGAGGAGCATTTCGCGAAATTTCGTGATGAAAGAAAGATTTGTTACTTAAAACGTTTGGTAGTGAAAAAGAAAAAACACGTTGTCCAGATACAGAACGGTTTTATTCTTTTTATAAATAGAATGATTAGCAAAAAACATTATGGCTGATTTTTCGAATTCCATGATACACCTCGTGGTGACCATTATGTACTTGATAAAGGCTAAGGTAGGATTGCAGAGCATGACTGATTAATTGGTGTCTGACCCAGCATAAATGCGTCACAGCGAGGCTGCACCTTGAAGTGGCATGACAGCTTGCGTGCTTCCATGATCCAATGAGCTTTCCAGGCTGGATTATCTCAGACCGAAGATCCACTCATGCCTGAAGCGTCAATGGTTAGAGGCCTGACGAAGTAGTCTGCTAATCCTCCCAATCGGGGTTGATCTGAGTTAGCAGCTCAGTCGGAAAAACAAGTGGAAGAATAATTGATCCAAGTAGATGGGCTTCCATTCAGCTATACCCCGCTGCCTTTCGGTCAGGTTCTTGTCAGAAGCAAAGGGTTCGGCTGAGAAACCTAATCTTTCTTCTGCTTAGCAGCTGGACTACCTTGCAGTACCCGTCCGTCAATCCCCATGAGTTACCTGCATACAAAGAATTCCATAGTGCATCGGTCGTCGAGCAGGATAATCAGGACCGCGCTGCCCATTGCATCGAGCGGGGTGGGTAGTGATAAGTATGCTACTGCCCAGAGTTCCGTCTCTTTTATTCAACCTGTCTCTTCTGTCTCCAACCCAATCTGTTTGCCCCTTCTGCCTACCCATAACATCTCCATTGATAACACGCCCGATACTCGCAACGGTTTATTGTTAAGTAGTGTTGTAGGTGGTATCCAGTCTGTTAGCTCACATTTTCTCAATCCTCGTCAGCCTCTGCACCTGGGCTCCTTCAATGTGCGCACTTTAACGCAGACTGACCAACAGGCGTGGTTGGCCAGCTCTGACAGTGGACTCACTTACGATTGATGTCTGCTGCGTGAGTGAAACACGAATTCAGGATTCGAGTAGAGTGATTCGACTAACTGCGCCGAAAGTCTCGTCAAGGTATTTTCCGCACACTTCAGGAGACGAAGCAGCTCAAGCTGTGGGTTAACGTGGGGTAGGAATAGTGTTAAATAAGAAGGCTGAAACAGCCCTTCTAGACTGAATCCCAGTCAACAGTCGCCTGTGTGTGCCACGAGACTGCAAGGAACAGCCGGCGTCCGGGAGGATAGTAGTGTTANGTCTCTTTTATTCAACCTGTCTCTTCTGTCTCCAACCCAATCTGTTTGCCCCTTCTGCCTACCCATAACATCTCCATTGATAACACGCCCGATACTCGCAACGATTTATTGTCAAGTAGTGTAGTAGATGGTTTTCAGTCTGCTAGCTCACATTTTCTCAAGCCTCGTCAGCCTCTGAATCTGGGTTCCTTCAATGTGCGCACTTTAATGCAGGCTGGCCAACAGGCGTATTTGGCTCTGACAGTGGACTCACTTTCGATTGATGTCTGCTGTGTGAGTGAAACACGAATTCAGGATTCGAGTAGACTAATTCAACTAACTGCACCTAATGTCCCTGCCCAGTTCACGAGACGAAGCAGCCCAAGCTGTGGGTCAACGTGGTGTAGGAATAGTCTTGAATGAGAAGGCTGAAGCAGCCCTTCTAGATGGGATCCCAGTCAACAGTCGCTTGTACACCGCGAGACTGCGGGAATCAGTGGGCTTACGGAAGGATAGTAGCGTTAAGAGCAGTGTATTTATTATCTTTGCGTAAGCTCCAACAGACTGCAGCACTGACATGGCGAAAGACGAGTTTTACGATGACCTCGCCACCTTTGTTCGGAAAAGCGAACGCTCTGACATTGTAGTGGTAGCAGGTGATTTTAATGCACAAGTTGGAAAACTTAGTGCATCGAAGTCCTATTTAGGTGAGTGGCCTGCTCAGCGAACAGATAATGGTGAAAGACTTCTCCAGTGTTGTGCAGACAATCATTTATTCCTATCTAGTATGAATTTCCGACACAGTTTGCGTCGCACAGCGACATGGCACTGTAACCGGACAGGGGGTCTAAGTTAGATTGGTCTTATTGCAAAAAGCTACATTTGGCGTGGTTTTGTCCAGAACTGCAGATCATACTGGACCACGTACGTCGAATCAGACCATACGATAGTTTGAATGCGATTTTTGCTTCAGCTCAACGGCCAGCGACGCAGGCCAAACCCACGGTTTGCCGTCGAACGTGTGTCTGATTCGGCTGTTCTCAACAGCTACGAATAGAAAATATGCCAAGAACTGAAACTTTGACCAGCAATAATATAGACGAGCAGTGGGATCAAGTTAAGCAGCAGATTTTGCCTGTGGTCCTAGATCTAGCGTTCATCAAAGACACTGAATCTCGCAAGGGTTGCTGGGTCTAATGGATCAAAACACCAGCTTCCCAACTGCAAGTAAATGAATAAGATGCGTCGACAGTTGCAGTGTCAGTTGACGATAGGCCTTGAGAATGGCCGTGAAAACTTCTGGGTTAATGTAGCCGAATAGTTGGAAGTAGCGACCGTTTCTGGTAGTAGTCAAAGACTGTTTAAGCTTATACGCAACAATGGTGGGCAGCAAATACTGATTTGTGAAGTCGTGTGCTATAGGAATGGAGGACTCATCCATGGTAACCAGCGAAGGCTGAACCTTTGCGTCAGTTTAGCTGGCCAAATGCTAACTTACTTAGTCCGACTTCTGTAGCTGCGAATCACTGAGAAATGTCACTTGAGCTCTCAACGGAAGTGGAAGTGCAGTCTAATATTCGGCTTCTGAAGTGGGGAAAAGCTGCCGGTCCCGAAGAACTTCCCGCAATTCTCTTCAAATTGGGTAGAGAAGCCGTCATGAAAGCACTTACCTCCTTGCTTCGCGATATTTGAAAGGAGGAGCACATTCCATTATCGTTGGGCGAGTGATTGATTGTACCCATGTTAAAGAAGGGCACACGGAATGCCTATAGCAATCATCGTGGGATTACTTTAATCCCGATAGTTACTAAAGTGTTGGCTTTGATAATGTTGCGCCGTCTGACACCGATTGGCGGGAGTAAAATCCGCGAACAACGGGCCGGATTTCGGCCAGGTCGAGGTTGCATCGACCAGATATTCACTATCCGACAGATACTCGAAACACGCCACACGCACCGCGGCCCTACGATCGTAGTCTTTTTCGACTTGAAGAGTGCGTTCGACCCCGTCGACCGACCAGCCCTATTCAGTGCTCTCCACCGGAAGGGTTTGCCATCGAAGTTTGTGAACCTGTTGCGAGCATTGTACTCGCATACCTATGGTCGCGTTAGGGTATATGGTGAACTGTCACGTTCATTCGAAACGACTAGTGGCGTTTGACAAGGGTGTCCCATCTCTCCATTCTTGTTCAACTTCGTCATGGACGAGGTGATGGAAGGTGCTTTAGGAAGTCTCCGGGATGTAGGAGTCGAACTGGGAAATGGCGGGTAGCTGTGTGATCTAGATTAGGCAGATGACGTTTTCTCTGTTCGAGTCCGCGAACCATGGACGATGCGCACTAGGGAGGCTCTCGAGGTTGGTTCCTCAGTTTGGCATGTGCTTTATACCTTTGAAGTGCAAAGTGCTTTTACCGGACTGGACGATATTATTTCCGAACTTAGGTAAAGTGGGTGTCTTCCATTTTCGTGGTTGGGATACGAGAGACTCGCCAACCAGCTACTGGAGACACTGAAGGATATGGCAATGAACCGTGGACAGTGGCGGTCGTGTTTTCATTTTCTATCGAATCAAAATGATTGAAAACACGTGCGTTTGTACAGTTAGACTGTGTTCCATGTGTTGGCTGCAACAGCATCTTATCTTTTCCAGCCTGTGTAGGTCCACTTCCTGTTCCCCTTGGATATTCACTTTTTTTATATAAACGTGTAACTCTGGGGAAAAGGCATTGAGGCTTGCCTCGCTGTTTAACACTAAAAGATTATTATCATTATCTGCTCACAGAGAAATTCACCCGCGGTGAGGATGTGCATTGTGTTTTGCCTGTTGTGTACTAAATACAAAAAGTAAACAGACAGTTTCGTTTAACTGAAGCCGAAAAACCCTAACTGACTCAATAGACTTGTTAGGGCTCAGAAATCTCTTTGTATTCGCGTATTACAGGGACGCTTTGCTCTTGTGTACGCGTATAAAACAATTATTTGTTTCTAGCTCAAAATACAACCCGAGTACATGTCATTTTTGCCTGTGTTTCTGAGGTCGTAATCCCCAAGTTCGCCATTTAATGCGCCACCATGGTTTTTTTTTTGGCTTTTCGATAGCTTCGCATCCTTGCCGTAACAACACAACTCACTTCCCAGCCTACTGGAACACATACGGAATCATTATGGGTTCTCGATGTGAGTGCATTCACTGCCTTTCATGTGTGAGGTCCTTTGAGTTTAAAAATTATCTACTAATATGCATTAAACATATTTCACCTATCGCGTTTCCAATGTATCTATGGACTATGTGGCTTCCAAATATATACATTGCTCACGTGATCTAAAAAACAGTTAAAACTTTACACTCTATCCGTACGTGCTATTTCGTAATTATTTTTTGGTTCGTTCACTCACTACAGGTAGCGCCTCTTGGAAAATATGCGCATCACTACCCATTAGCCATTGAGAATAATTTTCGAACTTCAGCTGCCATTGAAAATGCAACGTTTGTTGATAACTAAAATAACTGAAATGTCATTTCCTACATCGAAGAAATATTTTTTCTGAGTTTTCTAAATCAATGAGGTCTGTTAAGGGACCGCCGTTTGCATCTTGATGTGTAAGTCCACGCTGGTAATGCGTGGCACTTAGAGGACAATGACATAATTCGTGTGCCGGAAAAAATAATGAAATCATGGACGCGTTTTTGTCCACCTTGTTGAAAAGGGGAAAACCTCCCAAATGAAGACATGCGGACATACAATCCCAGTGTTCCACCAAGGCCGGCAATTGTCATTCGAATTAGCGGATCTAGACATTAGCAAACATGTGCAGCCTTACTGGCTAGGGTACCACAGTTGCGTGCCAATCGTGGGTCAACTGACCGTCTGCGTTTCATTGGTCCCCCCTCCGTCTTAGGAACCCGGTTTCGGTACGAAATTCAACAAGAATGCACCAACCACTTCAACTGCCGAAAGAGTGTTTAATCAGGTTGAATCGGCAAGTCTTTAGTTATCCAACAAGTCATCTTAATTTTTGGACATATATATATAAACTAGCTGTGGATTTTGGCTACTGGTAGAAAGACTGAGTGAAAAGATTACAAACGAACGGGATTAAAAACGTAAGGCTGAACTTCTGGACCGAGTGTGCTGGTTCCCAGAAAATCACTTTCCGTCTAGTCAAAAAGTTGGTTGATTTACAGTCCGGAGATAAAATGTTGGGAACCACACTTAGTCATGTACACCTCACCACAGTTTCTTGAACAACACGAATTCCCAATTATCGTAAATTACTTACGGTTTGGCTGTTGGATTTCTTTCACATGGTTTTTCGATTACAATGAAGATTTTCTATTTATTTTGAGAACAACCATTCGTGAACTTTGGTCTCCAAAAGCGACGTGAAGAAACCTGGACACAGAAGAATATGCTCCGGGAGGGGTAAACAAACAACAACCCTCACCACGCTTTTCAGATGCACTGCACACTGCACTCCGTAGGCAAATCGAAGGGGATAAAGCGAACTAGTTCTGTTTTCTCCCACCCCTACATCTTTCCACGTGTTCACAGGCATCTCCCACAGGTTGTGTGTGTGTGTGTGTACTAAAGACATCAATCACTCCTTCTGACGGGAAATCGGTAGTCTTTCCATCATAATTCGGTCGGTCGGGATGTGGGAAACCAATTAGACAGACGCGTGTTTTCTCTTTTGGCGAGTTGTCGTTCAAAGGCCACGCCATTTTTATTCTTCCTCGGCAAAACAGTAATGGTGATGTTGGTTATGTTAGTTGCATTGGTGTCCGCTTTTTACTATTGTGCTTTTATTTTCTTAGTATAGTAGAATAAAAACAAGAAAGCCGTGGAATTTACGCTCACTTAGCGCGAATATTAGAACCCCCATCTCCACCTCAGCTGTCACACCAAAACACAATCTCACCTCACTAACTTGTTTTGGCTAGCAGTTCCGCATTAACTGATTCACTCGGTTGGAAACCATGCGGGGTCCGTACACACACGCCCACATGCCGTTTGCCGCCCAGTTTTGTGGTATTTGAATATCAGACAGACGGCTTACGGCGAAACGGAAACGCGACCAGGTCGAACTTTCTCCATACCAAGTTATTTTGTGCTGTTTTCGTCCATTGACCCTCTTCGCGATACCCTTATATGTTGTTTGGGTGTACCCCTTTTATCTGATCACGTTCTGTTTCCGGGTAGGTGTCAATATGCTGGCCAACCAGCAAACATTTCCTCACAGACACACACACACACACACGTACATTAAACTGTACGCACCTCGGCTCGCAACACGTAAACCGTCATGAAGTGAGAGTGAGCATTGGATGGGGAAAGTCGAGTACCTCTCAAAATGTTTCAATTTATGCTTCCCCTAGTTAAGGTCAATTTCGTTAGCCTCTTTTTTCTCCCTGATTTATATCATTCAGGAGCACAAATCGAGGGCATGCTTGGCACTGTAAGACGGAAGCTGATCCATAGATAATCGAAGCAGGGGCATCAACCGCGATTTGCTCATAGTGCGAAGATAACAGATACTTCGTTCGTTGATTGTCATCAAGGTCCAAATTAAACGAAATAGCCATTAGACTGTAACTTAGACACCAGTTCAAACATTCAACCTGCAGTAACCCTTAAACATTATTTTGAAATCATCGTAGTCTAAATCCATATCGTGTAATCGTAGTTCATCAAGAAATAAAAACGGCATCACGGTGTAAACTTCCGATCGAAAGAATCCTCAATATGCTGTCTTACTCGCGCCTAGGGTCAAAACGGGCAGTTTAATTACCCTTTGAAAGAAGTTACGAGGAATGTTAGGCAGTCACGACGTTTCATCCAGACCAGACGGAAGCCTGCGTGCTCATTCGCTCGAAAAGTCAAGACGATTCTCTTCCGGTGTTGTTTTGACTAACTGAAGTTCAACGGTCGTGCGAAACGGGAAAATCGGATTGTTGCACTTGCTGTCTTGCCTGTGCCCTACTAACCAGCTTTCACTGTCACGTGGAAGTAGATGTTCCGAATCCTTACCAGTGGGCTAACTGGTGAGCTGTGTTGACTTAATCACTAGCCTGTTTGTTGCGTGTGACATTCAGCGACCCAGGTACTTCCGAAGCAGAATATATTCAGACTGCAGCCCCAATCGTGAAGACAGTTTGCAGGAAAACCCAGCAATTTGGGATAAAAATGCGAGCAATTTCGCTATTCTTGTTACTGCGGCAGACAAAGGATACCACCTGCCGGTTGTCAATTGATATGAAAAATTGGCTTTCTGATCGACAGTATCAAGCAGAATAGAGTAGAAAAGCCGTCTCCATTATGTCGATGGTGCTTGAGGTTTATCGTCCCATTACAGTCAAATCCTGCTAATGCACAATGTACCAATATTCTGGTCATCTGTTCTGTTACGGTTAATTAATGGTAATAGCACACAATAGTAAACATAACAAAGTGGCGAGGTCGTTTAGCAAAGCTGAGTACAACGGATCATTGATCGATTCCTTCCGATTTTCATGACCGTTGACCTTGCATCGTCGTGTTCCACCTTTGATTGCTGCCCCACAGGATTGTTAAGCCAAACGAATAAGGAGAACGAGACGTGACGGGCAATCGAAGCCGTAGTCAGACAGAGACGGTAGACTTAGCGACGTGGATGGATAGGTTTAGCCGAGAACAGCTTATATAGATGAATGTATTAGTCCAGGTGTTATAATATACAAAATCAGCATCGGTATCACGAGCCTAACACAGAGCAAAAATATAACTTTGTTCATTGAAACATCTCCGCTGTCCAAGCCACTAACAACCTCTAACCATGTCGGCATAATTCTTGTCAGTCAGCCGACAGAAATTATCGACGTTAGGTTCGAAATCACTGTGAACACTCATTCTAAAATGTCCTGTCAATTTGTCAAGGACACAACCTCTCTTTGAGTTCAAATCTGAGTAGTTTGGTGGCCATAGGAAAGATCCTATGACTTTGGCGTTCTTTTGTCATAAATTACACGTATTATCAATCTAAAGAAGGAAAGATTTGATCGAGCTGAACTTAAAAGCACGTTCCATTTTCTTTCATGGAGTTGTCTGCATCATTCCCCCCAAAAAAAGTGCCCAGTCTGCCTCGTGCTTTCCGAATTATCGTAATCCGTGTACCAATTTTTAACATCCAGGTAAAGAAATCTATGAATATCCCAATTTTCTGTTTTAAATTAACTTGTCCTTCGTTAGACGGAACATTTTAATTGGTAACTTATTTTTTCTTACTGTCCTAGATTCACATCCGCGGTATATTGCAAAGTCAAAAGTTTCAATGGTCTTGTCCATAAGAAACTTACTGTTTCACAGTCAAACATGTTCGTTGCAAATGCCAATCAAATAACTTACTCACATAGCAAGTAATTGACTCTCTTTACATTTCACGCTGAAGGGCATCCCCATAATCACTTGTCAAGAAGCCAGATAATGGCAACCGGCTAGGAAGACAACCGACAAACGGTTTTTCACGGGGACATTTTTTTGTTCCCTCCATTTGTGTCTAGTTACCTGGTCGTTGCCTGAAAACGCCCATCTGCTCATATCCTCAAACGCGATACAACATTCCCTGACATACGTTTTTGAAACGATAGGCTACACATGACATCTGCATTGTACAGCAAATTGAAGCTGGTTTGGCTGAAAAAGCGTTAGACTTATTATTATTATTAATGATTAAGATTATTAGTAGTACTGGTAACAAGAGTGGTTGTAGTAGTAGTAGTAGTAATAGGGTTGCGATGGTAGCACGATAGTAATGGTGGCGGGAAGAACTACACTGTATACACACGTGCATACTAAAGGGGTACTTTTTACCTTGAATGGCGCTGATTGGAGCAGTAACAGTTTGGTTATCTCACTATTATCCAAGTGAGACCGCTAAGGACTGAGATTTTGACACAGAAACAAGGAATACCCAGCAATTGTGTTGACAGTAGTAATAAAACTGACGGAAGACTTGCATTCTGGTGAATTTTAGTAAACAGAGAAAAAAGCCGTAGAAGCAGACGAGGTAATATTTAGTAAAACTTAACAACTAATTGGAAAAATGAACTCGTTCACAGGTAGCTTTACGTCAGGTGGGAACGCCACTGCGCTGTTTGAATTATCCTAAAGTGTTCGCATCTTAGATTCCCTTGTAGATCTTAGTTTACTGGATTGCTTGATCGATAAACGCTCTTCCGTGATTCGTCTTTTGTCATCATGCCCCCGTGGGAGATAAGTTGGGCAAATGATGATTAACTGGACAGTTTACAGGCTGGATGCGAAACGCACCGAATTATCTTGGAATCTGGAATTAGTTATGAATTCGGGATATCTGAATAGTATGCACCTTCCAACCGTATGTTACCGTCAAAATTTTGGACGCATATTTGTTTCCTTTTCACGAACAGTATCAGATCAGACTTTTGAAATATCCGTATTTTAAATTCAGACTGTTTATTACCCATACGAGACTTGCAATATCACACTGGAGTAATTCGTGGATTGCCAAAAAAGAGCAGGGATTTAATAAGGATATTAACTCGTCAATAAAATCAGCTTTTCCATCGATCAGTTTGACGAACGTAACCGAGGCAAACAAAACGTTTGTTGGTTATGGGTACGATGCACATGGTTACATTTCTGACAAGCCCATATTTCGGAACTGAATCCTACGTTAGTCGGCTAGGGTATACTTAAAATGCAATATGAAACTGTTTGTATGGCAAAACGACTCACCGTATCTGTTTTGTCAAGTTCTGTAAGTACGATAAAGAACAATTTGATACATTCCAAAATATTAGATACTGGAATTTGCAAAACAAAACTAGGTGACGGAATGAATAACAAACGTTCCGCCCACAGCTTACCTAAAATGAAAATAGCGCAACACAAATAGATGACCACTATTCAAACAATTCCATTTAGCTATTCACCAGGTTGGTGTGAAAGTGCGTAACCAAGGCGGTCTGTGATGAACAGAAAAGTGGAAAACATTCACATGCTCGAAATGACAGCAAAAATACATGGAAATATGAACAAGAAAATATTCTCCACATCAAACTGTTGACTTCTTGTCCACTAAAAGCGGCAGTTGGAGGTTCAAATTTGCCGAAAGAAGCTGACATTCCACTTATCTAACAGGTATACCGGAGATAAAAAGTGCGCAATTGACGAGATCGGTCATCTTTAGTTGCAAATGAGACAGTATGAAACAAAATCACATCTTCGAACACCATATGTCAAAATTATTTTTCTGCGCTCTGCCATCGCCTGTCTTTCTCATCTTCTCTTGCCGCAACTATCTCGTTCAAAAGTTGTCGCCATTCAACCCGGTGGACTTGTCGGAACTTTTAAACAAACGAATAGGTCAGTGAAAAGGTAAAATTAACTTTTCGAAACGAAACCGTCGAAATGGTCACGTCGATAATTGTAGCTGCATTTTGGAGGAAAATAAGAGGACGTGAACGATGGATGGTGCTATTAGTTGTCAGTTTGATGAGCTCTGTGATGGATTCATTTTCGTTTTGCAAATGAACGATGACAGTCAATTTGATGTAAAACAGCTTCGGTTCAGCTTGTAAACTTGTTGCTGAACCAGTGCAACGGATAACTAGGTTTCTGACGGCAAGGAGTATTTGCAATATTTTAATGACGTTTACTGTGATACTTTCCAATTTCACTTTCGCGTGTGTTTAATTTGTCAGTTATGGGAAAAAGTGAATTTTCGGTCGGTTGATAGGGTCAACAGAAAAACACCAAATCAGTCAAACGACAATGAATTGTCGAGGTACGGTGCACACACGTCAGTGCAATGTAAGTAGGACAACCGAGAAAGAAATATGTGGACGGATGAACGTTATCTGCGACAAATCGGAGAGAACAAACGCGTCAACAAGTATTCGATGACACACAAAAGAACCAAAACAATCGCTCATGGAAAGCGAAATCTGGACGCGATAAGAAGGTCGTGAGTTGTAAAGGTGACATTGTGCATTGTTTTCTATTCAACGGGACAAAAACTAACTAAGTGTTTCCTTTGCCTGGTGAAAATGGACACCGACAACTTTCGTTCGATTTTATTTAGACCACGTAACGTTATAATAACTGTTCCTCAGTCCTATGACATGTAGGGAGCTATATCGTGGCAGTATAAAGAAAAGCAATTTGATACGTTGGCGATCATCGGACAGGAAATGCGTGCCGGAAGACCAGCAGTGAAAGCAGAATGAGGGATACTTGACGCAAAACCTCCCAATATTTTGGCGTGACTCATCGCTCACACAATGAATAATACTGTGCCGTTTTCATAAAGAGAAATGTACGGTCTTGTGAACGTCAGTTTTGCCGTTGCGTGCGTGACAGTTAATTTCGTCAGACCGACGAAAATCGGTGTGTCACGATGGCATGAAGCAGACGGATTCATAAAGCAATCAGTTAGCAAGATCATGAGAAACCAACCGGCTCGTCATAGTCAACGGTACTCTCCAGTTGAGTGACTGGTTGATAAGTAAATTGTTACCGGAATGGACCTTCGATGACTCAGTAGACCCCGTCTTACATCGGATGAACTAACTCACTAAATGATTGCCAGCAATCTGCTGCTTTCTCAGTGCTTATATTCCTCATGCAATACAGGGACAATTAAAATGATATCGATGGGGACTTTATTAGAGAGATAACTATCTTGGACACGTGCCACATTGTGTATGGGACACATCTTTGAAGAAGGGCACGTCACCACCATTTTATTGTCCTCGAGGTAGTTCGTTCCACTCAAACAATCCTGATTACGGTAAACAACAAACAATACGTAGCCAAATGTCGGTTGATGAGTAGGTTCCGTCAAAATCAATTAGCTAAAAATCTTATCATGCACTAGCACATTAGCTCACTGTCTCGAAGCAGAAATCGATCGGTCTGCTGTACGATGATGGTAGAGTCAATGAGCAGGCGACTCAGTGCGTAGAGAACAAACAAGAAACAATCTTTACAGGGGGAAAGTGTTTTCCGAATCTCCTAATCAGTTCATTGAATTTGGAAAAGTGTCATTGCACTCAATCTAATGACTCACTTCATCAATGCTCAACTCATTGAAAGATGAACTAAACTATCACGACATTCCATCAAAAATAATTTCGCTGCAGATGAATTGAACATCTGTCAAAATCATAGAGGAAGCAAGACGAGTTCCAAAATTTTCATCTTTAATTAAACTGAGAGCAATACATTGAAAACAACGGTTGGAAGCAAACGTTCATTGCTTGGTCAATTCGTTCAAAAGCCGCACATAAGAAGCAAATATGAATTCCCTAAAATCTATTTTTAAAAAATCTTGCATTCATATCATTGGAATTCATCGAGATCTAAATTTTGGTCAACAACTAGATGACTACTACATGTCGAAAGGTCAGAATTGCTTTCAAACTTTGCATATGAATAAAGGTTGCCGTGCCATTAACTTTTTAAAACACATTCGACAACAGTAGTGAACTCTCAGATACGGTAGCAGAATCCGAAATGATGTGGCAATGGCTAATAGAAATAGTCATTGGAGAAAAGTACAATGAGTCTCTCCGCGGTGTACACGCAGTCCGATTTCACAATCTGGTCTTTCAAAACACGTGATTTCCAAATAGCAACCAGCCAGACTTTAGCGGCCGTATCCGACGTGTCGTGAAGGATTATTTTCTACTAAGTCCACATAGATAACTGTAATGTGCTGATGACATTTGCAGTTTTATTGAAATGGACCTAAATGCGTCAGATAGCATAAAAGTGACATACGATAAAGCTATTTTGTAGAACGCAGTTGGAGACATGCGACAGCAACAAAATCGTGATGCTGTCTGAAGGACTGTGCTTCATCCCAAATAGTTTCTTGGATGGATTACATAAGGATAAATTGTTCCATTTTAATGAATTTTCGAAGACGGCATTGCATTGCATTTTTAGGACAAAATTCATGCCTTATTGAGAAGTCGATGAAATTATGTTGATCGGTATTATTCAGATACCTTTACACGTGACATGTGGTCTTGCAATAGAATTTAGTAAACGAATTGCTGGGAGTACCTTGCCGACTAAATACTGTCCTAATCAGAAAGCAGCATTCGTAACAGTAAAATGTGTACATAATATTAGTATGATTGGCTTATGTCAAATGAAAGTTGGGCAACGCAAACCTATTTCGCAAAGTATATCACCTGGAACACTTTAACTGAATAGCTAGATTATCATTAGCAAATATTAGCCAAGTGAAGCTTTGTTCGGACGGCAAACTGATGTCGACACGAGTCACTCAGAGTCTGCAAAGTTGTACTGAAACAAACGGTTAGCGTGCCTTTTATCGGACCGGCTGATGTGGTCGCATTCCATTTGGTAACAATATTCACATCGCAAGGGCACTCTTTTGTAAAATAATAAAGCACACAGTAGAGGAAGGAAATTTTCCAATTAGGCTATCTACCTGTCCATCTTTCACGACCTGAAAATCTGCAGTTGTGAAAATTACTCCGAACCGGAAATTGTTTGTCCATGTGTGGCATCACCACTTGCATATACAGTATTAGGTGGCGTGCGTACACTGTGTAGCCGCCGTTTGTAACGGGTTACCGGGTGCAAACATTCTGTTAGCTTGACAACCGAACACAGTTACATCTGTCGAGAGATACCCGTGAAGAGCGTGTATGCACCCAACGTGCGAACACAGAAAATCAAGCGAAGTTTTAAACCTAACCGCCATCTTTACGCCAAATTTACGGCCACAATGAAACTGAACCTTTTGTTTGAGAATCACTTAAGTGAACTTTCCATGGTTTACATGTGTAAAATCGTTCGCACGGTTAGGCCGACGACACTGTCGTGTCAGCTGGTGTGACCACGATAACGATTATATTATTTCAACAATGGGATTTGTTATTCATGCAATTTCTAAAACCGACACCAGTAAACTTAACTCTCGCGTTCATCACCATTAAACGAACTGTTCACTGGCGTCGGCACAGCTGTCAACATTGAAGCGATTCAAGCGCGAGTGATGTGAGCTGTCGGGTGCTTTCAAATTTCGCCCACACATTTCACTGATTATGACTGTCTTTGGGAAAATTGTGCGCATTGTTATTTAAGTTAGAAAAACGAATTAGAAGAATAATTAAAAAGATGGCACTGGACTCAAAAGTCACCAGCAGGAAGTGCACTTTCTATTCCAATATCAGACTGCCCATGCATAAATCTGAGGCCTAAGTTAAGTCCGCAATAGCCATTCCGATAAACCTTTGGAGACCGAAATTAGTGCGGCTGTCGGATTTTTATCACGGAGTGGCAGAATTACATTCTTATCACCCGTTATGATGGAAATTGCAGAGCAATTCAGTTATAGTTTAAAAGTGGAATCACCCAGGATTCCAACGATTACCGAAGCTACATTCATTTATGCATTGTAACAAATAAAATTCTCAACTTTGATTGTCTCAAGTCATTTAGTTTTGAATACAAATGAAAGTTTCGTTAAGGACATCAAGAAACCCTTGGGTAGCCAGAAGAGATTCCACGATACTAATTCAGGTGCTACGCTTCAATCTGAACGAATCCTTGTTCTCCGTGACTACACGGAGAAAGAAAGCTGACATAATCAAATATGACGTGTTTCACACCGAAATATCTTGATATTGCACGAGTAAGAGTGTTGATGTTCAGAGTCGCTTTTTCCTTAGTGTATACTGGCTGGCTAATGGATGATTAAATGATGATATTTTGGAAATATTATTCCGCGTTTTCGCTTCCCCAAGTGTGATTCCATTGTTAGATTCTAGGAATTTTGCTATTTTATGCACACGACACTACTTCACACATTTCATTGCTGACAAAAGGACTGGCAATTAGCACGTATTCCGTTTCATTTATGTCACACATGACTGTAGGACAATCTCCTAGATATAGAAGTTTTACCGGGAACCTCGGGATTCAACCTTTGTCGTCTGCAAGCGTAATACTTGGATGGTGCATTGCTAAGCCTACTGACCATTGGTTAAATTGAACTTAACTGATGCGAAAATATTGATTAATATCCCATATCACATGATGCTTCATAATTGATTTGTTTAAATGAACTGCTGAGTGCGTTTGAGGAGAATGAAATGACTGACAAACGGCACTTGGATTCAGGAACAAGAGAGATAGTTAGATTTTCGTATACAAACCCCTGAAAAATGGAAACCCAACTTTGAGTCGCGTTTGCTTGGCTGGCCTAAAGGACGATTAACACCAAGAAAGTTCAGTTTCATCAAAATATGCTAACTGATTTTTATTAGCAGTCACTTACCACGAGGTGAATAATCAATGGAAACACTGAAAAGGGGAAAATTCGTCAAATTCTTAGAGCCGTAAGCCACAGAAAAAGTTATCTAGATTCACCGTTGCACGTAATACACTAGCTCAACTGAAATCTTACGCAGATTCGTGAGCAAACCGAGGTACAACTATCGGGCTGTCTGCCGCGTAGGAGAGCCCAGGGGGCCAATTAGAATCATCGAATAGAGATTTCCCAGACGACGCGATCAGGCGTTGCTTGCCCGTCTCTTTTAAGCCTCTATACCAGATACTAACGGAAGTGCTGACAGAAATAGAAATAAGGTTCTGCATGCTAATATGTCTCCAGTGCTTTCTTGAATTCGTCATGAAGAAAAGAAATCACTTACTTGAGAGCTCTTTAATTATACTAGCTTTGACAGTGTCTAGTTTGGTCAAGTAAGTATGATTTCAATAATTACAGGATAGAACACATTAGGAAAAACACAACGTAGCAAACGGGCTCATTTTCAGTTGTTCATACTCTTGTATTGGCATGATTACAAATAACTGAAAACATTCATGTTCGCTACGTTGTGTTGTTCTCAATTACAGGATAGCTGTCATTATATGGTTTGTTTTGCATTATATCCATACTTCAATCGCAACTTCTTTCTTGATTATATCTAACCGGACAAACGATGCAACAATATTGGGCAAGATGATTAGCCTTAATTGAATGCCTCAGTAAACTAATCATTGGTGACGAGGGACAATCAATGAAGGCTTGTCAGCAAACGATTATTTTCTAGAAAGACTTCCAGTTAGTTTGTTCGCAGAGCAATGCAATTTATTCTGCAATACCACATCATGTGCAGTGAAAGTTCAATATACTTGCCTAAAGAATCGGTGCGACACGTACACGGGTCTAACGTAGTGGTGGTTCGATTTGAAAAAAGCAACCCTAAAAAAGGATATTAACCATATAAGAGTTTCGGAGAACAAAGACAGACGTTTTGCCCGCGTATTGTGGAAACCGAACCAGGATGGGAAGTGATGCTTTCCGGTGTCAAGTCTTATAAAATAATAAAGTTGTAAGTAAAATTATTGATTATCAACGCAAGCTGTCCCTGGTGGACAATTGCCAGTTCGCAATGTGAATTCAATTCGATTTCGAAAGCAATTTAACTAGACGGACGATGCATCATAAAGCTGTCAACTAAATTCAGGTATGACCAACATCTCATAAGAAATAGATTCATTTTTTTATTTTGTTTGGTTGGCACCTACCAAGAAAACAAGACGGTAAAAAGACTAAAAACTTACATCGGTTGAGTGTTGCATTCGAATTAATCGTCCGGCATCGGTATGCAACTGGACCGCCCAACGAATATCGCAACCGTCCTCGTTTTTATTCTCACCCAATGTTCACAGACTGTTCATCCCCTACGAATAAGGTTGTTCCTAGTTGTTCTACTCTATGTAAACATGATTCTAAACCTGACTGCCAAAATTTTCCTAATTGTTTGACATTTGATTTTCTAAAATTGGTTAACGCAATGTTCTGTTTCCCGTGTCCAGATTTTACACTACGGACATTCTGACCAGTGTTATGAATTCGTTAGAAATCTAATTATTTATCCAGTACTTTTTTTTCAACAAACTGAACGATGAGTTGAACAGAAACGTATTATTATCCCAACCGCTTTCAGATGTAGTGTTTGGAAGTCTGGCAGAAAACAGGAAAATGTCCACCTCAAAAGATGTTCAAGTTTTGCTAGAATGTGCCAATAAATATGGGAAAAGTAAGTGAAGTTTTTATTGCATTTTTTATTAGGTGGAACGAAATACAATGCAAGACGGAAATGTTCTGTGGAATTTCAGATATTACTCCGCCCTTCCGGAAGTTCACACTCGTGTCCAGATATAGCAAGACTGTTTGAGATGCCCCGAGTACGTGTAGACAGGACTGAGTTTCTGGCCTCGTTAACTCAAGAGAAGAAATACAGGTTCGTCGAACTGAAATGACTTCTTTTGGGACTGGAATAACTACCGTAGGAAAAGTATATGCTGAGCAGTACGTGCCATGTATCCCTAGGTCTCCCCGTAACATTTGCAATACCTGGTGAGCAAAAAAAGAACGACAGCACGGCTTACCTCAACGTCGGACCCAACCCGCGCATACTAGAAGAAACGTACAAAAATTCATGTTTCACACATGTGTGTAGCAGTTGTAAGAATGATTTTAAAGCGTGCTCAGACCATGGGCGGATTGTAGTTTGTGTGCTAGCTAACGTGACATTCGAATTGTTCGTTTTGCCGCTGGAGGATCAATAGGTCATCCGTGGAGCGGAATGAGTGAACTTACGACATACCTAGGTAACGTAGGTACATCCCGAATCTATGGTTGTTGTCTGAGAGATTCCTAAACCGAATGACGAAAGCACGAACCGTGAACAGTGAGAATCAGTTTTGTCAGTATTATCGAATTCGAGCGCGTCTTTGCATTAAACTGTATTCGGTTTGTTGTTCATGCAAGATCCTTGGGGTTTCCACCTTGTAGTTTTATTCGCTGTTCACATGCAGCAACGTGAGAACAGCAGCGGCCTATAAGGCTGGTCTCGTGAGTTAACGCTGAACATAAACCTCAGCGACGATGAAATGTCATCCTAGAGAAATGTCTGACTTAGCAGAAGTTGTTCCATTCATTTAGTCACAAGCACCCAACTTCATTTATTCTTTTTTGATAAAACGATGGTTAAATAGAAGGTCCAAATCAGCGTTTAAAAATCCAAAAGTACCTATTTTACAAATGTTCCACACATATGAGATGTCGATAATGCTCCATGTACGAAGGAGCTGGATGCGAACGAAACATTGCTGAACTACAGTTATTTCCAGGTTAACCTCAAACAGCTTATTAAATGTAAGCATTGATGTTTTCCTCGTTGCGACTGCCAATTCGTCAAAAAAATTGTTGTTGTTTTACTGACGGATGAGTTCTCGACATGTTGACAGCAACAGCTGCTTGTAGGCCATCCTTGTTGGGGGCAGCAAAGCACTCTAAACTTCTCGGCTGATGACCTACGTCGGTCCTGTGTTTTACCCGTCAATTCGTGATGTTTTCGTATTATCAATACAGACCAAGGGTCAGTCATGGTTTCACAAAGCAAACGGCCCCATGCATTTGTCTGCAAAGCTCAAAACAAATGGTTCCAATGCGCCGGATAAAAACAAAGTCAGCCGGAAAAACCAGAAAGTCCCTTCCAACGAACTATTAGCCTCTTAATCCTGGCTGTTTCCTTTCGTGTGAAGAGGCAGACACAAATCACACCTACTAATTTTGACGGGTTTTCTTTTTACAAACTGACAGTTTGTAGCGGTATGCAATTCGAATACTGTACATCCCCACAATCATAGTGTGATGGTAAACGAATAGAAAGCTTAACTTTGTACCGGAGGCACTAGGAGTGCAAAAAATGTAATAGAACATTGCTTGAAGAAAGTCGGTCAAATGACTGTGTTTATGCGGTGAGAGCAAACGGTAACCTGTGGAATTTTGGAGTACGCTTCAGTGTTAGTGGTTAAATATTGTAGACTTAACCTTTTGACTGAGATGCAAAGAGGGAAAGATTTCGAATATTTGTAAAGAATATTTTCTGAATGTGGTTTCTCACTGGCCAGTCACAGTGGTGACGAGTACCACCTAGTCTAATGCATTTTATTTGTCAGTGCAAGTACTGAGTAATCAGGAAAATAATAGAACAACCAGTTTGATGATACCAGGATTTTGCCAGAATGATACTAAGGATTTTTATCGTATGGTGAAAAAGGTAATAAGTAATGTTCAGACCGGATTAAAATCGGGACTTGTGCAACTAGCAATGACCTCCGAATTTGGTTAAGTCACTCACGGTGATTGCGTCAAATTTTCCAGCCACTAACAACTACGCGGTTATCAAGAAGTTCACCAGTTTGGAACGCCCAACCGGTGGCCAAAGTATTAGAATTTTTATTAAATAGAATTGTTTAAATCATTGTGGTTCACCTAGTTGCTGTCAATTATGCTGCTAGAACTTTTTCAATGGTTTCGTCTAGAGTATTCATGTAGCATAATGTACTTGGTCAGTGGAGCCACACCGAAGCACGATCGATACCGTCGAACTGATCGCTAGTGTTCTCGTTGGATTCGAGTGCCTTTTTCAAATTTCGACAATAACGTTTGTGAACGTAGTTTCGCATACAGTGTGTTCGGGCGGTAGTATGGAATTGTTCCAGCTTTGTGAGCTTCTATCACCCCTAAGTGTAAAATCACCCGTTCAGGCGTAGCTACTTGTTTGCCAAGTGTTCACTGTTGCTTCAACTGATAGCATTCGTGCTCGTGCTCAAATGCTGGGTTCCCTCTTTCGACTCGGTCGCAATTATTGGCATAGATATGGGAACAAAAAAATTACACGAACAGTTTTGCATTTAAGAGATGCAGACAGCCTTTGGTTTCCCGGCATTTCCCCGTGAACCACCGAGGGCGGCATATAGCGTGCACCTGTGTCCGTACTTGCCGCCACTTCAGTGAAGCACCTGTGAGTGATTTGCTTTTTGCTCGTTCGTCAATTTGAATTATTTAAATTGTTCGTACTGTGTTCAAACCTGACAATCTTTAGGATTTACGGTTATTGGTGCATTTATCCTTAGGTTCTACCGTTGTACCAGATACAAGTTGCACACGGACATGTCAATTTCAAAACAGATTGCTCATCGTCTCAAGTTCCGCTGAAAAAGTTTAATTTAACTGATTGTAAAAGTTTTCAAGTGCGTGTCGATGGGTTCCATTAACCTGCCACAATCAAGCATCCCTTCTGATACTCGAAGTTCATTTTGTCTTCGTTATGTTCCAGGCATTTTTGTAGGGTACATACAATGGTAAGTTTTTGCTGCAGCATAACTCTACACAACAAGAAGAGTAAAAACGGAGTCTGCAGCGCTCGGCCAAATTCGTCTTGAATCTGACTGATCTAACTTGGCGCACATTGATAGAAATATACTTCAGGTATTGAAAATGAATTGCAAACGGGCACCTTCTCCGTAGTCGCATGTCAAACCACCTTCTAGCAATCGGGTTTTGCCTTTCGAGTTGCGGGACAAAATCGGATCCAACAATATCCAATCACATAGCAAGGTTTTTGCTCTGTTTAATGGTCTTGTATGACCGTTCAATTTCACCCAACACTAGCCCTATTGTCCCGTATGGCTAATCGGAACAGAAAGACCGGAACAGTTCGGCAAACAAAGACCCGATTGCATCTAGTCAAAAATAGTCATTTTAACAAGCCTAATTAAAAATGATGAAAAATGAATCTGAAAAATTAGTTTTCGTTCACTCACATGCAACCACATGCAATATTGCCATACACAAGTAAGTGGGCAATCTATGCAGTATCAAAGCCCTGAGTAATTTCGGGTTTTTGTGGTTGCTTAAAAACCAGACTATTTTACGTGGGTAAAACAAAACAAACGGAAAAGATGTAAACTAAACTACCCGGAAATTTGACGTCTAATGCACAAAAAGTCGATTAAAATGCCATTTTCTGCTTGAATGACTTGTGAAAATGCATCATTTATTGCTCATTCAGAGATATGCACCTCCAATAAACACTTTTTCAAAAATAATTATTTCACCCAGGGTTTTCGTTGTGTGAATAGCCACAACGTTCACAGGAACAGCCAGTGGGTCATCAAACCTTGAAAAAGATTGAATACTGGAAGGATTCAGTAGTGACGATGTCAACTAACCAAGGCTTCCGTACGAAGTGGAATACATCCTAGGGCATCCGTGCATGATCTGCGATAAAATCTCGTGCATGCAGGCGACCATCATGTTGTGACCCTATCGAAAGCCATGGATGATTGTTGCCCACGGCTAAATGAATAGTTCGGGGGGATCCTGGTTGACAAACGACAATTTTCTGATTCAATTACGTCTCCCATGACCTAATCGAATGCAAATAGAATAGACAAACTTAAAAGGTAAAATTTTCTGCGATTAGAATCGTTTAAATAAAACGCGACTTTCTTGTTTAGTATTTTGATGACCACAGCTAATGGATGGTCCGAGTGAAAATTCCTCATCACTCTGCGGACGTCAGTGAGTGATCACAACGGTCTTAGGAATGGCTTTATGAAACGAACTTCAAGAGGTATTTCTCGAAATAACTGGACTCGGTATTGTGTTTGGTTCAAATTATTTCGTTCTATTCCACGACATTATCTACTCGTTATTAAAGAGTAATTCGGAAGAAAAATGCAACATCCCCCAGCCATGAATACCCTCAAAATTACAAATTATTAAGTTTCATAATTTGCCTAAAATATCTTTGATAGAAAATGTTAGGCAAGTTTTATTTGCAAGTGAAACCTTTCAAACGATTAGTCAAGCAGCACAAATATTCATCTCATCGTAAGTAGAAGCATGTAAGAAATTCATTGCTTTTGCAATCTGAATAAGGATGCTTGGAAGCGCTTGCGCGTCTTACCCAAGTTGTGCTTCTAAGCCCGACTATTCTACTCGATGATTGTCAGTAGTAGAGAACTCGATATGACTTTCAAGTTAATCATCATTCGGCACTGGTTCCAAGTGTGCCATTAGGAAACCCAACGCCTGCCCTGTTTCGTAGTCTATGGATACATATCGATAGTAAAACCAACCTACATTGCGACCCTTAGTAGCTAAATCACGAATACGGTAACGAAACTGACGGTGATGATGAATCATTTGCAAACGCGTCAGATCTACATCTGAAAACGCGACTTGCTGTAAAGATCGCATTCTTTTCTCACGCTCTGATTAATTTGTGATTCCTTGTTCAAGACATTTTAAGTAAATCCATTACAAAACTCCATTTTCTTGGTGACCGGGAACGGCAAATCAAGGTCATTTTGGGCCGCCAAAACATTTCGTGCTCAAAAAATGGTGAAATTGGTGTTTATTTTCCATTGATTGGGAACACAAGGGACTACCAGCAAGGCAAACCGATAAACACTTCCCAAAATTCCCTTTTGTCACGTTACAATTTTTGTCGGGATATGCGGCAAACTTTACTTCATGTTTTAAAAAGGGCAGTCTTTTTGAGTGACATTATTTTGGCTAAGACTGCCAAAGACATCAGAATTCAAGATTAACTAAGATCAACAAATATCGATTTGATCGGCCAAAATTCCGTTTATTTGGAATATCTCCATTGTGAAATACTATCCGTTTCCATCGAAACTCAAGGGGTTAAGATTAGAAACGAAGCTGCCAGCGTGTTTTTCATACTTCTGACAGGATGCCAAGTAAATTCGAATGAGATGTTTTCCAGAAAAAATACGTGGTTGCTAATAGTTTAATGTTCGTTATGTTTTACGGAATAATTAGACTAAACTTTAGTTTTTTACGTAACCATATAGATAGCATAATCAGTCGTTTACCAGCAGACCGGTGGTCTAATGCACGCGCAATCGCAGTACAAACATCAACTTCGTTCCACTGCTTTCGCACCTCTGCTGGGAATTGCGCACTTGGCTATAACGGTCGTTTTATGCAATGTAGATTTATTGCGCTAGACAGTGTTTTGCCCAGAAAATCTGGGACTTTTGGGTTCCAAAAGAATGTTTTAAAATGTTTACGGAAAACCGCGGTTCGCGAAACAACTAACCTCGGTCCGTGAAGGTTGAAGAGCACATAATCAGAAAAAGATTACAAATAATCTTTCCATAATCAAAATGCATCTTAACATATTTTGAGGAGTTATAGGTACCAGTATTACGCCGGTCCAATAGCACCCACGTGTAAACGCTTGCAAACTATTGTTGGTAAACATATCATTAATATCCTTACCTCACCAAATAGGGTGCCCGATTTAAGATGGCCGTTCTATAGCAACGGTACGAAGTATGTACCTGGTTTTTGTAGCTATGCTATTTGAAGTCGATCAGAGTTGTATGTAAAATTATCAATGGTAACTAAATGGACAACATTCGTTTTGCCTCAACTCGTAATTTTCTTGACTAGAAACACTCGGGATTTTCCGTTTTTATCTTTCCTCCAGATTTCAGTCATCATCTTCCCTAATTTCAGTTATTCCCTTTTTTAGGCAAATTTATCCCAATTGAATCAGTGATATGAATAGTTTACAATCGTTAGCGTATTTGGGCATATTAGGTAAATTGCTGCATTCAGCTGAGTGCTCCGTGAGCACGGCTGTCTCCGAAATCATGGCCCACGAGGTCTGAATGAATCAGGAAATTCGTTTCCAATTGCAGATTTATTTAAGACAAAGTTAAGAGAGGATAACCTATCACCATGCCTACCCTGTTCTCCGTTTAGGACGGAATTCCATAGCGCAAACTATAATCTGTTCACCGGCTGATATCACATCCGCGAGTTAAGCACTCCGAAGGCTTGAAAAACTCAAAGCATTTGATAGCCTCTGGTGGAACACTGTGTACAGAGAACGTAATCTGGACTGGAAAAGCGGTTATTTAGTTAACAATAATGTGAGGATGCGGCCCAACGTAACCGAGAAAATGCGAAGTTTTCGCTGCCAATAAGCCTGACTTATCACCGTGTCAGAAACGTAGACCAACAAAAGTGATTTATTCACCAATATTTATTTATCCACTTGTATTAACTGTTCAGTGTATTTGTCGATTATCGAGAATGTAGTACGGTGGAACGAAAAAAGCGTTTTTTGATTACTTTTCTAGATTGATGAAGTTTGTGTGATTACAGATGGACGTTCTTCACACCGTAACTTTGGAGACAGCAACCAGAAACCCGTACATCCGTTCGTCAATTTTGTGATTTCTTTAGCAAACTGGCCTGTTAGGTGATTACCAAAACCACTAACAATTAGGTTACCCAGGATACGGTGTAATTCGGTCACTCTAAGCAAACCGGTTTAGGGAAAAACCGAACTGAAATTTGAGACACGAGTTAGATGCAATCTGCACGAAAAGGGAGTTTGTTACTGAAAACACTCAGAGCTGATATGCAACACAAAAATCGCCGAACTGCGAGCGTGGATAATACTCAGCAAATCAAATTTTCGATTGCTATTCGATGTAAAACCGAGGCGAGTATTTGTTGGTGTTCCCCATATTTGAACTGAAGTTGGAGGTGGTTTGAAACTGTGATGAAGTCTATTTAATGCTTGCTTCAAACAGTTTTATTGACAGATAGTAAAATAGGACTTAGGACGTAAGAACAGCGATCAATGCATTCAAATGCGGATTGTAAACAGCGTCCTATTCATTGAGAAATGAAAAATAAATAAATATCATGCATGAGGGATAATGAACACACTCGGGTTTTTCCCGATATTCGTAAGGTTTGCGAATAAATTCCGTCGTTTGTAAATATGAATAGAAAGCCGCAGAATGCTGCGTGAAAATGGGTTGATTTTTTTGATCGCTAAAACAATCCTAACATAGAAGCTACTGTCTAAGAATGCGTAGTATTTTCAGTTATATTTTAAATGGCACAGCATCCAAACATCGACGATGAGTAGCAGAATAGAACAGGCGGTCTTCTCGACCACCGGCAAATGCTTGCCGGGCCTGAAATGCGAACTAACTAATTGGATGGCTATTATTTTACAATCACTGTTTCAACAGCACAGTACTTAATCTAGCTTTTGACATTGTGATCACAAAAGACAATTACTTGCCAGATGAACGAATCCTGTACTAGCAAACGCATGCACGCATGGAAACGCATCCACATACGGGCATTTAGGCACTAAATTAACTATGTCTTTGTTTATGTGATTTTACATAGAACTGGAAGATGTTCAGCAAATGCCAGTTTCAAGCGTATATACTTATAGTAATAAGTAACTAGTAGATGGAGTATCCGTAACGAGCAGAAATATGTGATCGATTTTCCGGTTGCAAGCATGTGGTTGTTCTTCGTGTCCAGTTTTTCACGTGCATTTTAGTACCAGAAATTTACTAGCACAATATCGGGATAAAAATCCGCGCAAAACGAAACGAAATGGATCGCTGAGTTCATGCAAAACGCGGCAAGCATCAGATACAAAAGAAGTAGGAGCATCTTCAGTTGTTCATCATGGCGGACACGGGGAATACATATTTATCACGCATCCAGTTATTTTTTCTGGGATATGATGAATACTAAGGTCAGTGGACCTGTTATGAATCTGTGGTCTTTTCTCGTCTAACTTGTTAATCAGACACTGTTCTGTTCTGTTTTGATGCCTTCACCATTGTCGTTCAACCGATCTCAGAGTTGATCAGTGATTTTAGCCTGCACCAAATATTTTGACTGCCAAATTTAATTCAATCAAGGATCGTAAAAACCGCGAATTTCCAAAGTGACGATTTGATTCACGTCTAGGTAATATAATTTGAAAAATCAATATTTATTTAAAACTTCCGTTAAAATTCATTTGTAAAATAAATTTATTCATCTGAGCAGCTCACTGAACCTAAGCAATGGTACAATCAGAGTAAAATTTTTATGGGACGGGTTCTTTTGGTATTTTTCTAGGCTTGAGTGAAAGAGTACTGGTAAAATATTTTCCTTGTTTCTTAAGCAAATCAACATGAGTCATTAATTAGTACAAATTTGTTTATGTACGGTACAGAATCTTTTTGCAAATCAAGTGCCAACGTAACCGTGGCTAGGGACACAGAATGGAAAAAGGAAATTGAATGACAAACCTGTTGTGCAAATTTTACTGCATCACTGATTAATGTTCTAGTTTCCAAGTCCACATAGTCGGTCACCTAGGATCCGTGGTTCGTTTAGTGGAATTTGATGCATTGCATGGTTGTCAAAACCACAAGTGAGGTTTGATTTAGTGAGTCCTACATTGAGTCCTTAAGCGAGGGATCTAGGTTACAAGGAAATACGACGATCTTGGCTTCTCGTTACCCACCGAAGGGCGGTGGTTTGTTGGCGAAAGTTATAAATCCTGTATGCCTAATGCGTTTTACAACGACAATTGTCGGTAAACAGACATCCTATTGGCCTGCAAACCGCGCGCGGTCGGTATGAGACCAGGAGTTAGATGTTCCCCTTGGAGTGACAATTCCTTTATCTTTTCCTTCCTTTATTAATGAAATAACAATTTACGCAAATTTTCCGGAAAGGGGCCGCAGCAAGCAGAGGGTTGCCAAGTGGGTAAGTTGACCGGTGTTTGGAGGATTTGTCCAAGCGCCACGGCCTTATCCGCTTGGCCCCCGCCGGCCAGTGAAATTTCGGTGAACACGGTGGAGAACTCCTGGCTTTCAAATTCACCTTCACTCTATGGTAAAAGTGCCTTCCTCAGGAGAAGACAGGGCCTAGGACTTTCTGACTAAAGACAGTCTGAGACGCAGGAACATTCGTGTGCATTTCGAGAGGCGTCGTCATATCAAAAGCCTTCAGACACCTACCCCGACCCCGATGAGGTCTTTGGAGGCACTGAGGGTTTTGAGTTCTTAAGAAGCATCTGTAGGAGAACAGTTCTGCACTGAAATACAAATGGTATGAAACTCTGTGATTCTACTATGGCCGATGGGGATAAACTCCAAAGTGCCTAAAAAGAGTTGCACTTATAGGTTTAATTTGTATGCTTCTATTGCCGGCTTTGTTGATTTGTCTTATGATTTCGTTTTTAGTGCAACAACTGTGTAGAAGGGTGAACTCTTGCTTACAATACTCTGCAATAACCGATCAGCATTGTGAAGTGAACTTGGACAAGTTAGTTTCGTTAGTGGGACTATTTTTTGTCCCAAAGAATGTTAGGCTTTTATTGAATAAAGGCCCGGATGTATGTTTTCTACTTAAGTCAACCGAAATTTCACACATAACGAATTCAGCTTGTAATTTGAAGCTTTCAGTGTCAGTCTTTTGGCTCAATTCTTGGTTTATGAACATTGGGGTTGCAGAGACGAAGAAAATACTCCTTTGAGTTTCATTTCGACAATTCATTTCCGATTTCGTTTTTTGCTAGCAATCAACCTAATGATGATTTGGCAATATTAGGCAGAGCGCCAAATGTCACAAAAGCACAAGGTGAACGAATAGATAGATCTGTGTGCTCTGCGAATAGTATAAATACGGGGCCTTACTCAAAAAGACATCCTGAAGGCGAAAACAGAGCATCGTTTTTCATGCGTGTCTGTTGCTGAACTGGGCTTTTAGCTAATTAGACTAGCTATCACCGAATGACAGACAAAATGCTAGCAGGCAACTGTAGCAAGTAACAAGAGTAGGCTGAATGGGGAACACCAGATTTACTCGATCGCAACTACCTTACTTGGTTTCTGGCATTAGTATTTTCTAATCTGGTTGGGAAAGCCGGTTGTATCGATAAAACATTTCCGAGGTCATATTGACAACATCCGACAGTTGTTCGTACGGAATTCGCATGCAGTTCAAGATTGATGTTCCTGTGACCTGCTGTCGGCATGTAATTTGACTTTTAAACTGCAATTCTATTCCGACCCATGCAATATTGTAATTTCATCGATTAAGTTCATGTAAGTACAGGAAAACGGGCTAGATTGGCCCCATGATTGCATTCACCAAGAAGCGAATTTTCTCGGAATGTTTTATTCCCGCAAATTTCGCGGTGGTCGTGATACCATTTGCATCAAGGTTTTCTACTCGCCCCGGATTTTCCGTTCCAAACACTTTAGACAAGAGGCAACCAGTAGGGCTGCATAGACAACGTTCACGATCATGCACAACTACCATCAGTTCCAATGGCTTTCCACTTGGGATTCACAAAACAGTCCGCAGTTAAACTGTCCATAGATTGCAGCCAGTGAACGACAAATGATGTGTGGAATTACATTGCTCCTGATCTGATGTCCTCAGATTATTCGGAAATTCAATGCAACCAAAGCATACTGATGACCGCTATTTCCGTAGATACAGTTTAGGCTCATTATTCAATAACATCAACTTGTTCATAATACAGAAGCCTTAATTAATTTGATGATCAATGATAACTAATATTAATTGCCATTATGAGGTGAAAGGTTAGTCCGAACAAAAGATGAATTTGTCCAGCGAATTTCGTTTAATTTACGTGAATAAAATAGTACTTTGAGTTTGAGGAACAAGTTCGGTTTTAGTATCCCTTATTCATGCAAACATAGCACAACTAATGCGATCAGGCATTTCACATAGACGAACTGGAAATTGGTCTCTTGATTCCACCGTCTCATATTGATTATGAAGCAACCATCCGAAGGAAGGATTTGACTAAGTTAACATTAATATTTCAACGCATTTGTCGAATAACACCCATAAATTAGATTCATAGGAGGCTGTATCTATGAGCAGATTGTTTTTTTGGTAGCACAACAACAGTGCTGGGGACGAAAAACAGTCGCCCTACACAATTCAGGACATACAACCCACGGTATCTAAACAACCTGTGTGTCGGTCCAACATAACCGGTATTTTTGGGGGGCTTGACATAACAACCTAAACCTTTCGTAATTCTCTTTTCTTCTGCACATCTGCTAAACTTTTTTCATCAGCGTTTGATTTCGTTGCTTTCTTCCGATTGTTGGTGCTCATTTCCTTGAATATCAACAAATTGAAACTAGCCTACTGGCCAGTATATGTTTTCCAAATGATTTCTGCTGAATTTCATTGAATTTCACCTCATGAGAATTTCATCATCCATCACCGAGCTTGTGTGATCTCCGTCGGTTATTGAATCTTCATTAGCATATGATAATTCCGATTTGGACTTGGAAAATCCGTGCATTCAACATAAAATTTGCAAAACGTTTTTCCATCAATGGCACAAGTACGCACAGCCTGCCGAGCCAGTCAAAATCAGGGATCATTTGTTTGCCCTTTCGAGCGCGCAAACACAAGAAAATTTCGAGTTCAAAACCAGCCAAACGTAGTGCCATCCTGTCCCTTACAAAGCTCTCCTTGATTGGCAACAGGTCAGGCAGAAATGTTAGCAGCTTTTATCGTTTCTTTTTGCCCTTCAGTAAATTCAAATTCCGCGGAAAGTGCCAGAGAGACGTTGATGCGCTAGGCAACACTAACCGCGAAATGGCTGCAGCGAAAGTATTCAGAAAAGATAAGGTGGATATTTTCTACTTTCCTTTTCATTCATTCGTTGACAGTGAACCATTACGGTAAACCAAATACCGATCCTACGAATTCACTCAACAAAGGTGAGATAGCTTGTTCCGGTTACATTTGTCCAATGCGGTGAAATTAAAGTGATCACAGATCTAATTGCATACAAAAAGCAACAAGACTAGCAGAAATACCGGTGTAAAATTTTTATGTGAGAGCTCGGATTCAAACGGAAATTCGCGAGCAAGAAGGTATTCAAAGTAGACCGGTTTATTATTAGAACACTGAGATGAAGTTGTCGCCAGTAATTAGCAAATTCGTGATGAACGAGCGGAACTTGGGTCCGGATGTGGAGCCTAGAAGTTTGGCAAATAAATCTAAGAAGGACCGTATTATCATTAGCCAAGCCAGAGCCAAAATCGATTACATCAAGATAAGCTTACAAGATCAGATTTGCCTACACTTGTGTAGACTTCACCAGGCTCAGATGAATTATTGGTTCAAACTGTGTCCTAATTCGACTTTACCGGAAGATCATTTATAGCCAACAAAACAACACGAATAAACAAGAGTGTATCCAAGTAAGAATGTTTTCTGCCAGAACCATTGGGTTGCTGAACTAAATCAGACCCTCGTTTTCATACTGTACAGAAATATAAGGTACGCATGCAGTTAAACATGGTTTAACATGTGCTTTTCAACTGCCAGAATAACCTCGAAATATTTTGCAACGCCCTAGACGGAACAGTCAGTCCTGATCACTTGTGATCTTTCCTTGGGAAATTGCATTCATGAAAACTCTATATCGGAGGCAGGCCAAGGTACTATCTAGATGGTTGGTGACGGTTTGATGGTAGACTCACTGAAACACGAAAACGGTCAAATTAAATCAGGCGTCACACGAATAAGTGTTGCCTTCGTCATCGCGAATATTGCACTCGAAGTGGCTTCTTTTTCTCACTATAAACCGCAGGAAACAAGATCGGCTAAGTTTTGCTAATAAACCGAATGTTGACTGTCTGAAGCTATTTGTTGAATTCCTGTTTCGAAACAAGGAGAAACACTGTGCACGTGGTACGTATTCGCACGATATAAGAACAATTAATTCCAAATGTCTAGTGCCCTTTTGGACTAGGGATGTAAAAAGTTGCAGCGTGATGCAATCGTAGGTGAACATTTGGCCATAGCCACGATACCGTGCGTTTACACAAATATCTGCCAAATATAATGCCATTTGCTTGCAATTTGTAACACGTTTAAATTCCGGTAAATTCATTCACTGGATCATAACCACGTTGCCTCTATTCTGACTGCGTAGTTCGAAGATGCTCAGTGTTTTTTTCCTTTTGACCGGGAAAAACGGAATTCGTTCTTATTTACAAATTTTGCAGGACGATGACCGACATTCACGGAAACAAATGTTCGGATCCAGAAGCATTAGTCCTTCGGAAAACCTTGCGTTACGTTAGGAAAAGTTTTATAAGTGTATTGACAACAAGGATGAACCAGCTGTACAGCAGTGCTTTCATGGTTCCTCAATACTGACTTGGGCGATTATATCGCATAATGAATCATTTCATGAAAACATTCAATCTCCTACTACTAACATATACCGAGTAGCCAAGCTCTGATGGTCATGCCCAAAGCTTCGTCGTACTTAGGCTACCTGCAGAGAAGTGATTTATCAATAGGGGTCGATTGTTGTGCGCTAGCGGCCAGTAGCCGTGCAAATCAGTGGCTAAGTCGAGCAAACTGTTCAGAGCCTGCCCGGTAGCGTAATGGCTAAGGCGTTCGACTCCTCTCGGGTTCGCGTTCCAGTTCGAGCGCAGTCCACATGCACTGCTGATTATTCCTAATAAGGATGAAACAGCCGTACAGTGCTTTCATGGTTTCGTTATGGTCAGTTGAGCGATCGTATCACATGGTGAATTATTTCATGAAAACATTCAACCTTCTACTACTAGCATACATACATATATACATAATGTTCTTAACTTTAATACATCTTTAACATTGTTGAGTTAAACAATAACGTAACTCTTACCGACCAGTGAATGCTGGCAGTTTCATCTGCGACATAAAAACGCGGGACAGAACTACTCCTTCATTCATAACTGTTGAGAAACCCTATGGTGAGCTAATTGAAAGTGTCGCGACGTCAGTTGCTGTGCGTCTGCCCGGTTCTTTTTTTTTCGTGCCCAACAGATCTACTGATTATTTGAGCCTCACTTAATATTCCAACTCAGACTTTGCATATCTGGCAATGTTGTTTCGGCACGAGATTTATAGTTTGTAAAAGCTTTATGTTCTTCATATCCACAGGCAACAGAGGTTTCAAATTCAACCAAAGGGAGCAGTAACCTGTTTGCTTATTTCCTTTTGTTTCTCATGAATAACACTAGTACTTATCATTTTCTAAAGATATAACGAACGTATTCAATTGAAAATGGCTAACTGTGATAAAAAAAAATGATAACAAGCGGAGCCGTATGTTGATCGTGTGAACACCTCCAGTGAAACTTTCCAGTAATTTTTCGTCACCATTAGCAATGAACTCAACAGCAAACATTACAAATCTATGCGCAGCGGTTTCATCTTCAGTCTTATCAAACACAATTCACGTTCGCATTATGTTTGAACTGAGGCGCCAAACAGCAATGAACGATTGTGTCAGATCCGTTGAGAGCTAAACTGCCACGGCTATTGTTGATTCATATTTATTCGAAACGTAATACATTATTATTGTCAGAAGTTGACAGGCATTCATCTCGTATACTAGGAATGTCTTAAGTCGCAGACCAATCAGTGGACAGTAACAATGCACGTATTCACTTAGATTTTATTCTTGGATTGCTCAGTATCAAACCATTTTAGTTGTCTGGAAAACAGAGAAGTATTCATTGCAACAAATGATTACGATTAAAAAATTGTAGATAATTACGGAGGCATAAGATTTCTGGTTCAAAGCAACAGATTCAGCCGATCCTGTTTTGACTAAATCTGTTCTAGAGCCATTAATCTCGCCGACCGCCAGCCCTGGTATTCTGATCAAGTGAGATTCGCGGAGGGTAAGGCAATTGCATTAACAATCTAGGTGTGCAGTAGGTAAATGCTCGGATAACATGATAATTTGCAAGACATAGGCAACAACCGGAGTTCGAGCGATAAATCTATCCGGTCAAATGAATGGCAACATGCTTTGTGAAAATTTCCCGTCAGTTGAGATTGGTCAGCGGTCCAGTAAGTCCAAGAGATCTGTTGTAATTGGAAACCTAGCAATGAAAGTAAAATAAGACAGTAAAACAAATTTCTCGTAATTTTCCCCTGTTAACAGTCACTTTCGACGGTCAGTAAACAGGAACGTCGCGTGAAAGACGCATGTATTTTCAATTAGAAATCGAGGTCTAATCTATCGGTTACAAAAGCAATTTTATAAGATGTGGTTGGTGCAAGTTTAACTCGCAGAATAAATGTTAATCAAATGGAACTGATGAGATCACGGAACCTAGCCTGCGTTCTGGAATAATAAATGAACAGATAAAGAAAATCATCTTATAGCTTCATGCTAGTGGGAGACTCGCAGACGAGATTGCTTGTCGTTAGAAATTCTGCTCGATTCCTTGACAGGGATTAGAATTGGTCAGCTTATTGTGTCCAATTTGGTACAAGTCCCAAAACCATCGGTTGTCAACACTGTAAAAAGGCAACTTCCAACAGAGTTCATTTAGCTTCTCCATTATGGAGTGAAGGATTTTACTAATTGCAGAAACAATACAATACTTTTCACTTGGGTTCTCTTATTACTGGCCTCTTTGAATTGCCACGTTGTGTCTGCCGCTGCGAGAAAATGCGGAGTCTGTTAATTAAAACATTTGAATCTCGATTTGTGCATGGACCATTTCAGAGTTTGAATTATGTCAAAACATTCAGTTTGTTGAATAAAGTCGATAGAATTGTTTAATGGAAATCACTACTTATATTAGGTTGAAAAAAACATTTTTTGTGTGGTTTTCTCTGCAACTTTGCAGATAGAGGTAATTTGACATTCAGCGTTTTTTCACAGTTTCCTTGGTACACCATTCGGTTGTTACAACGCGTGCTCTTCTCATTTTAATTGGCTGTCCTTTCCACAAGCTTTGTGATCAACAGTAGCAAGGAATTCTAAAGAAACGGTGTTAAAAATTTACTCCTCAACTTCACGTAATCCCTTTGACTGGCTGTGCTAAATTTTCGTTCCGGTTACCGTCACCTCATCGATTTAAAGGATTCAATTTTAATTAAAAACATTTTTCGTTTTTATTCTCAGTCGGATTTACTTTGAATCATGAGCTCTCCTAGAATTTCTCCTCATTTGGACTTAAAAATACGAATATACTTCACGGATTCTCCAGTAAACCGAAAAGACGCATCTGCGCCGGATGACAGGCTGCTCTTAAATGCATCCCGCCAGCTAAAAATGCTTGTTCCCTCCTCAGTAGTACTAACATTTGCTCCCTGTGCATAAAATAGTCGGTTCTATCTCTCACTTTTCGCTTTCGGATACATCTTCATACTTATGTGATTTGCATTCAGGAGTCATGGGTGAACTTAATTTTTGCAGCTGCCTAATATTCACTCAAGGCTTTGATGTATACTGATTAGACAGACGATGATGCGCTAAGAAAACCAGTGGTGTGGTCGCATGCATAAATTCCTCCTGGTTGAACAACTCTGGATCAATTTAGTCATATTCATTTTTGGTATTGATTGTCCAGCTATTCAATGTCATCCTAAGTTTTCTCAGCATAGGGGAGCAATTATAAGGCAATTGTTCGCAGCCGCTCTTTCACAAAACTGATATTTCCTCTTTTTTGATTCTCTCCTGCCTTTCCTGGTCCATTTGCTGCATGACAACCCACATATCATCGCAGGTGATTGTACTCATGCTTTAACACTTACCCCTTCTTCTAAAGTGCGGTGCACCTTCACTCAATGCTGTATTTACTTCCATTATGAATAAATCCATATGCGAACATTTCATTCCCGATTGTTGGAGACCAGTCACTATTATATCTATTCCCATATTCAGCATTTCAAGTGTTCCAGCCAAAAAGTTTTCGTTCCATCGCTCTTACATCTTGTGATTTTAAACTAACACAGCTCGCGTCCACCTGTGTCGACTAACTTCTCCTCTTCGTGTGTTCAATGATTCCTTCCAGTTGGCGTGCAAACCAAACAGGTCCACTTTGAATGCTGTGGCTTCCCTGGTTCAGAACATCAACGAATCCTTAGATGCAGCCCCCAAATCGGTCTGATGCCCTTTCTCATATTTCTATGCATTTGACTCTGTTCCACGGTCTTTGCTTCTTCACAAAGTCGAACAGTCTGGCTACGCTAAGAGTCGCTTGGCGTGGCTATCAGACTACTTCAACAACTGAACTCAGTGCACAAGACTGGGACGAAACAAATCAACCTCGTTGGCAAATAAATCTGGATTCCTTCAAGGAGCTGTCCTTTCGCCCTATTCGTTTTCAACATACATCAGCGACCTCTGGTCAATTAATTAAATATGTTGGTGATGTTACTCGCATTCGATCTGGAAGTGGAGTTGAAGATTTCCTGGATTTTTCTTGCAATCTGTCTGGCACTCATGATTCTCCTCTTTGCTTTGGCATAAATCCTGATTTGTCTACACATGTCCAATGCTTGTTTACTTTTCGCCTGGTCTGCATACCTAGATAACCTTTCTTTCATCAACACAGAAACACTCACTAGGGTAGACTCAGTCAACTACTTAGGAATTACTATTGGTACAAACTTAAGGTGCTCTCTTCACATTTCCAACTGTGTACAGAGACTCCGAACAGTATCTCATTACATAAAGACTGTGGCGTTTCCAGTCAGAATAAAAAGCTATCTCCCTGATTATTTTACCAGGGTGTTTCTTCCACTTTCCTCCTTTGTTCCGTTGTCAATTTTGCTGGTTTACCAAAGAAAGACTTCAGAATCCGTTGTCGTGGTTTATCAATTATCTTTCTTACCACTGAAAGAAATCAGCGCCAAACTGTGTGATGTGTACATAAAATTCTTTCGGATCTGTCCCATTTCTTTCAAAATTATTCTTATAATTCCCGTTCTCATACAGGGGCAAGTCCCAACTTACGCCCCTTACTCTCTTGCATAAATATTTATAAAAATTCAAATGTTCCCAATTTGGGCCGAATTCTCGCCAACCGCGAACAGATCATGACTAATTTGATACTCGGTCCTTCGTGAAATCCAAGTATGTCTTCTTTGCTGTGCATTTTGCCAGCTTTGTTTTCTGCTGCGATGGCGAACGCATCCTTTTTGAGTGAAATACGCATACCTCCGTCCAAAACAATACAGTAAACTACAATATACTATTGTGGTTGACCATTTTATCAAAACAACTAGGTTGTACCCTGTCGAATTAAGTTTTACTAAGGCTTTTTGCTGGGGAAGAAAAATTAAATGAAACTTTTAGTCTCACTGTACTTGACTGAACAATTCCCTGTAATTATTTACCCTTTTGATCCGATTGGAAAGGAGTTGGCTTTCAGCGCGTTTGTCTAAGAAGTCTTTCGTTATTGTAGACGTGCTCCGCAACACACCATCCATTTATGAACCCATATGTAGAGCAGGCTATAGCTAACACGTTATTTCGGAAATTCCATCCTCATAGGTAGCTGTAAAATAATCAATCTAAACTCAGATCCTAAAGCCCACTTGGTACAGTTATGCATTGGGCTCTCCCATCCCCCATTAGAGCTTGTCATTGATCCCCCTCTGCCAGTCTTTGGGCATCGTTATGTCTGATAGTGTACAGTGACAAGTAGACAGTGAAGATTGTGCTTGACGAGGCAAAATATGTGATAGCAACTGTCACTTGTAACAGAGTTCTTCTAGACAAAACAGATGCTATGATAATGCCATGCATATTTGCCAAGCAACAAAATTTGCTCGTGATTACTGAATCCAAGCAATCAACGAATCCGTTTCTTTGAATTGTTACTAGCCAGCCAACTTGACAGTACTTTCGTTTGTCTCGAACCAATCTTGATATATCCCTGGTCGTATTATTGTCAAGTGTCGTCCAATCCACCCCACGAGAATTGAATAAATATGGAATCGCTTCATTTTTGCTCGCACGTTCAGGTGGATATGCACTGTGTCATTTGAAAAAGTCCCGAGATTTTGCCTTTGACATTTAACAGTAGCTTTATCTATCCTCATTTGACCATTAATCAAAATAAAATAATGTCTATGAAACCAAAATTAACAAAGTTAGCAGATGTTATTTTCTGGTGACCGTTGTCAAAATTGGAGGCAACAGCCAACTGTACCTTGGTGTCTCTAATTGCTTGCTGTTCAGTTTGATTGTTCTTATCGCATAAATGTAAGCTCGACAAACAGTGTTTATTGTGCCTGACTAATTCGTGGTTGTCAGATATCTGATGGGCTATTTCGGGTTGATCCGCCTTTTTGTTCTTTCAGCTTGCCAGACTCATTGAAACTGGTAAATGACGGGGTGTGGAACTGATTTTGTGCTGATTTTGTTAACGTAATTTCAGTTCTCTTGAACCCTTGCAGGACATTAGCACCTTTGGGGGAATTTCAGTAATTGTGCGTCGTTATTGCATTTATTATTTACTTACTTAGCTTCCATGTTTTCAAAAGGGACTACACGACTTGCGGCTTTTCAGTGAGTGCTTTTTGTGACATCCAGATGAGTGGCACAGGAATGTTGGTCAACAACGATAATTCACATAACGACTGAGATACCACCACAGAGGTTTTAACAAACTATTTGAAGAAACAGACTGGAAACAGTTTTCAAATGCTCACATGAAATTAAAACAAAAGTTTGGCCCTGAGTAGAGTTGGGGTGATATCAAAACTGCAAACATGAGGCGTCGATAACAATATTTTTCTGAATTGGTCTGCAGTTCAATTGTGAACCAACAGAAAGTTGTTTTAAAGAGCTCCTCAGCGGGAGAAAAAGTAAACTGGAATTATGTTCTTCAGCACAATTCCTTAAGGTCGATCAGAAGCGACTTTAAAAATTGTTTCTCTGAGCAGAAACATTGCCGGCAGTCCAACAAACCGAGGGAATTTGCTTCCTGGTCCTGTCACGGATCTCGAAAACTAGGAAATGCACAGTACGAATACGACCGCCGTACAAGACACGTTTTTTGACAGTTACAAGCCACTTGAATTCGATGGAATTTAGTTTCTTATTACTTCAAGTTTTAGTGCTTAAGACTTATCTAAGTAAATTGCACTCGATCTTATTAGGGTCTTTATCAAAACGTCAGCTATTTCCTCGAAAATCCCAAATGTCATTCTCTGCGTATATCGAGTCCAAAATATCAAGCCGTGCCATCCCCTTAAATAAGAAATTCCGTTGACTCTCCGCTTGAGTCGGTCAGGTTAGTTCGAAGTTTCGTCCACCGCTTTGAATATGCTCAAACAGACACCTCTCACGTGTCGCCAAAATCTCCCAGCAGAACACGACAACTGACTCATCGAAAATAACACAGCTCTTGGTTGGATATACAATATGTTGGAACAGGACGAACAAATTATTGACCTCTTCAAACATACAAAATTGAGAAATCTGTTCCTGTCTGACACATCAGTTCACTTATCCACCACTCACACAATTCATCCAAGCTGCCTGCGAGAACTATCTTGATAGAATAGAAGAATATGCGTCATTATCAACGTTATTGTGTTTCTTCGTTTCGAGTATTGGTTACCATTGGATTTTTATCTGCATTGGTGTTTTCGAAGACAGCAATACAAACCTGCGTATACAGGCACGGTTTGAGAATTTGATTACCGTGAGGTAAATCGTGTACAGTTGGAAAGTGCACGGGAATAATTAAATAATTATTTTCCAACCCAGTTGTGTAAAAATCAACCGGCTCCACTTTTGTGCTCTTCTGTTTTTGAACCAAGCGAAAACGAATCAAACTCTAAGTTTAATGCAATCGCCGAAACTACTTGAATTCGTTGCAATTTTCAAAATGCTACATGCCAAACATAGAGCACAGGCGAATTCAACCGCGAACATTTCATTTGAATGCTGCCGGTTCAATAACATGAACGTATCACATCTGTAATATAGGAAGAACACATACGCTTCTCGGGATATCTCTATTCAAATTCGGTCCGCATATCTTTGATGATTTTTTCACAATGATAGCTTGCTAAATGCAAAATGTCTGTCGCCGTAATAATTTGTTGCAATATACAATAGACAACCGCAGATGTAATTATTGATAGCAACTCGGTATAAATCTTGAAAATGAGTTTTTAAATAACCCGAAATTTCTGATTTAGCGGACTCAGTTACAACCGTTAACAATGAGCGGATCAAAAGTAAATGAAACAGTCGGTATCTCGTTTTGTATGTTGCGCAGGAATGGATTTTCTTGTCAACCGGTAACTTTCATTTTTGTCTAAACGTAAAGAATTACTCGTCGTCCTCTTGATCAGAATTCCCTGATGCGATCCTACTTATGGATTCTGCCTCAACATTTCAGACTATTAGTTAGGGAACGTAACACATGCCAGGAAGAACTAAGAGCTACTGGATTCGTACATCTCAACTGATGTAATTGGACCTGTTTTTTCAAAACCATTCAAAGACTCTGTCGGCTTTCTAAGACATTAGTTGTGTGAACAATGGTTAAAATAACTGCCAGAAGCATGTCGAGCAATTTAGGCTAGAAAAATAACAATGTCTAAATGGACCGCATCAACCGCTTAATGAGTGTGAGTTTTGAAGTATTTGTTATGGTTCACAGCAATGAGGGTTAGAAGCAAAACTGCCAACAAGAAAGAAGACAATGTCCACATGATGTTGTACCTGTTTGTTATTGATTTGCACGGCCACGGGCCGCTAGTCTACAGCAATCGATCCCTACAGATAAATGACTTCTCTGCAGGTAGCCAAAGTACGACGAAGGCTTTGGACATGACCATCAGAGCTTGGCTACTTGATATGTGTCAGTAGTTAGGGAGAGAACCATCGACAGCTTGCCCGATGGCATAATGGCTAAGGCGTTCGACTCAAAATCATTTGTCCCTGGTTCGCATGCCAGTTTGCGTGCGGTGTTTATGCATTGCTAATCATTCCTAACAAGGATGAAGCATCTGTGCAATGCTTCCATGGTTTTTAATGGTGATGTGATCGGTGATACCGAGTAGTGGATTATTTCATGGGATTTCGTTGCTAATATACGTAGGTACCTCAATCAAGAAGAGGTTGACCAAAAGGTCTCGTGTCGCAATCAGCGAGAACGTCCAGTGCTGATTACTTGTTACGATACGAATGATCAAATCCGTCGCAATCTGACATCGCAAAGTGGTATGTAAAAAGATCGATTTTCTAATCCTACCCGTGGCATCAAGAGAATGAGATAGCAGTGTCCATAACGAGGAAGATAGCCGATCAAATCGATGTAAAACCCCTTGTGTGAATCGAAAAATCATGTGAATATTCAAGTAATTGCAACGTGCTGAATACAGCCGGTCGGTTTTGTACCTGGCGCTTACAAGAATAGGTAAAAAGAGAATACGTTACCACGGCTTTTAAAATCAAGCATCACATAAGATGAACAGTGATACCAACAAAACGCTTGAAGTAAAAGGGCGTACTGGGAGATATTTGGTCATTTGTGAAGCAAGGCGAGGAGTGGTTGCGCTGACAACGTCGCGGGGATTTTAATGTTGCCCGAAATGAGCTGCAGTAGTTGGATTCAGGACTTGTGTAGTGGGTGTCATTCTTCTCTTTCAGTAGTTTAAACCAAGCATGACTACTCTCCTGGTATATGCAAAGTTTTCCGGTAATAACAAGTGGCTTAAAGGAGCATCCACCTGATTCTAATGCAAACGTGGAACAAATAGTGAGAAATTCGTAACTGATTGAGTATCCTATCTAATACTTATAGTATAATTTCTATCTGACAAGTGAATTCGACGAATCACGTACTTGTGACTGAAGAATTTAATTCTTCCGATAACCTGGCTTTCCATCCTTCGTCATTTTTACTGGAATAGGACGGAAACTGGGTAGAACAAAAGAAGACGCTGTGTAGAATTCCGCTATCCGGATCACGGTTCATAATTGTTAGCCATTCTTTTGGGCAAATAAGGAAACGCAACTTTACAGACAACTTCAGTGCGAAACAAAGAAAAAGGTCTCCCTTGTCCGGTGCTTCAGGAACAATTGTTACCGTTTTTTATCAGAAGCATGCGGAGAAATCAAATCTTTTAAACAGAGCATCTACATGCTTATCACTGTCACCCGGATCGAAGCAGTGAATAGCGCGGTCCTGACTGTTCTGAGCGACGACGGATTCAATATGGGTTGTTGGTCAACGACTGCTAGACAATCCAACCATTCAACTGAACAGCGACTAAGATTTCCAGCCGGAGCCTTTAGTTCCAACACGAATCTATCCCCAAGGCAGCGAGGATCGGCCAAGTGGAAGCACATTTACTTGGATGAATTACTGTTCCACTCAATTTTCCGACTGAGCTGCTAGCCCGAACCCCCCCCCAAGCCTGAAGGACCAGGAGACTATTTAATCAGGTCGACATCCGCAAGTCTTCAGGTATGATTCCATCTCTGACTTGGAACTAAACCTTGCTGTGTGATCGTGGAGGCACGAAAGCCATCAAACCATGTCAAGATGCAGGCTTACGGTGGTAGACAATAAAAGTGGTCGACTGGGTTCGTCCCATCTTTGGCAAACCTGCTTTGGTTAAGAAATTGTTCGGTTGTGTGAGCATCGATGCCCGTGTTTCTTAGGGTGTAAAAATGAGCAATATTACGAGCAAAATGATGTTCGGTCGACCAGCAACGGCTGACATCACAACTATCTGATGCTATGTTTTGAAAATTGACAGAGAAGCACCGGATGTAAATAGTCTATTGGATTTTCTTGAAGAACGCGTTCTAGTGCTCCTGTCAAGTAACAACGCCAAAAGTTGTGGAAGTTTGATATTAGCCCCATGCATGATTTGGTTGATGCGTAGTACTGTGTTACAACTCACAGGATGTTTTGGCACTCGAAAACTGATCAGATATTTTGGACACAGGGAATATAAGCAAAACGGAGGAACACGGAATCTTTGAGCAAAAAAATTCCGAGAACCAAAATACAACTAAATACGTGAATAGATAGAAGCAGGGCTTTCAAATGAGCTGCAAGGTCGCATCGTTAATTTGACAGATATTTCACTCTGTCCACATGATTTACTCAATTCCTAGGCACCCGTCAGAGTAAACTTGCTGTGATTTCGTTTCATCTAGATGAATTTGCTTCGAAATCAACTAGCATTCAAAGGTTTTAAATGACAAATATGATGGATTATGGTAAATCGTTGGACAGATCCGATAATCCCGCCGAGGTTAATGGTTTGGCCTTTGGAACTAATCACTATTGTCAATTATGCCGAGTGTCAGTTGAGAGCACTGAAATTTATTCGCGAAAACATTTGTCTAACCTGAAATATTTAACTCTCGCTGTTCTAATTGCATGTATGCCAACTACTTTATCTGCGAACAGGTCGAAAGCAAGCTGCTGAATTGTAATCCCATTAGCCAAATAAATTAGCACAGCCAAGATCGATATTTTTCCCTAGAGTAAATCCGTGTTTGCAAGACCGCTAAAATAGTTGACATTTTATTCAGCCAGTAATGTCTTTGTTCTGTTCAGTCCGTTTTGTTGAAACGAAATAATTTGCTGGGATCACGAAGCGTTTGCATCCTAGAGTTCAAGAGCGCTGATTTAGTTGGCTGCAAGAGCGTTGTAACCGAGCTCACAGCACATGAGACGAATCTCGGACATAACCGAACACAGGATCGAGTGATCTGAACCGCATGTTGTTTACAATGAGCCACTTAATAACAGCAGAACAACGAATCCCAGACAGCAATGAGGAATTTTATGAAACAGTTATAAGACAGCTTGTCGAGGCAGTTATTCCTCCATGGTTAGATATCACCTCTCACGCTCGATAAACAGACATGTTCCACTAAAATATTCACGCGACATTTTACGCATGAGACCGACTGACTATACTTGACTAACGAGAAGATTGGTCTACTCGTAGAGAATCCACGTGCAATAAGAAAATGGTCTCTGCCGGTTCAATAAAATAAAGTAGGTGTTCCTTGATTACAAGGTCCAGAAACACGCATTACTTGTGGGCTATATGCACTCGCGGATTGGAAAGATCATGTACCACCAAGTTAGTAACAGGTCTTCGTGATAGATGAATCCGAGTGGGTGACAAAAATGTATCGTTTCGGGCTCCTACGGTAGAAAATTGCTTGAAAATCAAAATTTGCGAAGAAATTTCATAAATGTGCAAACCCAAATGTAGTTTACTCTTCCAGTGTGAAAATTAAAACAAAATTTGTTGAAAAGTTTCCCCGCCAAGCTATATGACTATCGATTTGTCTGTCAGTGCAGAAAATGAACATTGATCAAACGTTTCCAAGTTTGTACAGGCAAGGTTAAAAAGGGTAATGTTACTAGAATAACAGTAAATTGATAATCCTTTGTTTATCTGAATAAATAAATGTTAGGTTTATCAGTTAGGTATTTAAGAATCTTACAGTTGAAAAAAATACAAACCGGACGCTCTCACACAGTTAGTCAAAAAATGCGCTGGTTTTCCAATTTGAATTAATATTTCTCCGCCTTTCCCTTGTTAAACTTTTACGCAAATAATTCATTTCATTTTGTGCTATCACACTGGTTACATTAGCTTTGTTAGTCCTGCAGTCGACTTCCACGTTTCTGGGGAACCATTTCGACTAAAAGTGGTTAATCAACTAAAAGCAGGAAAATGCCAAATGCAAAGTTAGTGACGAAATTTGTCCATAGCTGACTGACTCCCATCACCTAGCACAGTCAGATAAATTTTATGCGATAATTATGAGTTGAAACGTATCAAATGCTCGCTGATAAAATAAAAAAGACGAGGAAATTATGTTTGTCTAGGAAGCGTTGTTCTTGCTTACCTTTTCATCACGTTTTTTTCCGGCAATTTTCTTCTCAGCACCGTGTGCACTGTGTCGAGTGGTAATAGGTTTTACGTGGCATAAAATTCATACTATTCTGAAAGTTGCTTGCTAAGAGCAAACATTTTGTGACTCATAACTTCCCTTTTTTACTACGTACGGTGGGTAGCTGAGACTACCATGCCCCGTTGCCCGGGGATTTGCATTCTTTTCATCCGGTAGTCATTGTATTGTTTCTCTGTTTTTGGTTCTACGCTGTTGATAAACGAAGGAACAAATAGTGCAGATAAGACATCCCATAAAATATTACTATTCGCGTTTTACTGCGTTTGCCATCTGAGAAAGGAAAACAAAAGCTCCATTGATTGGACATGGCCGGAATTGAGTTCGTTTACGCGCCACTTAGTCATCCAGTGTTCAATATACCGGAAACGTCTCCTTCTCCTGTGTCTAATTTGTCAGTTAAAGGGTTATACTAGCCTAATTATGGATTATCTCTTACTGGTCATTCGTTGCAAAGAGTGAAAACGTCGTTGGCGCATCGAAGGGCCACATCCTAAGGAGGGCGTCAGTAGTCAAAGTCCATACGGTTTCCTTTATACTGGTCATATTTCAAAGCACGTTATTTTTACCGATTCTCAATCATTTCATACAAGCAAATCCTTTGGGAAAAGGTAATACGATGTACCGAAAAGCTTCCGATGGCGTGACGCGTACGGCGCTGGTTGAACTAAGAGAAATGCTCCCTACCGTACAGTTGCACTGATAGTCAGACGATGAACGAAGAAAACTGACACAGCAAACCGTATAAGGGAGACAGAATGCTGATAGTAAAAATTCAGAAGAAATATGAGGTCAAAAGATACAAAGAGTGCACAAATAGCTGAACCAAAATATTTCCATTGAAAGTAGAATTTAGTTGTTGACATCAACTGAGTGATTACGTTTTAAGTCAAAATTATGGATTGCCATTTAGGATAGGTTGTCGATGCCAATTGAACAAGCTGAATTTTAACAAATGGCGTAACACTGCGCTGGACGACAAGTAGGGTGTTCATAGTACATCGAAAACTAGTTACAATATTTTCGCATATCGTGACTAAAATACTAAGGTTTTGTAAAGTCACACTCGGACTAATAAATCGAAAATCTCGGAAAACCTCAACCGTAGCATCCGGAGAGGACAGAATAAGCAGTTGTTAATTGTATCGAAGAGAAGGAAAATCGAAATTGATCGACAAGAACCATTTCATCGAATTATTCCTGGAGAGGAGTTATCAGTCCGTGACTGATAACTTTTCTTGTCTGTGCCACATGAAGAAGCTTTAACGTCACCCATCGTACGTTTTACTCCGCGTCTTCTCTGCAGATCTGTTTTACTAACTGGCTCGCCGAAATGAATTAGGGGTCGTCTTTTTGTGCATTTCCACAAATTTTAGTTTCCAGGGCACTGGGCTTGCAAGCATGTTCGGAGGTCCTTTGCAACCAGTGATCGACACATCGGGATTCCAAACAACTCTGAGAGCTATCAGTACAACAGATGACCAGAAGATTTGTTTTGCATTACGCTTCCTGAAAGAAGCTATTTAACTGCAGACAAAATACTTCAAGTAAAAGCCCGATGTTTTATAATCTGGTCAGACGGAAATATATCACATCTTTGACATCACTCGACAACCTGGAAACGCTCACTGTAGCGTGTCTTCCCGATTTCGATGCAGTAGTGATTAATAATCAGTTGTCCTTTCCTTATTTATTGACAAAGCAGACTAGGAAAGCTTCTGTTGATGAAAACAAATGATTGATATGTGAAAGATCAATATTAAAACCGAAGTTTCATTCAATATATTGCCTCTGTGTTCTAACAGCATATGAGCACTTGATCTTCATCCTGTTTGTAGGCTGACCTATATTCCGTTTTTCTCAAAAGTTGTAAGAAACCACATCGGAAGATGGTATGCATCCATCGGGGTAACTACCTGCTGCAGTTAACCTCATTTGTGCACATCAACATTGCCGGTTACTTTTCTTTTTAAAATAGTGCCAGTCACAACTACCGCCGGTCATTAAAGGTGGCCCGCTTCGGATCTAGGTCATACGGTGGCGAACACTGTCATCATCATCATCATTGTTCAGTGATAAACGGCAAAACAAGCCTCACTAACCACCGTCTACGCCTCAGAGTTTCTATAAAATGGGTGAATATTCAAGGGGAATAGGGAGTGGACCTACACAGTCGGGAAAAGATAAGATGCTCCTGCAGCCAACACACGGAACACAGTCTAACTGTACAAATGCACGTGTTTTTAATCATTCTGATTCGATAGAAAATGAAAACACGATCGCCACTGTTCACGGTTCATTGCCATATCCTTCAGTGTCTCCAATCAGCTAGTTGACGAGTCTTTCGTATCCCAACCACGAAAATGGAAGACACCCACTTTACTTAAGTTCGTTGTACATTTACTCATCCCACGTTGCCACGTCATCTATTGACCTCCACGTGGCTTCTTCCACTTCATAGGAGGAACTCAAGATAGGGCACAGTGTGGTGGATGAGTGTTCGCCATACGTAGCACGTGCTCCAACCAGCGTAGTTTACCAAGTTTCATATGCTGATGTAAGATATTCTGGGAACCGGCACCTAGTACTAGATTCCTGACCTCCACATTAATCATCCGGCCACTCCATTCCATCCTATCCGTAAAACATAGACATCGGTGGTCGAAAACCTGAGCCGGCGGATTCCTCCATCTGTTCGGCTACATTAACCCACAAGTTTTCACGGCCATTCTTAAGGCCTATCGTCAACTGACACTGCAACTGTCGACGCATCTTATTCATTTACTTGCAGTTGGGAAGCTGGTGTTTTTGATCCATTAGACCCAGCAACCCTTGCGAGATTCAGTGTCTTTGATGAACGCTAGATCTAGGACCACAGGCGAAATCTGCTGCCAAATGCACCGCCTGCTTAACATGATCCCACTGCTCGTCTACATTATTGCTGGTCAAAATTTCATTTCTTGGGATATTTTCTATTCGCAGCTGTTGAGAACAGCCGAATCAGACACACGTTCGAAGGCAAACGGTGATTGTGGCCTGCGTCGATGGCTGTTGAGCTGAAGCGAAAATCGCATTCAAACTATCGTATGGTCCGATTCGACGTACGTGGTCCAGTATGATCTGCAGTTCTGGACAAAACCACGCCAAATGTAGATTTTTGCAATAAGGCCGATCTAACTTAGACTTGCTGTCCGGTTACAGTGCCATGTCACTGTGCGACGCAAACTGTGCCGAAAATTCGTACTAGATGGGAATAAATGATTGTCTGCACAACACTGGAGAAGTCTTTCTCCATTATCTGTTCGCTGAGCAGGCCACTCACCTAAGTAGGACTTCGATGCACTAAGTTTTCCAACTTGTGCATTAAAATCACCTGCTACCGCTGCAATGTCAGAGCGTTCGCTTTTCCGAACAATGGTGACGAGATTATCGTAAAACTCGTCTTTCGCCATGTCAGTGCTGCAGTCTGTTGGAGCGTATGCTGAGATAACAAATAAATTACGCTTAAGACTACTATCTTTTCGGACGCCGACTGACCCCTGCACTCTCACGGCACACAAGCGACTGTTGACTGGGATCCCATCTAGAAGGGCTGCTTCAGCCTTCCCATTCAAGACTATTCCTACACCACGTTGACCCCCAACTTGAGCGGCTTCGTCTCGTGAAGTGTGCAGGGAATACCTTGGCTAGACATTAGGTGCAGTTAGTTGAATTAGTCTAGTCGAATTCCGAATTCGTGTTTCACTCACGCATCCGACATCAATGGAAAGTGATTCCACTGTCAGAACCAAACACACCCGTTGGGCAGCCTGCATTAAAGTGCGCTCATTGAAGGAACCAAGATTCAGAGGCTGACGAGGCTTGAGAATATGTGAGCTAGCAGATTGGAAACCACCTACTACACTACTTGACAACGAACCGTTGCGAGTACCGGGCGTGTTACCAAAGTAGATGCTATGGGTAGGCAAATGGTTCAAAGTGATTTGCTTGGAGACAGAAAAGACAGGTGGAATAAAGAGAGGAAACTCTGTACACTGTCCATCTCAGTAGGGTTTTGGTCGTGCAAATGCTGATGTCCAAAATTCGATTTAGCTTGGCTAATAGTTGGCGTGTTTTTGATGTCCGAATTTAATTTACTTCTCTTTATTTCCTCGTAATTTTGGTCCGAATGAGAGCCTCGACACCAGTCACATTCCTAGGAGCTTTGTCTTCCCGCTGAAGTTGATTAAATGTAAAGATCTCCTCGACGCAACCTAGCAAATCTCACACGCAAGTGGTTTGTGACCGTTCTCATCACGCTAAGTTTCTCGTACTTGTAGTTTGAAACAATCTGCTACAGGAGAAAATTTCTGGCATTTTGTCTCACTTCCTTTCCTCAGATGTGTGGGAAATCATTTCTGTTATGCTTTCGGCTATCAACAGAAATCAAAAATGGAATTTGACACTTCAACTAACTTGAGAACTTTTGTGAACAGCCTTGGCTAACGGGAAAACAGTGATTGAATCTAGCGACAGGTCAAAGAACAAACATGCTGTAATATTAGGTGAAAGTTTTGACCGATTCATCAGCCGTGTAGTGTTTGACGAACTCATATCTGTGGGATACCGACTGCTAATTGGACTTGATGGATGACACGGCGGAAACCAGACCAGCACGTGCCAACTAAAAGACAGTGAGTAAAACACAGAAGAACATATTTGCATGCAAATAGTGGGTAGCAAGTTCGGAAGCAATAAACAAGGCGGATTTCGCGAAGCCTTCAGTCACACTGTTAAGCAATTTTCGTCTGACTGGCGTCAGAGTCTGCAAAATGCCGATGAACGAGACGACAATACTATCAAAGAGTAGGACCAGTACTGCTTTTGATCGGAAAGTGACATAAGGTAGAAAAATTTCAGCAATGATACGAGATTATGCCCATCAATGAATCCGAGGTAAACTCTGCATGAGGAAAGACTGAGTAGCCTTGAGCTTACTGAATTGGCTATTAGCACACGGTAACAATCTTAATACATGAGTAGGGTAACTCTATCCTGCTGACAAAATACGTGCTAACCAAACAGACTAAAACATACTTCTTTTTTACTTTCTATTTTTTGTGTTTCTGTCGACCGTGAAGATCGATACCATGGAAACAATCAGTGAAGATTATAATGTTTCTGTGCTTTGTTTTAATGTTCATGTCCACATTTTATGTTGCTCTCTATGCATAAAGAGGAATGTCGGACGCTGAGATCTATTCATTGCCAACAAGTTGGAACTGACAGGACATTTTTCAACAACTTTCATTGTTTATGCAACAGATGACAACAAAAAGCAACAGAACCGCATTCCTAACTTGCATGTAATGATCTAACTAACTATGCCGCCATCACGATGCTTTTGAAGAGTTATACTAATAACTCTGCGCCCGAGCTATTGCAGTCTAACAAAGGTAAACATCTTTATAATCGCAGTTCTGTTTTCCGGTGAGTTTCGGCTTGATAATTTTGCAGACAGCGAGCTTAAACCATATTCAACGTCTGAAGACAGGTCCCCTGTGATCTGAATAGCCAGTTGGAGATCACCGGATCTGGAACGTTTAGGGCCAAATGCTTAAACTTTTGTATTATATTGCGAAACAGAAATTCACTGAATTTCAAATTCATTTTGTATCCTGTGTTGGCAACTTTCCAGTTGACCGCGTAACTAATTGAAATTCGTCTACCAACAATTGAGGACTTTTAAACACTGATAATTAAATGCCGCAATTTTTAAAGTGTATGCTGCATCGGACGGATGAAATCGGACGGTGAAATTTCGACTAATCAATCGGGGTCACGTAGGAACATATTCCCTATTTGTCCGCTTTTACTCGTTGTGGATCTCAGCTGCATCCGTTGAGGTAGGATTCCAAGTGCAAAAAACAGAAGCAGGTTTGTTTAGCCAACCGCGGTGACCAAGTGGATAAGGTTATTGTGTTTGAACGAGAACATCTCGAATTCGATTCCGCATAGCGGGCCAGCTTCCTCGTTAGGCAACCGTCTGTTGGTAGTGGCTTGGTTTCAGAAAATCTTGTACACTATTGTGGTAAAGCGAAAGCATTCAAAGGTCAAAATATTATGATGGAAATGGGCAGTCATTCCAACCGGGTAATCATACCTAGATTGAATTCACGTTTTAATAATAAGGTGCACGAATCGCGTGCATTTTGTGGGGCAATTCTTATATTCTGATAAGTAAATATCCCTAGTTGGAAGGAGACTACGTTTATGAGGCTTTTTGTAATTCCGTAATCGCCCGAATCGCTTAACGCATCGGCCATTTATTTTATCCCGGTAGATAAACGGATATTCATGTGATACCAAATTAACGGACCAATTCAACCGTCGACAAAATGTTTCTAGCCACTGTGTTTGGCCGTGAAATTTGGCCTCACCGACTACGTTGTGCGATCAAAAAACAAACAATTCCCATAAGATATCCGTATGTTTATGAACGACAAATTAGTTTGTGGACGTAAGCCGTAAAGGAGGATGCGATTTTCTCAATTTTCGTTTTATTATATCCACATTGCGACAGCCGGAAACACGTTGGTTCACTTGCCTAACCAGTATGTTTATCCTCGGTTTGAGCAAGTTCATTCTTGATGTTACTTTCCAAATCTCACATCATTGAAAAGATCAGCTTGAAGAAGCGGTGAAATGCATTTCTTTCGATACTTGCTGAATTTGATTACCTGCATTGGGAATATTAAAGGATAATGTGGCCAATTAAGAATCATACCGTGATTCGTTAGTTAGATAGGCCTAGTCAAAAAGGGTCTAGTGCCAACCCAAAACATAATTACAGCAGCACGGCAATGACTGCACCGTACAGTGTCGAACACGCATGAGTGACAAGCCGCAATTGGCTGTCAAACCCAGGTAAATAGCGACAGCAACTAAGGATATTAAGCACACTACAATCAGTTCTTTCCGCCCAGTGTTCAGACTTCTGTGGCATCCAGAAGTTTGCAGCTGACACTTAGTACCTTCTGTTTGTATTTTGTTATCTGCGGACCGAAAACACTTTCGTTAGGTAGGCACATTACCCGAGAAAGTATGCTCTATATCCGGTATGAATTATGTGCTTATTCCAATCCAGATCGTAAATACTTCAAGTAAACTACCAAAGGATAGCCAGAGGTTTCTGTCAGGAGAACTTTTGTTTTTGCTTATTTCTCCAAAAATATTTAACAGTTGCCAACATGAAAATGTACACAAGAACAAAATAAAAGCTAACGTTTTTTGATGCCATTCTGAACGGACTGTTTCCGAGTAACGAGAATTCACTGGAGGTCTTAGACAGGCAAAATTTTGGGATTCGGTTATTTGTGCGAATTGATTGACCTGGTCATTTGCACTGGTCCGCCGGGTTCGTATAGGACGACAACTAAGGTGCAAGAGCGGAAATTGAATTAAATCTAATGGCAATCGAAAATGACATCAAAATACATTGGAATTCTTGGGATCAGCATATTTTATGTTTTAATTCCTTTAGTAATGATAAAACGATGTACATCAATTTTCAGGAAGGGAGCCGCGGCCATCAAAGGGCTGCCAAGTGGGGTAGTTGACTGATTTTCACGTCCAAACGCCACGACCTTATCCGCTTGGCCACCGCCGGTCCAGCACACAAAACGAATACCCGATTTTATTAATTTTGATGGTTGCATCAGACAGCACATTCTCTATAACCTAGCAGAAAACGGGTATAAATGTGAAGTGGGAGTGTCATTGGAAGCGCTGATGTGTGGGTTGTATTCATTGTGGTTGGTAGTTAGAATTATAGATAATTTCCTGTAAACACAAGAGCATTGATTTCCGTTGATTTTGTCAAAGATAGCAAATAAAATGGATAGTCCTAAGACCATACTCTGGTTCTTCATGCAGCAATGAATAATTGCTTTGATCGGGGCAACACAGTTCTCCAAAGCCCTAGTGACCGAGACAAATTAAGATCATATGGTGTCAAAAGCTTGCTACCACTTGATTACTACTTCTATTTATGATAGTAACAATAGTCGTACTAGTCAAAATTCGTTATATAGAAGGTGAAATTGTTCCTTATCCGTGGCACAGCCAGCGATTCAGGGCTTACTGAAACAAGAATTGAGGATTACGGTAACCAAATAAGAACGTTTGGGTGTTTTTAGAGAAAAAAAATCATAGATGCCACAAACGCAGGAATACTACTGAAATTGGTTAGTTATTCATGTAAAAAGACAAGAAGCTACTCTAAACTTGACAAGATATAATAATTGTAGTTTTCCAGACCGCTCGCCAGTTTAACTTTGTCATTGGTAATGAAGTAAAAATAGATTGTTCGACACCTACCAACTTATGTACTTGTTTCAATGACTAAACTCATCATGCCATTAGCGATTGCTTCATACGGACTCAGAACAAACAAACGTCCAGACAAACAAAAACCAAGGACTGTTGAGATGGAATACAAACCGGTTTGTCAGGTCAACAAACTGATAAGGCGAAAATGCGATTTTGTGCATTGTTAATTCCATCATTTATGTAATCATGTTAAATAGTTTAATTTGAACTAAAAGTTGTCTCTTTCGAAATTATTCGGTTATTTCAGGGTTTTAGAACATTTGGGTGCACAAGAAATGTTAGGAGAAACAAACGTAGGTTTCGTTTATAAACAGTTTCAAGTCGAGTGAACGATCTGACCACTAAGCGACCTTCGGCTTCGTGCGGTGTCCGCGAACGACCGGGTTCATATTTCTGTGGTAATTTACTGAAATTCTTGCATAACAAACGCTTTATTTTCTTTTATCTCTTTAGGAAAAGAAGTGCACCATTTCAAGAAAGAAGAGGTGGTCTTTAACTCCCATCTAGTGCAAACGTGGTCACGAATTGGGAAACAAATTTGACAAAATAAAAACGAAAATTTACCATGTCTACCATTCTATCACAATCTGCCGTGGCAATCTGTGACCAGGCCTTCTATCCCCACTTTTGCTTGACAAGTGTCTCACACACTAGCATTCGTTACCCGTGCCATTTATGTTGGACAGATTTCTGGCTCCTGTGATCTAGATGATTGTTCCGTCGTTTGCAAGTATACCGTATGGAGCGCTTTGATAAATTTTGCTTTGAGGCTTATGATGCCGATAACATTTGGCAAAATCACCGGGACAGTGGTTGAAGTAAGGCGTTTGTTTAGCAACGGATTCATTAAGTTAATCCGAAGTGGTCCGGCATAAAGGCAGGCTAAAAGGTGAACACATGATTTTAGAAAATAAACTGCATACTTCGAGGCAACTTCTCTGACAAAAACCAGTTTAATTGTAATTCGAAAGAGAAACGGCTAACTACACTACACTTCACTAGTGATCTTAGTAACATGAACACAGCCAATTTTATCATTCAAAATTCCACATAATCAAAAGTCTGCGACTGTGTGCTTTCAAGCCCAATCTTGACTGAAATATGGAAAGATTAGGGTGCCTGAATGTGCCCAGCCTTGTACTGTACGGACACGGTCATAGAAAGTCGTGCAAATGACAAAATGACATATGCCAGAGGATTAGGACCGAAGATCCTTGCAGCCAACCGAAAAGAATCCGACGTCCCATTCCAAAATGTGCCGCTTGACTTATTGATAAACGATCGCTTTTTTCACCGGACACGTGACAGAAAATATGCATGGCATTTTTTTATTCAAGCTATTCTTCAACTGACTGTTCTTTGAATTGCGGCTTCATCGCACAAATCCGAGGTTATCCCGTCGGCTTTTCAGTCGGTTAGCATCAGACTGATGCTTTGCTTTCATTTGTGCTCTTTAGTGGCATTTATATTCTTCATCACACCCAAGGCATGCGCATGTTGCCATTGTCTGACCAATTCCAATCCATGCTAATCAGAATCTGTGAATTAAACTTTTCCACTCAAAGCTCTCAGTAACGACGTTTAGGATTCGGCAACTGCGGAAAGAGATAGTATGAATTTTGCTAAATTTCATCAATCTACTTGGTGTTTGATTTTGCGTTTTTTGAAGTAATACATCAGGTCATCAATCCCAAACACCAGCCGTAAATAGTTGTACGATTTACACAACAATGAAACAGTTTTTACTTTGAAAACTGAACGAGATTTACTTCCAAGATGCTTTCGAAATTTTTTTCTGACTTCCCCGGAAGGAAAAATCGTGCATTGTATTTTCGCGTATAATATGAATTCAACTGAGGTTGGAATGTTCTAACTAAAACAATATTTATCACAAGCCCTCGATGATATTATTGAGATGCTCAGTGAAAAGCTTGAAGGGTACGAGTGACGAATTCTTTTTTGTGATGTAAACGAAAGATGACCAGGTACTATACTAATCACATAACCGGCATTTGGTTCAGCTTTGGTCTTGGTTATTTGCATAGTCCAGCGCTTGACCGTCAGATCATGGGTACTGAAGTGTACGTACATCACAAGCTGCAAAGTTGTCGGAATCAATATCGCCGCATCTGAACAGCATGCGAACATGAGATCAATGATGAGAACCAAGGCAACGTATGGTAGGAATGAACGAAATTACTTTTTTCTTTGCGCGGGATAAAGAAGTGCCGGACACAACGACAAGCACGAAGATCCTGACGCCACCGGTCATGCCGATTCGTTACTTTTACTACTGGCGTCAAAATATGTCCACGACCAATGGACAAAACGCAAAGGCGGCGCAAAGTAGGATCTTACGACAAGACTCTTATGGTAGACAACAGTCGAATTTATTGTGCGCTGACCTATGGCATTTTCTGGCGTCAGAAGGCGATTTTATTTTTTTCAGCATCAAACTAGATAGAAATAGAAGGAGAACATTATGCGGGACACCAACTGATCTGAGTTCATACTAATGCAATTCAAGCCCACTAGAATTTCTAATAGACTATTTCACCGGCAATTTTCTAATCAGTTAGTGCAGTCGTGAATTTAATTCATTGCTTTTGCCTTCACAATGCGTTCGTCCCAATTCTTATCCGTCAGTGAATTTTGCAAGAACAAATTAAAAGATAACAAATAGATGTTTCATGTTCGATCAAGTGAAATCAGACGAAAAATGTACCATACAGAATCAGTCGCACTTTCTTCAGGGGTATTACTAAGTAATCTGATCAATTTACTAAGACAGGTGGCACTTTCTCATACAGTATTGTTAATAACTTGCAAATGGTCGCTTTTTAGTTGATTGTTTAAGTTTTTATCGAGTATACCATATCCATGCTATCTAACAAATAAATTGGATAAAGTTTTGAGCTGAGAACCGGATTGAAGCCCAGTAGACCATTGGTAGCTTGCTAGCATGTTTTGGTGATTAGGCCACCTGATTCACTCGGTCTTTGTGATCCGAGATGCTCACGATGCGAGAGGACGGACACGAGACTTTCTACTGGGCAACACTTGCAGTATTAAACAGTCGATTTCTGGATCAATTCTGGTTGAATTACGTCATTCGAATATACAAAAGACAACTCTAATGTTATCCACCAACTGGAGTTTCAAGACTGTCAGCATATAGATCTAATTCTTACGAATGTTAAAAAGAAAATGCATCTGACCAGCAAGGAGGTCAGTGAGGAGATTTGTTTAAATTAATGTCAAATGGATACCTCATGCTTAGTAATGCATTGCTGTACAATGGACAAAAATGATCTCTAAGAAAGTACTTGTCTCTAGGAGGATGTTGCTCACAGCTGATTGCCAGAGCGAAGCAAACCATGGAGGGTCAGTCGAAATCCGTAAGGTCTATGATAAGCATATTTGTAAAAACTGTTTTTATTGAAAATCTTCCCTTGTTTATAACAAAAAAGCATTAAATTTTGGGTGACAGGCCATAGCCAGTGGGAAGATAATCGATCGACAACGAGAAGCGTAAAATCGGCTATCTTTGAGTCCAAAAACCGAAATATTAAGTACGTGGCCATTTTAGAAAAAGCGGCATGAGAAACAAAGCCCGTGGTGAAAAATATAACGAAGTCGTCTCATCAAATAGGCCACTTGGGTTGTTATCGTTTCCCGGAACTGCACTATTTGACCGGAAATGTTAGCTTACAACACCTAGGCTCGATTTACCTACGATCCTATATGGATGACTGTTGCATTCCCGTTTTCTGCAGTACCGATAAGGGTTGTTCATAAACACTACCAAAGACAATCTCTTCCGTATGAATAATAAAAACTGCAAAATATTATCAATGATAACCTGGAGACACCAATCTGTCGCTGGAATATTCATTCAAATCTTATCAAACTCGAAGCCAAATTCCAGCTGTGTGGATATACTTGTGTGAAATAAGCTGTAGTAATCGGTCTGTAAAAAATTGTTGCAATTCAAAAATGCATAAAATATATCCGACGAGGTTGAAGTTGTTAATGAAAGGAAACATTAAAAAGGTTCTGAAAATTAAAGGAGAAACACGTCAAAAACTTCATTGGTGTAGATAAATAAAAACGAATGTATTAAAGAGATGCTTCGCAAAAACTAAATTCCAGACAGTCATCGGCGAGCACTATTGTATCACCTTGGACAAACGAGGGGAGAGCACAGATCAACACCATCCGAGCCACGTTTCCCGTTCATCTTCACTTCTTCTCACCTCGCACCTCGCACCACGAGCCACATGTTATGTACAATTGCAAATCAATCGACTCACGCAACCTGCATCCGAATATCCGCGACACTCTCCTTGTCCGCTTCTGTATCTTTTCTCTATAACTTTTTTCCCCGCTCTGCTGATTTTGATTTTTTGCTTTTTGGTGTCAATATTTTTCACTTCTTTCTGTTTTTTCCCCTTTTTTCCTTTTTTTGTTTTTTTGTTTTTTGTTTTTCCCTTTTTTTCTTCACTTCTTCTTTCTTGTTTATTTTTATTCTTCCACTTTTCCTTCCTTTTCATCGATTCTGCCGCCATTGATTTTGTCATTGTTTTTGATCGTCGTTTTTTCTGCTTTTTTCTTTGTTTTCGCATTTTATTTTCGATTTAGACATTGCTCTCGTACTGCAGTTGCTTATCTACTACCTGTTACACAAAACCTTATGACTCATTTCCTTCATAGATTTGTCTATACGGGAATGTCTTCGTGTTAGAAGCTGTTCTCGTGATTCCGTATTTATGTCCCGAGATCCAAATCTATTATCTGTGGTCAAACGGCTGCATGCAAGTTCATCCTGTTCGCTCTTTGACGTTTCAACTTCTTCAATGCTTGAAACTTTAACGCCGATTTCCTAACAAAGGAATTTGTTTATCTGAAAACCGTCTGCATTATGCCTTTAAGGAGAAAATATTCATCAAATTCATGCACACGTGTCTAGTTTTATGAGAAATCTGACGTGATAAGAACAGGGTTCCTAGAAATAGGCATTATTCTTCTTGTTCAGCTATTGGCAATTTATTTGTTCATTAACTAAAAACACCGTAATCTGATTGCTTCATTTATCCAAAACGAGAAATGATTGAAATTGTTGAAGGTTGTGTCAAAGCACGCACGTTGTTCACGCATTCCTGGGGTTCGTAATTTATCGAAAGCGTTCTGGGACGAAAGTAAAGGGTGAGTGAAGACCGCATCTGATGTTCTTCCGAAATATCCTAATGATTACTGTTACCTTAACCCCGATTTTTTTCGAGAAAGCGCACCCAACAAAGCCGTCGCATGTTAACTGAGATCAGGTGGTCTGTCTAGGTTGATTTACTACGCCGGCCTTCCCGGACCTAGGACCGATAACACATCGTCATTAGCGATAGAATTGCATACCCACAGATCAAGTTACCGTGATCTCAAAATTAAACCGCAGGTTTTCCGTAAAAGCAGTAGTTCGATGTTAGTAATATAGCCTTGGGTTTGTTGTTTCGTCCCAATACAAACCCTAGACAACAAAACAATTAACACCACAAATCACTTCCCCACCCATATTTGTAAATGACTAATTCAATCCTTCCTATAGTGAAAATATTTTGTCAAGATATATATACATATATACATATATATATGGTGCTGTAATGGCATGAGTACGAATCACTGAAAACGAGCTTGTTCGCCAACTTGTGTTTTCTCAATGTGCTCAGTGGTAGTTTTCAAGGAAAACTTATTCTGTCAACCAGATTAGAAAATGAAACTACCGGACAACTAATTGAAGTATCATGTTCAATTTACGTGCGGGTCACGTGATGCAGCCCGATGCAGCTTTACCCTGGCGTAGAGAAGCAGCGATTGAGAACCTCGACCACAAACGGTTGTGAAATTCAGACATTCCGCGAAGACGATTGGATGGGACATATTCCACCAACCTTGTGTATAAATACGATCCGTGAATGCAACTCAAAAATGTTTCCCTTCTAATTTGGTCTGCTCGTCGGGTCGCCTGCATACCTTGAGTTAGAGCCAATTCATTACTTACTGGCGATTCGTATCCGTTTGTCACCGTGACACGAGTATCTATGCTCGATGAAATGAGGTGGTCCAGATTCTATAAGGCCTTCCTATACACTTCATATTCTTGCTATAAGTTCGTCTGTCATTAGGTGTTATCCTGTGCAACCAGTTGAAGGCCCAATTTAGCAACAGGCCCGCGCGAAAAACGATGTTTAGATCTTTCCCTGAGGATGCCTTTTAAAGCAAGAAGTTGTATTCTTAATATTCACGGAGCAAGGAAATAACTATTCATTCGCCTTGTATAGTTTTCTTTAAGTGTGTCACTTTTAATGCAAAAGCTCTGCATTATGCTGTCAAACCCTTATTAGGTTAATTATTGGAGTTTAATGAAACCGTGGTGAAATACGTTGTCAAAATTAAGTTTAAAGGATTATTTGCCTCATCTTTGAAATCGCAGAACTCCCGAATCACCGGTGCTAAAAAGACAGACTGATTCTAGCAGATTTAGGGACCAACTCCACCATAATTGCGTGATCTCGATTAAATTTGGTCCAAAGCATCCCTTATGAGCCTTTATTCATAGGCAGTCGAAATCTTGAGTGGGGAAGTTGGAAAAATTTGCTTAGAATGGAGTGACCAGACTTAATTTATTTAGCAACATAGATTGTTTATCGTTCTGCCAATGTTTGCATGAAAGAAAGCGGTAAGGTGAAACAAACTGAAATCAAGAGTAAAAACAAAAACTAGCACCCCTGAACGCGATTTCTTCCAGCTCTAGTTGTTACATAAATCGGAATTAATTATGGTAGGCTACGTTAGTACCAACAATTTGTGGACATTTTCAACTATTCTTTAGGACTGCACTGTTGCCAGTCTTCCTTGCAAATGCAAATGCCTTTGTGACTTCACTCGCGGTAATCTGTTCGCGGGAGAGTGATGGCAGACTTCGAATTGACTACTCGCACTAAAGATTTCTCGAAATTCTCACAAATGTTCAAGTACCTGAAATACCCTTACTGATGATGTGCTACACTTTCCGGAAGGTGCCTGTACCTATGCGAGAGACTGAAGGTGAATGTTTGGCGCTGTCCACGGAGTTGACTAACATTTAGTAATCAATGCACATATGATGGCTAAATCTTGATTTGAAACCAACCACGGGTAGTGTAAGAAGCATGCAATTCATTGTCAACCGGCATCCGTGATAAAGAGGCCCATTGATTATCCAGGATGTTTGGCCTGATTCGAGTAGTGAATGAACTGAGGTGTCAGTCACCTGCTCTTATTGATTTACCAGACCTTCAATTCGACTCCTGTCTTTAAGTTTACATCACTTCGTAAACGTCATGGAGGTCCCCCTAAGTCAACTCTCTAATTTTATTTGGACAACCAAGTCGCAACGAGCTGGCAGATGGATCGTGGTTCCCCACAGCCAAACGATGACGCGAATATACAGACTTGAACAGCTGGCCTAGGTGGGGTGAAATTCCCACATTGTTTTCCTCATCGCTACCTTCTCTTTCATTGCTCTCGTAATTCACCGTGGTTCTGATAGGACCTAATTTTAGGCAGAACTGGGCTACATATATAAAAAGTCTTAACAATGGTGGTATTCTTGAACTTGAATTTTGCCATGATCATGGGTTTATTCGAAGTCTTAGTTTTCGTCCAAATTTTGCACTTGTTTTGATCCCAGTCATATCCGGCAACGTTGTCGGACTAATGGAAGCAATCACACTGGTAACCTTAGACATAGAGCTGGTCTTGTTCATGGACTTGATTGTGTTCTTTATCCTAATTGTGATCGTGCTTGCGATTGCGGTGCCAATCGTCATAGTAGACATAGTCAAGATCGCAATTCTGTGGTGCTGGCAAAAATCACCTCCTTGGGTTGACAGTGACTTTTGATTTTGAACTTCTCTGACGAACTTGGCCCTAACTTCTATTAGTTTGACCTTTACTATTAGAAGATTGATATACGACCTGAAAAGTTTGATCTGTCTAGTAAAGTACCGTTTTTATTTCGAATATGTGAGTATGATGTGATTTATTTCCGCAAAAAGATCCGTATAACTGACTCAGGTTCGTGACCATGGGTATGTCTGACTTGAATTCCGGTTATTTCGGTCAGCTGAGTCATTTATCTTTCATCCGAATGTACAGATAATCCAATTCAACATGTCCATTGATTGAACTATTTGAAGAATATCGGGTTTCCAAAAATTCTTTCGCGTGCCTCATGGATTTTTGATCCAGGAGCTCAACTTCAGTTAGATTGAATTTATATCTTTCTTGGTCTTTGTGGACGGATTTGAGAGAGACTGGGCCTTGTCTTCCTGTGGCTATTTGTGCTCTTATATTTGAATAAGCACTTTTCACCCATTTCGACCGATGTAACACTTGTCGCAGTTCATGCGTTTGACTTTGCAAACGACGGTTGTTCTGTCTTCCCTTTTCGGTCGCTCTTTTGGTTTTTATATGATCCTTCTCAACATTAGAGCTGATCTATAATCAACTGTGATTCCTTGGGGTTGGAGTAGTTTTGCCGTTAATGCATATATATTTTTAATGCTTGGGAGAATTATCTTTGATTGTAAAACTTGCCTTGAGAAAGACTACCCACGGTAGTCGAAACGTTGGCGCATTACATCTACCAACAACGCTGTGTTATTAATATTATATCATTCACAATAAAAACCAATACATGGCGCATCGATTTTTCGATACACTCCTTACGTCGTTTGGTCCAGAATTATCTTTCCTTGAAAATTGCCACTGAGCACATTGAGAAAACACAAGTTGGCGAACAAGCTCGTTTTCAGTGATTCGTACTCACTCCATTACATCACTATATATATAATGACAAAATATTTTCACTATAGGAAGGATTGGATTAGCCATTTACAAATATGGGTGGGGAAGGGATTTGTGGTGTTAATTGTTTTGTTGTCTAGGGTTTGTATTGGGACGGGGGGTGGGCCAAGGGAGTTGAAGAGCAACCACAAATTGTTTTTAGAACAGAGTGGAGGATTGTGAAGACGGATTGCGACAGCTTCCGCAGTGCTCGAGAGGCGACACTTTGCCAACCTGGATTGTTGACCTCTGACCTTACACAGGGTCCGGAAAGCTTGCGTCACATTCACGGTGTGGTTAGTCTGTGCTAGATGTGAAACAACTGCGCTAGTAAGTGACTTAATTGTTCCAATGCCTAACCATGCCGGGTGGTACTCACGGATGCGTTCAGACAAGCGCCTGGTCATGCGGCCGATGTACATTGTCCCACAGGAATATTTGAATGAATAGATACAAAACGAGGCTGCAGAATCAGGGACTTTGTCTTCCAACCGTAATGACACTACGGGGCGGGATTTGAACAGGATACGAAGTTCGGCTGCGTAGAATGTCTTATTGATAGCAGTAGTCAGTCTTCGTCGTGCTATTTCTGCTAGCGTGTCACCTTTGAATAGCAGAGATATGTATACTGGCTTTCTCTCCACCGTAGCCCTCCTAGGAACTTCCTGTTCTGTCTCCAACATCTTGTCGATTAATCTAGTTGGGAAACCATTTTCAGTGAATACTCTTCTGACCGTCTGCAGTTCAGCTTCAAGAGTATCTTCTGTGCATATTCTTTTTGTCCTAGCAATCAGACGTCCAATTAGGTTTTTCTTCACACTAAGAGGTACAAAGCTGTGGAAGTTGATGTATTGCCCATTCCATGTGGCTTTCCTGTGTACTGATCGCCGAATTGAGCCGTCTTCTCGACGACTTAGTCGTACATCTAAGAAAGCTATTTCACTGTTCAGCTCCATCTCTGTTGTGAATTTCAAATTTGCGTGAGCCGAGTTGAACATATTCAACAGTTGTTTAGTTTTTGTCGAGGGGTTGAGTACACAGAAGATGTCATCCACATTACGCTTGTATAAGTAGAGCGATTGTATTGACGACTCGAGTGGTCCACGTTCCAGCTTTGCCATGAAAATGTCAGCTAGTAGCGGACCGAGTGGGGATCCCATCGCTACGCCGTCTTTTTGACGGTAAATTTGATTATTGAATTTAAATTGGACGTTGTAGGTACAAAAGAACAATAGTTGTTTCAAGTCTGCTATCGGAAGACTTGTCGCTAAGCCATTGTTCTCGATGTAGTCACAGAGGTATTCGATTGTCTCCGTGATCGGAACGTTGGTAAAAAGGGCGGTGACGTCTAAAGAAAGCATCCTTCGTCCCTTCATATTTAGTTCTTTTACGGAATCGATAAGCTCAAATGTGTCTTTGAGACTATGTTTTGCTGCCTCCTGTCTAACTGGTTCCAGTAACCTAGCTAACCATTTTGCTACAGCATGGTACGGCGAATTGCACACGTCGAGAATAGGCCTCATAGGTACTCCATTTTTATGTAATTTGGGTAGGCCGTACAATCTCGGAATAGTAGTTCCCGTAGGCCGAATTTGTTCGAATGTCGTCGAATCTATGATATCTCTTTGTCTTAGTCGTCTCAAGATGCTAGACAACGATTTTTCTATCTGATGCGTCTTATCATTCTCCTTCGCCATTTTTGCAAATCTAGATTTGTCATTCAGAATGGCTTCTATTTTCGTTACATATTCAGACCCGTTCAGGAGAACTATGCCTGCACCCTTATCTGGTCATGATAACATGATTTTGACATTTTTCTGCAGTTCTTTTAACCGTCTCTTATGTTCTGGCTTTAATAACCCACTCGTTGTATGTCTAGCGCCATGATATTGGTAGCAAGTGTTCACCAAAGTTGATTTAAATGCTTGCATTTCCATTTGTGATGACTGGGACAAACTCAACAATTGAGAGAAAAGATTCTCGAATCCAACTTCTAACTCCATTTGTGCACTCTGGCTGTTTGGACAACAAAATTTGGGCCCTAGGGATAAAACTTCCAACAACGTCTTGTCTAACTTGAAGTTTGACTAATTGTGACCAAATCGATCACGGTTCTGCGGAAACTCAGTGGACGGTTTTGATCCTTCCAATCGTTCCATCAACACTTTGCGCTTCTGGTTCACCTGTTCATGTACAATGGATTGAACGTATTCCTCGAAAGATTGTTTTTCCTCCTCACTCAATTGGTCGAGCACATAAGTTGATGTCACAAATGATCGTTCTAATTCCGCGGTGTGATTGCACACGGTATCACGTTCATTAAGAGCTTGTCTTTGAAGTGACGTTTTGGTAATGTATATCCGGTTTCTTCTTAACAGAGTATGATATTGCTCTGGAAAATTTGATTCGGTTATACAGTCGTCCAAGAACTGGATATGAGCTTTAGCCAGCGCCAGTTTCGTACGGAACTTAATATACTTATTAAGCTCTTTCAGTACAGCCGGGTCCTTGGCTTGTTTCAATTCCTTGAAAATTACCGCATTGAGAAAACACAAGTTGGCGAACAAGCTCGTTTTCAGTGATTCTTTCTGAGTGACTGTCCCATTCTCTTCGCCTCCTTATTCGTCACGTGCACGGTTCTTCTTACAAAGTTCATTGGATGTCCGTTTCTCTTGAACATCTTGAATAGATAAGTTTTTCTTTCTTTCAGAGTCCTTCTGTGCTGCAATGCGTTTTGGCTCCCTTGAGTGGAGTTCAGATGCGTGAACTTTTTTGATTGTTTGGGTCGTTGCTATGAAAGTTTACTATTTGATCACTATGGATTTTTTTGCGATACACTGTTGTCTGCAGTGTACCGTTGAGTTGCTTTTAACCAACACATCCGAAAATATCAGCTCTCTACCGTCCTCCGATTCCATGGTGAAGTTATTGCCTTTGAATATGCCACTGATTATTTTGCATGTCTCTTCAATATTTGAGCGTCTATTGATGACACTGATCTCATTAAGATACCCTCATCCTTGTTACTACGGTGTTTTCCAGGGCTTGCATTATTGCTTCGGCGAGAAATCCCGATAAGAGTGAGTCTACTGGCGTTCCTTCAATTTGTTCATACACGGCACCGTTACATTTGAAACGCATATAGGTACATTTACAGTAGGTCACAAACTGTTTGTGTTTCCAGTTGTTTGTCCCGATAATGTTATAGAGGATTTTTTGGCTATTTCCTTTTGCTGGATCCGGGTCGATTGAAGTAAACAGCGCGGTAACATCAGATGAGACGATTGCTTCGTTTTCTTTCGGAGTAACGTCTATTAGCTTATCCAAGGACTGATGAGCGTTGGTCACGGAGTGGTTTGATCCAATTAGCAATAGTTTCAGACGTCTCCACAATTCTTTAGCTAACCTTTAAGTTGGATTTCCAGGATGGGAGACGGGTGCAAATGGAATGCCTTCTGTGTTAGTAACAGGGGATTATGTTTTTATGAAACTATTTACCACATAATATCAATGCTAAACTCTCTAATAAAAAACCAGGGAAGGGCTCGATAGCTGTTCCATCCATTGAGAACCTGCTCAGTAGCGTAACGGCTAAGGCGTTTGACACAAAATCGTTCGTAACGAATTAGCGTCCCATTTCAGCGGCGATGAATATGCATCGCTGATGATTACTAACAAGGAAGGGACGGGGGTACTGTGCTCCGATGGTTTCTCAATGATGATTTTATCGTCGAAATCACGTGGTGATTGAGTTCATGAGAATTCAGTATGTTAGCATACCATGTACTGATCTAAAGGATCGATAATCAGATTGTTCGGGATCAAAAATTTCACGCTAAATCTAGACCCGTAGTAAAGATGATTGTTCGAAAACAAAACTGCTGAAGTGCAGGATTTTGATCAGAATTTGGGGGAACCCCCAAATGATGATGAACATAACCGGTTGAAGGTTTTTAAATTCCTTATTAAGGCAGGAAAAAGTGACATAAAAATAACGCAGCAGTGCATCGCAAACAAATTAGCAGAAAAATGTGAGGGTGAATTTGTTTGGACTGGAACTCCCCGAGTCAGTTTATGTGTAAAAATAGCATACTAAGTTTGTTTGACCGGTAGAAATGAACGGTGAGGATCCGATGTTTCCTCAACAGTGATTCCTAGGCACTTGGCGAATTCCACTCCAGCCGCCGTATTCATGAAATAGGGTCAAATTCTTAAAACAATCGAGATGAAGTGAACAGGCCCTTGACTTATCTATTCGAATGACAATTTACACCGGAACGGACAGAACATCGTGAGTGACAGACAACTTCTGGGAAAAGTGGGGGAAATATTAAGCTCCGGATGAAGACTGGCAGAGAGCAACGACATCAACGAATTTGAATAATTAACCAGGGTGATTCGTCGATGGGTCGGAATTTGAAAAAGATTTGCAGAAAGGCAGCTTTTTGTAGGATTCCGGGATTATTTCCGACCCAAACTCGTGCTCAGCTCGCCATGCTCGCAGATATCTGGGAGTAATTTTTTGATTTCCTTCTTTTGTTACTGACTAGTATTTAGTAGTTATACTGGTGAGAAGTAATCGCATGCTTATGTGCATGCTCTCAAGCCATTATGCTGCAGTTTCGAAACGAGGTAGAACTCTTTCCGAATAATATTGTAATTTGGACAAGTGCGAATCCCATAATAGCTAAACTTACTCTCCGTAGAGATGAGACAGCCCGACGGCGGATAAAGATCACATAATATTACGTCATTTCACGGAATCCTCAATATTCGCACCCTAAAATAGCTGAAACCAAGCCTGATGGCACGACATTTGCCAGCCAAATATTGAATGGTAACAACAGCCGATTCCTATGGCAAGACATTCGAATGTTGTGCGCGAAGAAAAAGGCATGTGAAATGTTCTTCGGATGTGGACACAATAAATCAAGCTTACATCTATCCATCCACTTATGGCCCAGCCATATTTAGACAGGGTAATGATGTGGGGTTATTCCAGGAATGTGTTCGACCTTCTATGCACCATTAAAGTTACCACAGTCGCTGCTTCCGGCAGTCTGACCTCATCCCTTCTGAGGTATGGTGTTATGGTCCTGATGGATGCATTCAATTGCATGATTAATTTATCATTATACTCGTCTTCCATCGCTAACTGCTGGAAACCCGTCACCATTGTACGCATCTAAAAATCTAACGGTTCTAATACTTTATCCGAACGCTTTGCCCCATCGCCTTAACGTCTTTTGGTCTTAAACTGACAAAGGTTGCTGTGCTTAAACACATGCGTTCTTCTAATTATTTTCCTGACGACCCATTTCAGTTCGCTTATAATTCTGACAGGTTCACTTTGGACGCTGGCGCCTTCCTTATTCATCTCATTTGTACGTCCGCAGATAGACTGATGAAATTTGTACGTTGTGCCTTTCTGGACTATCCACGGGTATTTAATTTGGTCCCGCGGTCTCTTCTACTTCACAAACTGAAATCATTTGGCTGTCCTAGTTCTTTATTAGCATGGCTGTCTGATTACTTTGCTAACAAAACCCAATGCACACGAATGGACGGTAAAGTTTCAAAACTGTTGACTAACAACTCAGGAGTGCTTCAGGGGGCTGTTCTTTCATGGTTTCTTTTTTCTAATTACATCTGCTACTTATCTATAAGCTCACTCTATTATCTGTTTAAGTATGCTGATCATGTTGCCCTCTCTGAAGCCGTTTTGAACAACGATGATTCTCAAAGTTTTTCCAAAACCTTATCTTCTGTTTTCAATTTCTCTGTACGAGCTGGTTTAAATCTGAAAACATCTAAGTGTTTCGAATATCTGTTCTCTCTCGGTCGACCTACCCTTCCGAAACGACTTCCATCAACTCAAAAACTCTTGCCAAGGCTGATTCTGTAAAATATCTAGGATTTATTATTGATAAAAATCTCCAATGGACTTATCACATTTCTACTTGTGCAAAGAATCTCCGGCGTTTGCCATTTCAAATCAGGAAGCTTTGGCACTACAAGGCGAAACAAAGCACCATCTCCCGATTTGTACACCAATGTTTTTTTCCAATCTTTCTTTACTGTTTTGCTGTCATTTTTTCAGGTTTCCTCAAAAAAGACTAAAATTCTTCGTCGGAGGCTATCAATTATTAGTCATGTGTCCTTCGTACCACTAACTGAATTGTCCCTTAATCTATGTGGAAAACACTTATCAGCATGTGAGAAATTTGTTCACAAAATTCTTTCCGATCCCACGCATCCTCTGCACAACGATCTTTCAAAGTATCGCACTCATATTTCGACAAGATCCGCTTTCGTTCCATACCATCCAGAATCAATATTTATAGGAACTCCGCTGTCTGATATTTGGGACGAATTTTGACAAACTGTAACCGGGTTTCCGCCGAGTTCCGGAGCAACCTGTCCTAATGCGTTATGATTATTGCTGGGTTAGTTCTTTTTATTTGTTACGAGCCGATGAGTGTGTATTTACTTTATTAACTTTTCCTATTTTATTTTCACCCACAAATGTTTTTACTGAAATGCTGCATTATTGATTGTACGCAATGGTCTACACGTCACAACACAATACACAAGGTCTTCGGTGTGATATTGACATCCCATTCTTGGGACCTCGTCAATCATATTCCATTACCTTACCAACAAGGGAACTTCCGAAGAGAAGCACCGAATAGCTTTGTTTGAGTGGACGGCGCCCCTTTATTGGAGGAAAACTACGATTGTCGAGCCACTGTGTGATGCATTTTTAGAAATTTCGTTTGCACCATTCGATTTTTCCCATCTAAACAGTCTGTTGTTCACCTCTGTTTCCAAGTCCGTTTGATTTTCAAACCTCACCTACAAAGTGTTTGCAGATTTCAATGTCGAAGAAACCTCAGTATTTCGTGGCTTGGTGAACTGCTTCTGGAAATTTTCAGGAACATCGAATGAACCGTTGATTTTGGCCATAGAGTGGCTCGCTATTTCCCCAAAATATTGTTTCACTGACCGAAGTTCATCGACAACTGAGCTGTTACCTGGACAAGGGATCGATTCCGTCTTTCTGCTAATGTGATTCGGCAGTCCTCACTAAAGCTGTTATCCCATCTGACTGGGCAACCAAAACACCGGGGCATACAGAACGATTCGCATGAGTGTAACTAAACAGACACGGCGGTACACCTGCAGGTTGCCTGCCCTTTATTCTAACCTTTTCGATAGGCAAAATGTCCGCTAGTCGAGCCGAAGAATTTCGTTCCTTGTTTGGAACAGACTCTTCCCCCATGGGACCGACTGTGTCCTCTCCGTCCATTGCTACAGTTGTGAGCAGCCACCTTCTTCTTAATAGGTGCTCTGATTCTAAGACAGTGACTTCAGAGTTGCTTGAAACAGTAATTTATTGTAACTGAAGAAATGGTAAGTGCTTCTGTGTCTGTAGTCTCCAAAATACAGACAAAAGGAAGTTAATGAATTTCCATCTGAGAGAAATTCTTTCTGTTATGATAAATAGGCTTATTAGCTGACACTGAAAAGCAATACAAAATTAGGGTTTGAATCGTGTCCTCTTGATTGTCAAATCGAGTAGAGCCTAGCGATCGGGTGGTTAAGATGCGTCCTGTCACGGATGTGGTCGTCACGAATTTGTTAGTTGGCACTTGTTTAGTGATCAGTGAATCTTCCTCAATGGTCCTATCATGCGGTCCCGAACGCCCCTCTCAGTGGCTGGAAATTGGTATACTAAAATGTCATTCTACTCCTATAGCCGTTAGATTATCCTATACTTCCAACAATCAGAGTGAATGACATATTTCCGTGGTTCGTTTGTGGTCCAAACAAAATTGGTTTCATCACTACTGGAACTTTCTCTAAACCCACCCTGGTTTCCGGTGGACTGCATGACTGTCATGGTAAAGGAATCCGTTGAAAAAATTGGTTTCCCTAAAGCCATAAGTATGCCGCATGAAGGCAGGCAAACAGGAAGTTGTGACTCTTTTCTGTCTTCCCTAATCTTCCAGCTTGGAAAGGTTCAAACAGTTACACCAAAGTATTCAGCATTTCAACTATCTGCAAAACGGGCGCCATCATAGAGGGCGTATAAGAGCTAAAATGTAGATAATTGACGTAGATACATGTAATGCTATCTGTGGTTTTCGTCAAATCAACCCAGGCAAACTGCCTAATCAGCTAGCAAAATGGGTTGGTCACGGTGTCCCTGCATGAGATGGTGACAACAGATTAATAGCTGGATCCTCAGGTACCTGTAAAACATTATTGTAAGGATTTTTATGATTTCGTGTTTTGTAACACATATTCTGTTGTCGCCGATGTAACCATGGACGTTTGATATTGTTACGTCAAGTATATAAGTGGCCGAGTCTTTTTAACTCCTGTGCTACTTCCAAAAATTGCAATCAAATATAGATCTTTTTCTGTGCGGTTCATAAGACAATTCACATCTCCGACTGAGTCAGAAAATCAGTTTGAGAGCAACTAGTTCTCTTAATTTTGCATTCAACCCTTAGATATTTCGTGAACTAGGCGATCGAGTGAATGAGAGATGAATTCCTTGGGGAGAAAAAACTTAGTTCATGGAAGTCGTGGGAAACAATTTCTCATTGTAGACAAACTAAGATTGTTTAAAACATGGAGTTTCTTTTGTCCATTTTTCCAAAGTAGAAGGTTGACATGTCAAATACATCCTCTTTCTGATTTGACAAACGGAGAATGACAGATATTGCCAAGGATTTAGGAGGATTTCAGAAATTTCGGTTAGTCATTCAAAACTGCAGTTTCTTTCATGATCCCGGAGATGACTGGAGGCCAATTCGGAAAAGTTCGTTGGCGGTGCAAAGATAACCATGATCCGGGTGTTGCTAATGATGATGGTCACGATGATTATCCTGAATACAATCTTGAAAATGACAATGTAAATGGTCCCCGGAATGACCGTGCTAACGAAGACTCCGATGATCATGACGGCTTTGGCAAGAACCATAAATGCATAGCGTTGATTCGCCAATCGGTGGACTCATCCACGGATGCATGGATAAGAAGAACAGATAAAGGCAATTCAGTTGTTAGATATTAACGAGCACAGAATGTTCAAACTACACTGGGTATTTACTAATATTGATTGAGATCCCGCCTAAATGCACAAGGTTTGCTCTCGTATTCAGGTTGATTACCACACCAACAGGACCGCAAGCGACTAAAATTGGATGGCAAGAGACACGAAGAGTAAAGTGAGAGAAAGAAGATGCATTCGGGATAAGAAAAGGAGTGGTTGCACAGACGGGGTTTTGCACTTGTCTTTCGGATAAGCAGTGAATTTCTCTATTGGAGATTAAAGAATACCCGCCAGGGCAGCATGCTGTGGTATCTGACATCGTGTGCAAATATTATAGGTGCCTAATTAAATGGGAATGCATACGATTGAATAGTGTTTTTTATTTTATATGTTGTCCTTCCGCTAATGCTACTAGCGAACCTCAGCAACTCAAAAGCAACGCAATGCAAGACGGAAAGATTAGTACGACTCCCCATAGAAGGGATGCTGGCGATATTTGGTCTTACGACGCTTCGGGACTGTGCAGGACTCAGACGTGATGTTTCTTTTATTGACAGCTGAAACGGAGAAAGCGTCTGGAATTGTATGACCTTTTGTTTTTTTCCATACTAGAACTTAAGCAAATAGATAGCTAATATATCACTTCAACTGTGGACCGCATACACTGGTTATGCAATCAAGAAAACATTTTAATAACTACCCCAGTAAAAACTGTCTGTGAAAATATTTTTCGGGATCTCAGTCATAGGAAAAATATTTAACCGAATATTTGTCTCCAGTCTGGAAAAACACTTGGTTTGTAGAACCAATTTAGCTTAAATTTTATATGCATATTTATACATAAGTGGACATTGCTGGGAGTAGAAGGCGGACACTGAGTTGTTGTTATGTTTATTATGGCGTTTGGATTCAAACTACGACGGATTTTTTAATCCACCTGGTGTTAGATTTACAAGACGGCTCCCGATCAAGTCGATTTGTGTCTTTCGTATACGGGTTTCTCGCAGTGCACATCGTCCATCAGCTTCCGACGCATTTGTTCGCAGTGTGAATGTGCGATCTAACAAGCACGTTCTGAGTTTGGAGGCAGGTTATAGTTGATACATTTTGGAACAGAATTCTATGCCTCCAATGTTTTACTGAGAAGTGAAAATATCTAACTGAATTTGCACAGTGTAGGGGGTTAGAAGGTGTGACATTTTAATCCAAACTTGGACTAGCCAAACATTAATGAGTGAAATAGATATAGAACAGTGTCCATTTATATACGCGCAATAATCTATACAAGTATAGGAAAGTGGGGAGAGTAAAGTAGAGAACTGTGTGTAAGACGATGAGAACACGAACAAGACGGAATACTCGGCGGTATTGCTTTCGCAAAATTTCTGACCGAATGAATTCAAATTGTCTTTAAAATGCAGCCCGTCTAAAGTGTACAAAGAACAGAAACCACTGGGACAATTTTTCTAAGACAAACATAAAATGATTCACAATGTGAGAGGCTAAACCGAAAGTGAAAAGACATAACATAGAGGGGAAAGTGGGGTGAATAGTGTGAACCAGTTTGTTGATCCTACTTATAAAAGTGAGATATCATAAATGTGTGGAAACACAAATTGGGTGAGTTTTCCGCAGTTTGTAGGTCCGAGAGAAGTGAGAAAATTGAAAGACAGAACTTTTACATCTAGCAAAAAGAACGTGATAAGGATAGACCAGCTGTTTGCGTGCAAGTGACAGGAACTGTTGTGGCTAGTTGCGTACAGCAAAAGCTAAAGTATGGACGGTGGTAAAGCAATAGTTAGACAAATACCCAAAGATGGGCCAATGACTGCAAAGTAAATGTTACGGAAGGATCATCGATCAGCCGAATGAACTTTCAATCTCTTATCCTTTTCTCTTTTCCATGCTGTTATTCTTTTCCGACATTATTTCAATGATAGTTAACTTGTGGGCAGATAAACGCCAAGTGGCGTCCGGAAGGATACTAGTGTTGGGTGAGGTTTATTTGTCATCACGGCATACACCCACGGAATGGAAGAAGCTATGCTGGGGTCAACAGATGTCGTGGCAACGTGGAATGAAAAAACGTACAGCGAACTTAGGTCATCATCATTCAACGCTAAACTGCAAGACGAGCCTCACTGACCGCCGCCTTTCCCCAGAGTTATACGTTTATATAAAAAGCGAACATCCAAGCAGAACAGGGAGTGGACCTACACAGGCGGGAAAAGGCAAGACGCTGCTGCAGCTAATACACGAAACAGTGTAACTGAAAAAATGCACTCTTTCAGTAGAAAGTGACAACAGGATCCCCACTGTTCACGGTTCACCGTCATATCCTTCAGTGTCTCCAGTCAACTGGTTGTATGACGAGCTCGTCA
>LUCM01005455.1:0-14797 GCA_008360955.1 Fasciolopsis buskii
GCCGAAATTAACTCTTGGGGTCCCTTCCGTTTGATATCATCTTTTTATATAAACGTGTAACTCTGGAAAAAGCGCGGTGAGTGACGGGGCTTGGGCCTTCGTTTAAAAGCCGACCCATGGTGATGATAAAGCCGGATCTAGTTCTTTGAGAAGAGTTGAGCGATTGGTTAAGCTTTGTCATTATTACAGTTGCCGCCGTTCGACGAAGTGTCTGCCACGTAATGTAATGGATGTTTATGCATTTACAAATTTGATGCATCTCTGACGTCAGCGAGAAGTCCGATTACTGGCTAAGGGCCGAGTTGACACTTCTGCGCCTGACAATCGGTGTGGCTACCGTCTTGAAACATGGCTGTTAGAAGATACGTTAAGATCTGCCAAATGTTGATCAGTATCTGCCGTATTACAATGTAGGAATTAGACACGGACCTTTGTAAGTCAAGGTATAAGTAGGAACTGGGCTCCTACGTTCAATGTTTACAGCAGACATTGAAAATCGTTAGGTTAAATTGGCTAATCGTTCCTCATTATGCCCACAGAATCGAACTACGCAGTTAACGTTGTTTCCGCAAAGCAGTGTGGTGAGGCTTCGCCTATATCGATGCCGTGCTCAATAAGATATAAAAAGCGAACCATGTACTTGGCCATGCAGATGCAGTCGGATTACCTCGAGCGACGGCTAAACCCAGTAGGTGATATGGTTCAGGAAAGCGACCATGGGGCGCTCTGCACTTCAAAATTTATCCCTTCTAATAATCGTGCCACTAATATTTATAGTCTCTCAGTTATCTCTTGTTCTTATTCCACATTTGAGTTGATATCCTGTGAGATAGTAAAGAAAAATCAGAGGGTTGTACTGACGGTAGCAGTTTATAACCGACTGAACTGAACTGGCTTGCGTGAACATTCAAGAGAATCAACGCTACAGTGTGAGAATGCCACATTAACTTATAGGGATTTAGTATAGTTGCGGAAACGTTTCACAATGTAAATTATCTATATCAATGTAACTGATGGAGGATTAGTGTCATCTGATTAATGCCTCAGAACTGCAACAGTAAGAATATTAGCATTTCAGCAGAAAACGGAAAAACAATGAAAAGATGAATACCGAATGTCATCAAGGTGCGTTCGATAAGAATGAATGATCATAGTAAGAGTGTTTCGGGTGAGCCCTCATTTTTGACCTGAAATACAGCGAAAGAAAAAAGTTATGGATAGACCAAGAGGATATGAGATCGGCTGTTCAATTTAGTATACGGCCGATAGTACGGACTGCGTAGTTTGCTAATTCCGCGTCACGCAACACTCATGTTTGGGTTGTAATCGATTTGGCAAAGGAAGCTGGAATGCTCGCAACAGTTTTTGCTTGTACATTAGAATGTTTGACTTTAGTGACAGAATAGTTATCGTTTATATGTTTCTCCTAACATCGTTTTGAAGAAAAAATATGTGATTGATGATCTAGCGAAATGAAAGTAACCAGTGCGACGCAAGACCTGAAAGTTGGACAGCGATGAATCAACATCAGAGTATATATACTGACCCCCGCGATTTGTGATTTATGATTGAAAAAATTCTGTTTACAGGTCTAGTGCCATCGGGACCATAGCAAAAAAGAAAAACAGTACGAGAGAATGAAAGAATGATGTTTTATTAGGATTTGCCCACTTGCCAGCGATTCTTAAGTAAAAATTAAGCTGTGGTTATTTCTGTAATGTGCTGAATCCTTTTCTGTTGCTAATCGCTATTTGTTTGTCACCTCCTTAACATGTGTTTGCATATCTTAAGAAAACCTTGCTGCGGTTTCGCCCCAGCCATGCAGAAGCGCTGATTTTCTGGCGATTTGTTTGTGGAGTCTGGCGATGTGTGAATATCGTAGCTTCATGTTGATAGGTATTAATAAGCTATTTTGCCTCTATCTATTCCGCTTGTCATCCATTGGCTATCTTGTGATCTGTGGGTTCATCCTGAAGAGACTACCGAATTGGTTGGTCTGAATAGTGCCTTAGAGAAGTGAATTCGGCTCGTGCGTAATATTACATGGATCACGGCATCTTAGTCTTGTTTTTGCGTGGATGAACCCCACAAGGATAGACAAAATGGAGCAAATTATCCATACCGATGCATAAATGTTTGTCATGCTATATGACTAGACTCGTAAACTCAGGTGTATCTTGATCTGGTCTCATATGCCTACATTGCAGACGTTTAGCTACTCTGCTGTACGTCGTGACTATAAAACATTAGGAAAATCGTTAGTTCTGAGCGACCGGATAAGTCGGAGACCTTGATTTAGTGGATGTACCTTGTGATCCTGACTTGGAAAGCGCAGAAACTCTCACTACTTATGAAGGTAGTGAACTGCGCCCGTGATTTCCCGCCAAAAGTAGTGCAGGAAGGATTGCAGCTGCGAATCAACTCCATTACTCGGGTCTTTTGTTCCGTTAGAACCACAGTCCCATTATTGCCAGAGTTAGTTGATGTCTTTACCAGAAGTGTTAAAACTTTCCCAGTGTCCGGTAGCCGAATTTCTGTTGATACATACCGCATTGCCCACGCACTAGACTGAAACCAGTTACTTGCATTTTATCCTTACCATAATTTGATCAATTTGGTCTAAATTGTCATTTGGACTATCACGAATCTTAGTTGGACTGGTTTTGAACGAGGTTGTTTTGTTGTGCCATTCGGATGCTAACAGCATACTTTTCTGATACTTTTTTGCTTTATTTACCCACAAAATGTTTTGCGTGCTGTTCTTAACCCTTGTTCTGCAGATTCCATTTAATGTGGCCGTTTTTTCCTGTCACTGTCTAAGGTGCGTCTTCGCTTCCCCCTCGTCGGCCATTCTCATCTTCATTGGGGCTGCATTCCACGTCATGTTTACTCTTGTCTGTGATCCAGTCACCGAAGCTTCGTTTGTTTGTTTGTATTTTGTATAAAGTACTACCCAACTCCACTCGAAAACATGTTCTGGTATGTATGAGCTCCAGTGGGTGTCAATAATTCCGGTTACTAGTCAAGAATCATGGCTGCTAACCTGCCCTTCTACTTTATGCTTATATCACACTGTTCCTTTTTGTGGGATAATCGCACTTCGTGTCCTCGGTTAATTAAATCCAGTGGATTATAAGATCTTGCCTTTTTACTTTTTGTCTTCTCTCAGGAGATGGATATCCGCGAACAGTAAGCTGAATCACAAACAAGTTCTTAGTACGATCTGTCCTTGATGCGTTTCTATCTGTATTGCACTACACTTCAAACTTATTTTTGGATTTAAAGTGTAATGAGATAAGAATATATCAGAATCAAGGCAGAGCCGACAAAGAATATTTCCACCAGTCAAGTTCAAATATCACAGCATGATTAGAAGAACAGGAAGGGAATTTGACTGCGAATAAGTTCTTCTTAATACCCGGTCTGAGTTGCTATCGCCTGTGAATACTTATGAATACCCTGATCGATGTGCCGAAAAAATCTCTTGTTCTGAAACCAAAAGTTGAGCACGTTTACTTCGCTGTCTTGCACATTCCATGGTAGTTCAGGTTACTTAGTACTGCATTGTGGTCAGACGTTATGTTGCGGTATTCATAAGTCATTCCATCACTAGATCAGGCGGAAAGTAGTTGTACGTATCAGTCATAAGAGTTTCCTTTTACTGCTCATTCGAACTATCGATCAGAACTAGGCCGACATTTTGGAAATAAGGGAATTACATCGATCAATTACAACTGGATCATTTGCGACTGGACATTGGTTCAGCAATTTATTCTCACGGGTTAGGATGGGTACAAGGTGATTCACAATTATTAAGCAATCCTTATGACCGAATTCAGTGATTCGGGCATTTCATTGTTGAGCAGAACACGTTCTAGGTGTATGTTGGGATGCCTTCACACAGTAGCATTGCCAACAATACTTCGCAAGTTCACTCGCTGTCTAAGTTATAATTTGCAACCTCTGTAACACTGTCAGCCACTTGAATTGAAATGGTTGGTTGCCATCTATATTCTGATTCCATCGATCTGCACATAACGGACCCGGATTGCTCAGTCGCTAGAGCATCCAACTTTGCTGTCACAACGAGACTACACCTTGATGTAGTGTGACGGCTTGCGTGCCTCCATGACCCACCGAGCTATACAGTCAGGCTTATCTCAAGCCGAAGATCCAATCATGCCTGGAAGGCCAATGGACAGAGGGCTGACGCAGTGGTCTCCTGGTCCTCCCAGTCGGGAGTTGATCTGAGTTAGTAGCTCAGTCGGAAAAACGAGTAGAAAAATAATTGATCCAAGTAGGTGGGCTTCCACTAAGCTATGCCCCGCTGCCTTGCGGTCAGGTTCTTGTCAGAACCAAAGGCTTTGGTTGAGAACCCTGATCGTTCTTCTGCTTAGCGGCTGGACTCTCTAGCAGCACCAGTTCATCAGTCCGCATGAGTTACATGCTTACAAATACTTCCATACTTCATCGGTCGTCGCGCAGGATAATCAGGACCGCGTTGCACATTGCATCGAGCGGGGCGGGTAACACGCCCGACGCTCGTAACGGTTCGTTGTCAAATAGTAGCAGTACGTGGTTTCCAGTCTGCTTGCTCACATTTCCTCAAGCGACCATGGTAGACAATAAAGGCTGGACCCTTGGGCTGAGCACTTCAAGGATCAGTTTAGCTTTTGACCGCCACGCTCGCGTCAAATTTATCCGAGTCTGCAGCTGTTGCCTATATCGAACACTCGTCTACCATAGCGTCCCTATTTCGGGTTACTCCTAATGAATGGAAGAAGCGATGTGGAGGTAATCGGATGATGCGCAAACGTGGGAGGAGAAAATGTACTAAGCGAAGTTAGGCAAAGTAGGTGTCTCGCGTCCTTGTGGTTGGGGTCCGAATGACCTGTCAATTAAGCTGGCTGGAGACACTGAAGGATATGGCAGTGAACCGTGAACAGTGGCGATTGTGTTACCATTTTCTGTCGAATCAGAATGATTGAAAAAGTGCGTTTGTGCAGCTAGACTGTGTTCCGTGTGTTGGCTGCAGTGGCATCTTATCTTTTCCCACCTGTGTAGGTCCACTCCCTGTTCCCGTTGGATATTCATTCTTTTTATATAAACGTGTAACTCTGGAAAAAAGGCAGCGGTGAGTGAGGCTTGCCTTGCTGTTTAAAGCTTAAGCATGATAATGATGATGAATAGTGGATCGCTTTGTACGTACAAAATGACAACACCGATTTATGACTCGAGTCTGTTTGTGATTTCGGTCGCGCTACGCTGCAAATACGGACGTAACTACCGTTAAATCGCTAACGCACCTTAGGCACATTTCGACCACTTTCCTCAAGTATACAGAAGTGTTCCATTCGTGCTTGCACAGGGAGTCTTCTCTTATTTGTTGCGTTCCGTGTAAGATCACTTGCCATCTTGATGTAACAAACGATGGCGATGCATTGTCGTCGTCTACTCATTATCGACTCAATTCCAAACCTCTTGTCCATCTGAACGTGAGTCGTGTGCGCTGCCTGTTCATGAACTCCATAGGGCGTTCGAACTGCGATGAGACAGAACATTCACCTGGTAAAAGTCACAAAGACTGGAAAGCTGTATGACTAATCCTCCTTGATTCCGCGTTTAGCTGCACTCACTGGAGGTCTGATTTGGGATCACTAGCACTAACTTAACCGAAGCGCACAGTTTGCCGACAGATATAAAACGACTGCGGACATGCACTGGCTGTATCACGTTTATCTCTACCACCTGAACATTGTGTTTTGATTGTTCACAATTCATTCCAGCGAACACTCCTCACTATCACCCCAGAGCTTATCGGTAAGCTTAAACAGATTTCAGCGCACCGTGATTTTCATGTGGCAGCCCACAATGTTCACCGCAAGAATCGATCGACACGAGTGGTAAACCGTCTTCAATTTGGCTTAATTATCATATTGTATTGTGTTGACTTTTGCAAACAAAAAATGTCGCATTTCAGTCAAAAACCGTGGGATTAAAAAAAGGAAAAACGTTACACTCATTACCTTGTAAAAATGTGAAAAGAGAAAACTCATCGAAAAATGATCAGAGTCCACTGTGATAGGTTGCTCAGGAAATTGGCCAAAACATGTTCACTTTTTGTCAAATGCGTGCTCAATATGGGACAATGGAGTTCCTATAAATGTTGATCCTAGAGCTATTGAATAAAAAGTGGATTGCATTGAAACGAGAGTGGAATTTTGAAAGATCCTTGTGCAAAGGATACGTGGAATCTGAAAGAATTTTCTGAGTAAATTTCTTACATGTTGGTAAATGTTGATCACATAGATTTAAGCACAATTCAGTTTGTGGCATGAAGAACACATGCCTAATAATTGATAGCCCCCGCCGAAGGATTCTAAATTCTCTTCTAAGTAAACCCGAAAAAAAACACGAAAACGGTCAAGAAGGATTTGAAAAACACTGATATACAAGCCAGGAGATGGTGCTTTGTTTCACCTTGTATTGTTGAAGCTTACTGATATGAAATGACAATCGTCGGAGATTCTTTACCAGGGTGTAAATGCAAGGAGCCTACTTCAGATTTTTGTCAATAGTAACTCCTAGATATTTCACAGAAGCAACCCTGGTAAATGTTTTTGAATTGATGAGAGACGTTTCGGATAGGTTGGCTGACCGAGAGATAAAGAGAGAACAGACATTCGAGACATTTAGATGTGTTGGGATTTGAACCAGCTCGTGCAGAGAAATCGTAGATAGAAGATAGGTTTTTGGAAAAACTTTAGAGATCATCGTTGTTCGAGACGGCTTGAGCGAGGGCTATATCATCAGCATACTTAAACGGATAACAAGGTGAGCTGGTTGGTAAGTCGCTGATGTAAGTAGAGAAACGAAACGGCGAAAGAATAGCACCCTGTAGCACTCCTGAGTTTTCAATCAGTGGCTTCGAAACTTTACCGTCCGTTCATTGCACGCTAATAAAGGGGTGGAACAGTCAAATGTGAAGTAGAAAACGCCGTGGGACTGAATCAAATGCCGACGAATGGACTAAACAGACAATGCACAGATTTCATTGATGCGTTTAAGGACTTACAAATGTGGTAAATGTGGAATGCGATAGCGTCCAAAGTGGACCTGTTAAATTTATAGACAAACTGAATTGGATCGTCAGGATGATAGATGGAAGAACGCGGGCGTTTAAGTATAGCGCACTCTGTTAGTTTAAGACCAAATGTTAAGGCACTGGGGCAAAAACACTGCAGAAACAATAGAACTGTTAGATTTTGGGATGGGAATAATGGTGCGGGTCTCCAACAGTCAGGGATAGGAGACGAGATTTATGAAGAGTTAATCAAAGAAGTAAATGCATCTATCAGAGCCACAGCACCATGCCTTCAAAGAGCTGAGGACAGGTTGTCAGGACCAACCCCTGTAGTAATTCTAGTGGTACGGAGAAGGTCGAGCACGTCTTTTGTAGGAAAACTTGTAACTGTCGTGTCATCGCCTTGTCCAAATACGACTGGATGGATGAAGGCATAATTGATGCGGTCGACATCCGCAGAACATTTCACGTCTCTTTCTTACCACACAACAGTCGAATGCCTTGCCATAAGAATCGGTTGTTGTTACCACTCAAGAGTTGGCTGGCGGATGTAGTGTCGATGCGTTTAATTTCAGCTTTTATGGTGGAAAAATAGCACACTTGAGCTGTTACGGGATTTAAAGAAGTGCTCCTTGATATGAGATATGGCCATTCGAGAAGGAGAATGTTTCTAAGGGACAGCAGATACCCAAGTTTGCGTTGACCATCTCGGTGGAACATTTGACATTGCCATCGAGCAAGGGTTCGAAAGATAAACAGGCAGATGCGAGTGAAAGGGATTTCTGATGAATAGTAGGATTGTTGCTGATTCGAACTCGGATTTGATTTGCTTGCCTGAATGAATGGAAGACTGGTCAAGAGTATATCTTGGGCCTTAACAAGCAAACAATGATCGCTACTTGAAATTGGAGCACAGTTTCAGGGAAAAGAAATCGGGATGGTTTGTAATAATTCTACCTAAGACAGAGTTGCCTCTGGTGGGAGAAACGCAGAGGTCAGTCAAATCAAACACAGTCAGTGGTTGGGCTGATGCATGATTAAAATCACCTACAATCATGTGCAGACTACCCTCAAGGAGAGCAACAATAAATACTAGGAATGAATCCAAAAGAGATGTCTTCTGTTCCGAAACTCTGTCTTGCCGATGGAGAATGAAGCTGTCTATCAACACGAGTGAATCAGCTATATCCGCGTTCGGCCACATTTCTTGTATGCAGATCACAAGTGTGAACATGGATCGGTAGTTGAATTGCATGGGACAGATCCGACATTTTCGTAAACGGACAGCGGATGTTGGTACCGAATAATGCCGGGAGGGTGCATTTTAGGGCTGCCTGCCAGCCAGCACAAGTGTCTGGTAAATGATTTTGATCCTTGAGGTGCAGCGGTGTGTGACCTCAGTCCATGTTGACAAGCAGTACAGTTTTTAAACAATTCTGGTCTATTGTAGCGCTGGAATGAGACCATAATGAACCCGAAAATCCGACCAGAAAACAGCGAAATATCGTTGGCGGGATTGTAGCGCAGCCTGTCAAAGGGCGCACAAGGTAAGAAGAGGTGTTCTCACATCTACATGGTTTATGCCAGTCTGTACAGACTGGGAGTTAACGCGACGATTATCGAAGCACTAGTACGATTTCACGTGTTTGTCTTCTTCGCCAACGAGGCACGTGATATAACTGGCTCATTTCTCGGTTGTGATCACCATTAATCAAGGTCATTGCGACATCTGGGCCGTTAACACGTGGTACTTTTGTTGTCACAGCGACTCGGGACTCGCAACGACAAAAAAGTGCTAAGTGCATGACTAATCAGGAAGGAATGACAACCACTTTACGGGCGATGTCGTCAATACATCATATAACCCTGCGAATGCTGCTGATTCATCTTCACAAGAAAGTGGATTTTCTCATGAAATTCCCAAATGTTACGGATAGGGATGCGACAAATAATATGAATTATGCAACGGTAGTATCGGGTCTGCAGGTCGTTAACCGGCGCTATCCGTATATACCTGTCATTCCGGCCTTCGCGCCAATGAAATTCTTCCTCCGATCTTACGCACAGCAGTAGAAAGTGTCCTCCTCGAAGGCCGCTAAATTAGCGAGCTGATCTCTTCATACACGCTCGCTGTGAACTTGTCTGCCGTGAAGAAGTCTGTCTGACTGCGCAGGATAGTTGACCCACAGGTGTTACTTGGGGTGTGATTGAATGCGTTTATTTTGGTGCTTCAGGGCATCGATGAATGTCGACGTACAGTTCTATCCGGACGACGGAGAGTCCGTTAGGTTGGCCATTGTTTGTCATGCTGGAAGTAGAAGATACAAATATTTGCTTGCCAGGCCTAAGAAGAAATGAACGAAATAAGTCCTGAACAGGATCAAATAATTGAGCATGTTTGTCTGTACGCGAAATGTGATTGGAATATCTATGAAGTCTAGGCGTTTTTACACTCGTTACGATTATATCTGGAGAGTAGCAAGATCGACATGATAGGCGGTGTCCAGTGATTGATCTCGAACCGCAACCGGTGGATGTTTGCTGACGGGACTGCTAAAAAAGCCCTTCGACGTCCGCAGTGTACTGCATAGCAACTAGCCTGCGAGTTAGACGTGAATCGTGATCCGGTCAATCGCGTTTCGAGGGGGGGGGGCACGATTCCAGGTTCTCGAATTTCAAGTCCAGAAATTAAAATATATCGTTTTCACCGTGAATTGGTCATTTTGCTGCCAGCTCCTAGCTGAAGTGGATATATTTGGGGCTCGATTCAGTGGTCAAGCAATTTTTGTCTATGGTACGAGCGTAAGTAGCTGTTTACGAGCTGCCATCAACCTCCGAAGGCACTGGAATGTTACCAAGCGGAATATTGGATATGCAAACTGTTGGGTCGTTTTTTTGAGAAGCATGTTTTATTCTAGTAATAAATGCATTTTATGAAATTTTTTTCAGGATTGTCTTACAGTCAACTATGTGAAGTGTTTGCGGTGTTTGATTTCTGGAGATTGTAAAATTGTTTGGTTTCAACAGCACAGCGCTGCATCACATAGGGCAAGAGTTGTGCGAGAATATTTAGTCGAGGTGCTCCTCGAGAAATATATCGGGTTTGCTTGCAATAGACAGTTCCATTACGGATGCACTGCAGAGGTCAGTTCGCTGAGAGCGTGTTCACTCGGCTTGTTTCTCCACCGCTGTATATTGAATGTGTGTAGAATTTTCTGTGGTGTGATAGCCAGGAAGGGTTAAAAGGGCCTGAAAACTCTACATCTTCATTCTGACTACTCATGAAATTGCCAATAGCCACTGTGTATTTGCCTAGGATGCGAAAAATTGACGCAGCGTCGGCACAAAACCGCTTGTTTTGTGCCGAATTCGAAAGCTCGTTGATTGTTCTGGTGTTGACCCTACGGCGTTTTTGATTCATATCAAGATTCCTCCATAGATACTAACAGAAGAACCATTTTTCGTTAATACACTGGTCGTATTGGAATGAATAGAACGTCTGCACCGAATCAATTGTGTTCTGGGAGGTCGTTTACCAGGAGTGTTTACAACCGCCATCAAGTATTTATCCACATCCTTCAACTCAGTATCCTCAACTATCAGGTAATACTGAAATAAACATCCTCACCTGCACCCAACTGAGCTAGTTGTACATCCCCATTATTCTCATGCAATACATTATTAATATACGACGCTAATTTGGCTAAATCCAGGAAACCGTAACGTAGTTTCGGGGATTCTGCCATTCCCGTTTGGCCCTTCTTCGATGGGCTAAAGTGCATTTCAATGTGTATGTGCTAGCTTTTGAAGTCAGATCATTATTTCAACTTGATTTGTTGATTACAAACATCCACATTGAACTGGCCATAATTTAGGTTTTCTATAAAAAATGTAAGATCTGAAGCAATTCGGATGCATCTGGGCGCAATGGCCGAGCGATGCCCCAGAGTAGATGAGATATACCCCGGCTGATGCATCCGCCTATCCGTAATAATCTGCATGACTTGCTCATCGATTACCTTCTTGCGACCTCTGACCTAGCACTGCCATTTCCCACTTTATTTCAAAATTATTCATAATTGTTCGGATTTGGGCAGAATGTGCCTATTTTTCACAGGACCCGGCAAGCATGCTCCTGCTAGCAAGCCGTAAACCATTGCACAGTAAGTAAATGCTATAATACCCATTCAAGATTAATTACGTTTCAAATCTGTGTCAGTTGAATGGGGATTTTGCATTTTTTTGACACACTTGAATTATTTTGACATGATTTCGAAATAATGTGGGAGATGGCATAGTGCAATGTAATCATCGTTTCTTCCTAGAGAAATCTTCCTGCCAATGCCCATCCAACTTGTATGTTTTCTATCGAATTAATCGTATGCTTCGCTGTCGCGATCAGAGGTCCCGTGATGAACAATTGGTGATCAGAGCCAATACCTGTTCTTCACTCTTCCAATCAGCGTTGCCAGCAAATATCCACTAAAATGAGCCGCCAACAATCGGTCATCGTAGCTATTCCTTAGCTCCTATAGTCATGGAGTTCACCATGCCTTATTGACAGCTAACGGCACTTGTTGCCACGCTCCTAGGAATAGACCGCACTAGCTTTCATCATTTTAATCGTCTCCGTTTCCACGTATTCATTCTTCAATTTTCACGGCAGCCACACTTGAGTCTTTCAATACGACTACCATATTGAGTAAGCAGTTAATACGACACGGTCCGTAGACTTTTCCCAGGGCGGTTGCACTAGTCAAACTTTCTTCATTGATAGTCTCCAAAATGAATGTAGTTCGACGCACACACGATTGCCGTGTCCAACCCGACATCAGAATACTTTGTGTTTTTTTTGAAAAAGCACTCAAAACAGAACCATATATAGTTAGGTCTATATAGTGTCAGCAATCTGTTCTTCGGGTTTCGATTTTCAGGAATATTTCAATTCTGATCTAGGAACTCTGGTTCAATTTGTACTCAAAAGACCAAAGCATGTCTCACGTAACTTCGATCAATGCGAACGACGGGGGAGAGGTTTCGGAGAGATGAACAGCCCTAACGTCATTGAGAAACAAGCATTACAAAGGTCACGAAGCTAGCTAACCTTACCATCCAACGTCGCATGACGTGAAAGGAAACAAAACTCTCACCTGCCAGACAATTCAATGTACACACACGCGCAGACAACTTGACATCCATCAGCATGTGAACGTTGCTTCAGTTATATGATTGTAAAAGTTCTTTTGAGAAAGACTACCCGCAGTAACCGGAACGTTGGCGAATCGCATCTACCAAAAACGCTTTGTTATTAACAATATATAACTCGCAATAAAAACCATTACATGGTGCATCGGTTTTTCGATAAACTCATTACGTCGTTCGGCCTGACTTTCGTAGCTTTAATGCACTCAGCGTCAACAAAATTATTCACCGTTTTGCAGAATATTTCCGGAATCGGACTCGATGGCACATCCGTAGCATTTCACCGATCAGCGAAAGCGAAGGTTGAAAGATTCTAGGTCAGGGATAAATTCGGTGTATCACAAACTGCCATGTTTCATACGATACCATTTACAATATTATTCCGCAATTTTCACAGTGCCATTCCCAACTTATGCACTGTAATCTGCTCTGCGTGAGACAAGCTCAGATTCTGTTTATTGGAAACAACTGAGGTGAGGGTTGACCAAGTGAAACGCAGATGATAAGCGATCGATATTCCAAGTATCTCTTCCCTGGCCAGAAAGTGAGAGTGGCTTGAGTGTAAAGTAGATAAACTCATTTTTTGCTAGATTTCTGTCTTACTTTGTCCAACTAGAAAAAAATCAACCAACACAACAACGGAAATATGAGTCTCGTTGCGTGTCCTGAATGGTAAATGGAGAACACCATAGAATTTCCTAGTGTCCTGTTCAATAACATAGGTATGATAACAGTCGCAAATATGCAATCAGACAATTAAAAGGTCCACTAACTAAACCTTCGGCGTAATGCTTCTTTATTATGCACCGTATACCCTCACGCGACCATTGGTATGAGAGTACAATGCTCGCAAAAGGATCACGAACTTCGTTGGCATTGCCTTCCAGTGGAGAGCACTGAATAGTGCTAGTCGATCCACGGAGTCGAAAGCACCTTTCAAGTCGAGGAAGACTACGATCGTAAGATGGCGATGCGTGGCGCGTTTCGAGTATTTGGCGAAGAGTTAACATCTAATCGATGCAACCTCGACCTGGCCGAAATCCGGTTTGTTGTTCGCGGATATTACTCTCGCGAATCGGTGTCAAACAGCGCAGCACTGTCGAAGCTAAGACCTTAGTGACTATCGGAATAAAACTAATCCCAGGATGATTGCTGCAGTCACTCCGTGTGGCCTTCTTAAAGATGGGTACAATCAGTGACTCACCCACGATAACGGAATACGCTCCTCGTTCCAAAAATCATAAAGCGAGGAGGCCAGTGATTTCACCAGAGCTTCTCCACCCAATTTGAAAAGAATTGGGGGAAGGCCGTCGGGACCGGCTGCTTTTCCCCTCTTCAAAAGCCGAATATTCGACTCCACTTCCACTTCCGTTGGGGGATCAAGTGACACCTCCCAAGGATTCACAGCTCCAGACATCGGACTAGATACGATAGCGTGTGGCCAGCTAAACTGATCCTTGAAATGTTCTGCCCAACGGTCCAGTCTTTCCTGTCTACCGTGGATGAGCTCTCCATTCCTATCGCGCACGACTTCACTAACCGAAGTTCGCCGCTCACCGCTGTCGCGTATAAGCTTAAACAGTCTTTGACTGCTACCTGAAGCGGACGCTTCCTTCATCTCTTCGGCTATCTCAATCCAACAATTTTCGCGGTCATTCTTAAGGCTCATCGTCAACTGACGCTGCAGCTGTCGACACATCTTATTCACTTCATTGTAGTTAGGCAGCTGGCGTTTTTGTTCCATTAGACCCAGCGACCCTTGCGAGATCCAGTGTCTTTGATGAACGCTAGATCTAGGACCACAAGCGAAATCTGCTGCCAAATGCATCGCCTGCTTAATTTGACCCCACTGCTCGTCGCAGTTCTTAGTTCCTCAGATAGTTTCTGCACATGGATATTGCGAACAGCCGAGTCAGACAGACATTCGACGGCAATTCTGGTTCGTGGTCTACGTTGATGGCCGTTGAGCTGCAGAGAAAATCGCATTAAAACTAACGCATGGTCTGACTCGACGTACGCGGTCCAGTACGATCTACAGTTCTGGACAGAACCGCGCCAACGGTAACTTACTGTAATGTGATCGATCTGACTCAGACTACCCGTCGAGTTAGAGCGACATGTCGCCGTGCGAAGCGAACTGTGTCGGAAATTCCTGCTAGACAAGAATAAGTTATTTTCTGCACAAAATTGGAGAAATCTTTCCCCGTTATCTGTTCGCTGATCAGGAAAAGCTCAGAGTTCACTTAAAGAGGACTCCGATGCACTCAATTTTCCAACGTGGGCATTAAAATCGCGTGCCACCACTACAGTGTCAGAGCTTTCGTTCTTCCGAACAGGAGTGACGAGGTCATCGTAAAACTTGTCAGTGCTACAATCTGATGGAGCGTATACCGAGATAACAAATAAACAATGCTTAATACCAATATCCATCCGGGCACCCAACGATCCCTGCAGTGTCAGGGCACACAAGCGACTGCTAACTGCGATCCAGTCCAGAAGGGCTGCTTCAGC
>LUCM01005455.1:29304-42842 GCA_008360955.1 Fasciolopsis buskii
TAGTCGGTCTCATTATCTCTTGTTCTTTTTCCACCTTTGAGTTGATGATGCTGTGAGATAGTAAGAAAAATCAGAGCGCGTTGGCTGAAGGTTAGCAGTTGTATAAGCTGACTGAACTGAACTGGCTTGCGTTGAAATTGCAAGGAGAATCACGCTACAGTGGAGAATGCCCAAACTTATAGGGATTAGTAGTAGTGCGGAAACGTTTTCACATGTGAAGTATCTATATCAACTGTACTGGCATGGAGGATTAGTGTCTCTGATTATGCTCAGAAGCTGCAACAGTAAGAATCATACATTCAGAGAAAACGGAAGAACAATGAGAAAGGATGAAATACCGAATGTCATCAGGTTCGATAATGATGATCAGAGTAAGTTTTCGGTGAGCTCATTTTATGCCAATATAATACAGCGAGAAAAAAGTTACTGGATGAGACAGAGGTGAGGATCGTCTTGTTCAATTAGTTAACAGGGCTAGGATAGTAGCTGCGTAGTTTGCTAATTCGCGTCACCGCAACACTCATGTTTGGTGTATTCGGATTTTGGCAAAGGAAGCTGGAATGCTCGCAACAGTTTTTGTTGTACATATGAATTTGACTTTAGGTGACGAATAGTTATCGTTTATTATGTTTCTCCTACACGTTTGAGAGGAAAAAATGTGATTTATTGTATTCTAGCGAAATGAAAAGTAACCAGTGTCGACGAAGACCGAAAGTTGGACAGCGAGGATCAACATCAGCAGTAATGACTATCTGACCACCGCGGATTTGTGCGTTTATGTTGAAAAAATTCTGTTTACAGGTCTAGTGCCATCGGGACCATAGCAAAAAAGAAAAACAGTACGAGAGAAAGAGAAACGGATACTTTACTAAGGTTTGGTAGATGGTAACTCTTCACGTCTTCGATTGTTTGTCAAATTCACGGTTTCTGTGTGAGCTTTGCATGATCCGGTTGCCTACTTCGAAGTTTGAAGTAGTTTTAGGGGAACCCCACGCGAGCTTTAAGCAAAAGATCTCTTGTACAAGGCAGAGGAACGAAACGCAGCCTTTGTAAACCGTTGTGAGCCACGGTCCAGTTCGTAAGCCTTTCGATCAATTCATATCTGATACTGGACGTACCCAAGAGGGTACAGCGGATCTCGTGACCGAGTAATTCTGTTCATAACGTACAACGTCTCGAAGGAAGTACCATACCAAATCTACTTTCTTACAGTGACAATATTACCATGCAAAAAACAAAATTGCCCAAACTAACCTGAAATCATCGAGGATGAACCTTGCGCCACTGGAATCATAACTAGCCAGTACGATGGAGGGACTGGAGTAGGCGTACGAAGACACCCAGACACAATGTGAGACAAACAAGTACAGTACAAAAATTACAAGGACGAAAGTAATCGGTCGGAACCCGTTCCCAGCTGCGGAGGCTTCAGTCTGTTGCGAAGCTGTCGATGCTGCGTCCGCATTCGAAGATGTCTGAGGGGGAAACATGATTTACAGTAAGCGTATAAATCGTCCAAAAGACTTGCAGTTTTGTTCTTGATACATTCACGTTTTGAAGCAAAAAAATAAGTTTAACTGAGGATTTGAAAAGGGAACCATAACACTACAATGGACTTTTCGACCTACTGCACCAACTTCCAGCTGATCTGTGCCGAAGAGAATATTACTTTATAGAATACCTGGAGGGAACCAATGAATACAAGTAAGAGCTCTTTACATGTTGGTGAACATTCGCCGTAAGACTAATTAGTAGTTCGATACAATCAAGTTTTGTTGTGGTTTACGGTTTGTTGTCAAAATTGGGCCAGAGGCATATGGGGCTCATACGATTATTTGGAATAAGTTTTGTAGGGTTCAATTACACAGTGGTGTTTTCCGGTACACAATTGGGTCATTGAACTGGTTTGTGCGTCATATATTTGAATACTGTGATTAACATATACCAAGGAAACTAAGACGATAAGAACAAGTTGAGTTAAATCTCATGCAATAGATGCAGTCTAAGTTTGCACATGAGATATCTGCACAAGTTCGAGGTCTGGTACACAAAATTGAGAAGCTCCCGATCAGCATTTTAGTATATGGCTCAAAATAGTAACAGTTTGAAACGGAATTCAGAGAATACGCTCTATGAACCAAAGTAGCTCCATGAATAACGAGCAAGTTTATGTCAAGAGCTCCAAATACGGCACAAAAAAGCTGATGGTGCAGGCAGTATATGGATGGCACGGGCTGCCACGGAGCAACAGTGCGTATTTTAAAAGCATATGCACACTGATTACGCCTAGGCCACTTTTAGGGAGAGATGTCTTTGGTATATTGTCACAAGGTAACCGCTGATTTTGATGCGATCCAAAGTTTCCTTGACTATTGTTCAGAAGCTTCGAATACTTAACAGGGTATATCGGAAAATTAGCAAATATCATGAATTTAATTGCAGGTTTCTTTTTTAGTCCGGTTTTACGCTGGATTATGGCTATTGAACACGGATGACCTTCGTCGACAAAATGGAAAACAGAAAGCTAGCTGATTATGAAAATCCCACAAACCTGTGTGGAAAGATATTAAGCTTTATCCTAGGCTCTATTTGTAAAGGCCAAATAGAGCGCCTGTTCAATACCTGTTATACCACTGAATATCCTATCCACGACTATGCATTTAAATAGAAGCCAAAGTTAATTTTCCCTTGAATGAAATTTTGCGTTAATCGGAGTTGGAAAATAAATATTGATCACGAACTGCGGAACTTCCCGTAAGCAGGAACCCGATTTGTACCAACGGTGATCTTGATAATTAAGATTACTTCAGTATACTATGTTAATCATCTCTGTTCTATCCGCAATAGTGAAACAATAGGCTGAAAAGTCACGTTTTTAGTACCCGATTGAAGAGATTATCAGCTTAAAAAGGTTGTTAAATTTGCTTTTTTATGTTGACCTGGGCTCAGAATTCTAATTAAACGAGATTATCGTTTATATAATAAATGAAAGCACGCTAACGACCATATCTTGTAGAGACAGGAAAGCCATCCCATCAAAACTGAAGGCAGGTTTGTTAAAAACCAGGACAAGCTGTGATTGGAAGTGTTCATAATGAAACGACGTTTTGGTTATTGTGGATAACCCTGTTCAGGGCCGTGACACAAAATAACAGTTTATAGCTACTTGGGTTTTCAGCCGACGTGTGCAATTGTGGGGAATGCATGCGTTCATACTGTTTTAAGCGTGTGTACAGATTTGATTGCCTCTGTCCCTAATATCGATGCCAAACGCTCGTGCGCATACACGCGTGTGGTCTGACAAACCTACTGTCATAGGTTGAATCACTTGATTGCACACTTGTCTTGAAAAGGTTACCCACGAGAATCGAAACGTCTGCTTACTACTAACATACTCAGTCGCACTGTTTCCATATTTTAAACAGTTAGATACAATAAAAAATATTCCCGATTCTGTTCTATTTACTACATCTCTCAAAATCTGCGGCAGAATGTTACCGCAGTTTTAATAAGAAGGGAGAACACTGAACCCCTCCAGGTGCCAGTGGACATGGAGTACAGATTGGTCGAGCAACAAGGTAGGGAACGCATTGGCCCTGTGCAGTAACTGGCTACGCGTTAATTTTGCTGATGGATGTGAGCACCGACTAAGAGGCGCCCAAATAAGGTCATTTTCACAGAGGAATTTCCCGAAGAATTTGAACTACTATTTTTTGTTTGCCTGGGTGTGAATAAAATAAGACAAACCGCCTCGAAGAGTCAAAATAGGAGGCACCGTGAACGGGGGGAATTTTTCCTTCTGTTGATGGCAACATTAACTGAATACTAAGATACAGAAAGTGATAACTACTCCCGAACGGTGTTGCGTTTCACTGGCACTTAGTGATCTGGGTACTTTGAATAGGGATTTTTTTTCAATTCAATTTAATTCGCGTAAAAGCATGCCGAACTTTGGAAAGCGATTGATTTAAAACCACAGTTGTGTGAACTTTGGTTTTATCCAAGACATGTTCTGGAGCGGGAAGTTATTGGCTCACCAAGACAAATATGGAAGTCGAAATGTCGGATCACGAGATAAAAATGATTTCACATTAGAGCTGGCGGATATCACGTCAGAAGGACACAAAAATTCTTAATGATAGTGACGAGTCACTGGATTACCAATGCGGATCGACACTGCATTTCAGCTGGTACGTTACTTTGTTCTGAGTAGATCCCATTCTGCTGTGATGCATCATGGCTGATGATGGCTGATTTAGGCAGAAATGGGAAACCGGCTGAGTTTCCAGCATATCTGCTTGCTACGTACTACCGAAGCACACTGCTTATTGTATTGGGGCTTCGTGAATTTCCAAGAATAATAGGATCACAAATCGCGTCCTCTATACTGTCACTTGTGGAATCGTAGCTTTTGTGAGGTTTGGCACGACTTGTATAAATCACAAGAACCCGTGTTTTGATCTAATGCTACTGAAAGCATAGCAAAGGTTGTACTCCAAAGTTAAATTGTGCATTAGGTGAAAGGCTCTTAACCGAAAACCAAACTACACAAATTCGATCGCCTAATAAGCCACAACCATTTAATGAACAGGATTTTCGCCGAAAATGTGAACGGAATCTGAAATGGAGTTCTACTAATAATCAATGTGATTCAAATGGCATTGGTGTCTCGATCCCGCAAAGCTAGGTGACCGGCAACTTCGTTCAGTTTTCATTCTGAAACAACCAGAGACCTGACAGTGAAAATCGTGCAGCTATCTGCTTCACATCACTTGCGTTGGCAGACAACAATCCGACATTATCCGCCTCTTTATAACACCTGATCTATTGAGACCGCATGTAGTTCTTTGTTCTCTAAGTTTCAGGATTATGGCATGTGCCTTCCCTACTCCTTCCTTCCGAGTGGTTTGCTCTAGTGATTACAACGCATGTCCTTTTTACTGCACTCAGGCGTTAAGAACTTAAGAAAAAATCAAAAAGGTTGTAGTCTTTAGATGAAAATATTGTGAACCTTAGGGAAGGGGACGAGGAAGTTGTCATTCAAGTGGGAAAAAAGGGACTGATCAAATATGTACATTATCAGACGGTTCTAGTAGTAATGCTTTCTGGCCTTATTTCATATTTCATTAAACCTTTATAGCAGGACTTCAGTAAAGAGGCATGCACCGTCGTTTCAAAGGTCAATAGTAGTCTAGCCTTCGTTCCTCAGCTCGGCTAGTAACAATAATTAAAATTTTCAGGTACCGTTGTTTGAGAACCTCTACATATCGCCCTAGCACACTTCTTACAAGAGCTACTATTATTCCTTGCTCAACAGTTTCCTAGTCTGGATAAAGGGCGATTATTAAGTCACTGCTTGGTCGTGCAATCGGTGTACAACTGGCGAGGTTCATAAATGGATTTACTTCTGAGCTGCAAGCTGGCAGCTGTTAGAAAAGAGTAACGAAACCCGGCAAACGAAATTTTGTTTCTTCAACCTTTGATAACATGCTCCGTGTCGATAGACCAAATGCTTAAAATTATCTGCGTAAAGATATCAGACAATTAGTTCTCATTCACAAAAACGATTAGTTAGATAATCATAATTCAAGACAAAAATTCCGCTGCTTAAAACCACTTGTACATTGGAATAGCTCTTCCCACCACTGACCAATGGACAACAAAATGATGCCATGTTGTAACAATCATGTGGTCCACTGTCCATACACTATAAGGTACCGGCCGTTGTTAATGTGATTTAAAAATCATATAGTGGCCGCCCTGGATCCCACATCTAAATCCGGCTGAGAGCCCTTAGGGCAAACTAACTGGCCGAGTGTACGCAGGTTCCACGAACTATCAATCAAAAGGTAAACAAAGAATCACCTTTAGGCTAGAGCCGAAAGCCACTGAGGAAGGAACCATCACAGATCTTGAAAGAAGTGTGCCGAGGCGATGTATCGTGGCTATCAAACAGAAGGACGTTTGACATAGTTCTAAGTCGTTATTGTAAGGGTCGACCAGAGGGCTATACTTTAATAATCCTTCTTTCCTTCTCCTGTTTTAGAGACCAAAATTACTTTGCTCTGAAAATCCGTTCGCTGTATCGCGTCGAGAATTTAGTTGCTTTGTTGCCACAAAATGCATAGACAAGATGAACCGGGAAATTACGATGGTCCGGCATTTTCATTGCACAGACGAATTTGTCATTTCATGGTATCACGTTAAATTCGTCAACACAATGTCTAGACAACAAAGCTAGTGAGCCAAATTTGGGAATGACCACTGAAGCTGTTTCCGAAGCTAAAGTTAGATCAACCGGTGCCGAGCAGACAATATCCGCCTGCTCCCACCATGTGACTGTTTAGTATCTGACCGTCGCGACTCTTTTGTCTGTAACTTTTTGGTACGATCAAACCCGTGGCCCCGAGAAATACACCGTACCAAAAGTTCCCTACTGCCATAGATACTCGCACTATCTCTATTCTCATGTGAAATGGAGTAACAATCTTGGGTATTCTGTCAAAATTAGTGTAGTATAACTATGAAATTGTGTTGGTGCAGCCGCAAATATGACGGGAAATTGGAAAAGTACTTTGATAAAAGTATCGTACCAACCTTGCTTCACATGGCAGTAAAGCAAGCTAACAACAGACGGGGCGGCAACTTATCACAAAAAGTTGGCATCATAAAGTCTATGAGCTTCAGGATCACCTCACGGTGGGCTAAGAGCCATAAAGGATACGCATTTGTGAGATCATTCGATAGCCTCCACAAGTGACTAAGGGCCAACCAGGGGAGTGTAAGTACTTCAGTTTCAGCAACACTTGACAAACATCTCAAGGGAAAGATCCGCCAGTACCCACCAGAACAAATGATGTCAAGGACATCCGTTGTTTTTGAGGTCCATACGTCATGAAGTTCTGCGTGAAGGGCACCTTTGTTCTGCACCCAATGCTCGGTCGGATCCTGAGCATTTTATTGAGGCCACAACTGCGTTGAAAGCTCCGATTGGAGTTGAAGTAGGCGTTTATCTTTTAGAAACAGTTGTGCAGGACAGATGGTTTTCGTGTTGGTGTGACCACAAACTAAGTACAAATAAACAGAGTACGGACCAAAGCATGATCTAAGCCCACAGGCGTGAACCAGGATGGTAGACAATTCCGAATTGGTCCACACCATCGGTGATCAATGGTAACATGGCCAATCTGAGTCCAACATTGCGAAGGTGAAAGAGGGCGCCAAATGAGCCGATGTCGCTTTCAAAGACGAAAGTTTGTGTTTGCCAGAGACAGCCTGTATTCGCAATGAATGAGGCAATTATCTCCAACTCCGCGACTGAGCAGGACAAAAAATCGGCCCGATGTGTTTATATAGCCCTATCAATTACTTGCTAGTTTATCGTAAACTTTCACGTGACCATAGGTATGAGAGCTTAATGATCACAATAGATTCACGAACTTTTCTGGAACACCTTTAAAACGAATACAATCAGCAACTCCTCCCAGGATGGCGGGAAACGCTCCTCGTTTTAAATTTCACGGAGCAAGGTCAGTGCGCTTGTCAAGATATCTCTATCCAGTTTGAAAAGAACTGCGTGGAGTCCGTCGAGACCGGCCGATGTCTTCCGATTCAGCGGTCGAATGTTCAACTCCACTTCAAATTTCGCTGGGGGGGATCAAGCGGCCCCACCAAAGACTTGCAGTTTTTGACGTCGAAATAACTACATTACCGTGCAACTAACCAAACTACTTCTTGAAATGTTCGGCAAAATGATCGAGTCTCTATCAACTGCCATGAACAGGCTCTTCACTTCTGTTGCATATTGTTTCGCCGACCGAATTTCGCCGCTCGCCGATGCCATTTACAAGTTTAAACAGTCTTTGTCATCCGACGAAAAATGCTACTTCTATCCCCGTGTACGACAAACGGATGGTGATACTTCAGTCAACTGCTAGTGGCACATACACACAGAGTAGAGCAACCGAAATGCACCCAAGCGACGACTGACTGGGATCTAGTCAAGCCATTCAGATGCCAATATGACCCAGAACCCCCTGACATCCAAAGAGTGAAGCGAGAAACGGGTTGTCTAGGTTAGGAAGAGTGGTTACAAAAATGTGATTCTATATGTGCGTTTCGGAGACGAAGCAAACTTCTACTTTAGACCTTTCAAGAGTTCTAGCTAGGGATCTTGTTACCGTATCTGGATCAGTGAGCGAACGCTGAAAGCAGTTAAGTGAAGAGCAGGGCTCCTATCTTTTATTCTAATCTTCCACTGGTGCTAATAACAGATAAACCTAAAACTGTGAATTTTCGTGGCATCTTACACGGCCCTTAAAAAAAGATTTGGAGTTAGGAAGACTCTCCAGAGAAAGCACGCTGGTGTTTGGGAGGGGGATACTTCAGGCCTCCCCCGCCAAGGAAGAGGTTCTTCTTTTGCAACCCTAAACTAAGAATTTGACTCAAAAATGTGGTCTAAAAGCCAATGGGGAGAGAGGGAAGGAATTAACCCATCACAGGAACTTTGAAAAAAAACAGCACATTTATCACTATCCACCCTGTGCGACGATCGATGCACCATGAAACTCACTTTATTCTTTGTAATTCATCCGAAATGGTGGAAAGATACCGTTAAGGAGTCCAAGCACTAAGTATGAGAATGCTTAGAGTTCTCAATCAAAGCATTTCGGTTCTAACAAGGACCTATCTGCAAAGCAGCGGCAGTGAGTGAGTGGAAGCTCATCTGCTCGGATCAACCATTTTCCACTCATTTTTTTAGTGAAGTTGCGCTTGCAACCTAACCTAGAGTCAGGGGGTTATTACTTCTAGCATCTACCCATTGACTTTCCAGGCGTGAAAGTGAACGGTCAATTGGTATTACTATATAACGCAGCTTGATACTTCTAATTTTCAAATTTATGAGTCAGGGGTACACCGACGAAATCCAATGGGGTTATTGACATCAAAAAGTTGAAATAAGTGTTTTAGTGGGACCAGGTCGCAATTCATGCGCACAACGAAGCACGAGCCAGATATTTCTTAGTCATGGATATCATTGGGGCCATTCAGGCCCGAAGGGAGTATATAAGTCACTTAATATGAAAATCGCAGGATGAACAAAAGATTACCCTAAAATTGGATAGTCTCTCTTTCAGTAATAAATTGCTCCGAATTCTCGTCGAGGTTATGCCCAAATGGTGTACCAAGGTTCTGGAACAGAACGGCCGCTTCACCCACTGTGAATTTGTTTCATTTGCGTCGAAACCAAGAGAGGGCCCACACATTTGTCGACGTGTTTTTTATTTCCAATTTATTCTTATTAGTAGCTAAGGCGATGGAACTCCCAGTTGAGCATTCTACATGAATACTGTAACAAAACAAAAACGGTTGCTGTTCTCCATAACGGACACAGAGATACTGCAAAGACCTAAGTTTTGTCGCACGGTACATTGGTTACAGTGTCATATGGACTGACAGAAAAAGGGCGCTGGAGAAAGCGAACTACGGTGGTGGACACTATGGTGTTGGGTATTTCGAGTGAACAGGAAATATGATCCCAAAGTGGAATAAGTGGACTCTGATAGACGTGGCCTATTGGTCAAGTTAATAAATTCCGCAGAGTTCTACAGTATGAGCTTGAATCCCGCAATAGTCAACGACTTTTCACACTTGGGTCGATCCAATACACTTTATAAACATTACGGAAAATTCTAGTAAAATAACCTGGAAAAATGATTACCATTACCTGATGTGTCGGCTTGCTGGGCTTATCGTATAGATGTTTGTCGGTTTTCGTGGAGTTCCTGTTATCACTAGATCGACGTGTCTGATTTATACTTTCTTGTTCTTCTTCTTCATCCAAAAACACTTCGAACATCCGGGAGAACGCAATTGCAGCAAATACACAGACGATGGGTGTCAGAGTAAGAATCAGACGAACCATAACCCCGGCAAAATACGAAGCAAATATAGCATAGAGCACGACAAACACTCGTTCGTTATTTAGGTCCGTAAAACACAGCCAGACACCAGCTGGAAATGCAGCCAAAAGGACGTGAAGGTCGAATAACATGGACGACCATCCAGTCGGTTGGTGTTCCGATACGGAGCTGATAATCGGTATGTGAATTTTGGCGTAACTGGTATCCCACAGCGAATAGAACCTTAAAATCGCCAGTACAGAAGAATAAAAGAAGAAAGTTGAGTCAGGTCCTAAACGGAATTGCATGCAAATTATAAATGAAGGCTATAATCAAATTCGAAAATTACCAGACCGAAACATCGACCCAACATCAATTCAACAACACATCACATGGTGCATCATTTTCGATCCGCTCAGAAAATCACAGGAATTTGATACGACTACGTCCTATGAACTAACGACTGTGGTCCGTTTCACCTACCTTGATAGCTGCTTGTCGAACGATGGTAGCTCGGGATTGGAGGTAAGTATGCGTATATCCAAGGCTCGAGCAGCTTACACTGGACTGAAGCACTTGTGGCGTCGGCCTGATATTTCACTGAAGTTGAAAGGTCGTGTGTAGTGTGCCGAAGGGCGATCTGTTCTGTTGTACGGTTGCGAGACGTGGAGTATGCGTGTGAGAGATGTTCGTCGTTTAGAGGTTTTCGACAATCGATGTCTACGTAGTATGGCTAGGATTGGATGGAGTGACCGAGTGAGTAATATTAAGGTTAGGAATCTGGTATTGGATGCCACTTCTGAGAATAGCTTGTTTCAGCGTATGAAACTTAGTAGACTACGCTGGTTGGGTCACGTGTTGCCTATGTCGAACACTCGTCTACCATACCGTCCCCTGTTTTGTGTTCCTCCCAAAAAATGGAAGAAGCCATGTGGAGGTCAATGGATGACGCGGCAACGTGGGAGGAGAAAATGTACAGCGAAGTTAGGCAAAGTAGGTGTCTCGCGTCCTTGTGGTTGGGGTCCGAATGACCCGTCAATTAAGCTGGCTGGAGACACTGAAGGATATGGCAGTGAACCGTGAACAGTGGCGATTGTGTTACCATTTTCTGTCGAATCAGAATGATTGGAAGAGTGCGTTTGTGCAGCTAGACTGTGTTCCGTGTGTTGGCTGCAGTGGCATCTTATCTTTTCCCACCTGTGTAGGTCCACTCCCTGTTCCCCTAGGATATTCACTCTTTTTATAGGAACTTGTAACTCTGGGTAAAAAGCAGCGGTGAGTGAGGCTTGCCTTGCTGTTTAACCCTGAACGATGATGATGATGACATCCTATGACCTGGATAGCTCAATTCGGCGACACATCAAGGGCAGATCGTGGTTGATTAGGTGGCCTCCGAGGAAGAACGTTTACAAGGAAATTAATTTGGAACCTTTTTCAGGTTTATCTGGTTAAGTGCATCATACTATTCATTGGAAATGAGGACCAAAACACTTTCCGTAATAAACGACGCCTTCACATCTTAAGAGACGAAGAAAATTCCACCAGCAAGTACTAAACAGTTGAAATGACTGTTATGGTAATGCGTTCGGCACGGAGTGTGATGCCTTAACCGAACCAATCATATTTAAAAGAGACTAAAGAGCTATGCAGATATATTGTATATTGTATGATAGCTGTGTATCTTTACGAAGATTTTGCGGTTTGTAAATGCTGCTTACTCCGTATGAACTCCGAATTAAAGAATGGACATAGTTGAAGCATGTAGTCCTACAACGCTACTCATCTATTACCTAGGCGTAGAAAATCAGACTCGTGATGTCCCCAGCCTGAAATACGTGAGGACGGTTAGGACTAAATTATATTACCATCTGGCTTTGACCCACCTTTCCGACAGGTCCAACGGAATAACTAGTTTACCGGAAGAACCTCAACCTCAACCAGATACGTGAGACAACGAAAAGTAGAAACAGCTAGGTACCGTAAGCAAATGAACTAGTGAAAATATTAGTTCATGACCGTGCTTACACCTTCCATCTTATCTCCATTGAGATATTTATACTCTCCTCTCTCATGGTTCATCGCACAGCTATGATATTGGGCTCTTAATTAACCCTATCCGACAAAAACCTACACCCACCTCTAGACACACGCTGCCGCTGCAATTCAGCCAACTGAGGTATTCACGACTCCTTGGTCCCCTAACTTTGGAACGGTTACTGTCCTACTTCCGATTTATCTGCGTCTGCCTCTAACTTCACTGGTATTGACACTCAAGCGATAAATCTTCATACCTCTTCCAACCCGGCAAACTATAGTCACCAGGGGGATCAAACATGCATGTGGTCGCACATCAGTTTGCACTACTAATAATATCGCAACAATGTGCTCCGGTTGCGGTTATCTCCACATACCGAACAGAAGTGAAAGAAAAAGATCATAAACAGGAAGACCTATAAAGATGTCGACCATTTCAAATGCAATAACGCCACTAGCTGCAGGATTTGAGTCATATCGCTTGAAGTCCCCAACCAGCGCTTAGAGGACTTCGTGGGCCAGAACCCGGAAGTGAAGATGGACCTACACGAACCAGTCTACGGGTTGCCATACATCATGCCATGTGACAGACTAAACCCCTCGACCCATCTATCAACCAGAAAGGGATAACACCGAGGGAACCGGTCTTTGGGCCTGCACAAAACGTCCCAAACACCATCTATTCAAATTCAGTGCCTCTCATAAAGGTTGACCCCTAAGGCCCAGCAGCTTACGTCTAATGACTGGGTTATTGGGAAGATGCCTTTACGACTTTTAAGCAGCAACAGCCTGGGCACATCTGTTCTCACCGGTCATGTATCTGATATAAAACCCTGACCTTTGACCGACAACTGGACTTTCCACCGAAGAAACAGATGCCCCAAGTTGGTGAACAGTCGACCTTTCCCTATGCGCGACTACACATCATCCGATGTAAGACTATGAATTGAGACGTACGTGACTAAGTAAACTTAACCACTTTTCTTAACTCCCCTTCCCAAAGAACGTGGTTCGGCTTCGAGCCACACCAGTTCCGCCACAGGATTCCTCACTTCGAAGGCTCTAAGTGCATTCGAAACATGTCCACATTACCTGTCAAATGGTCAAGAACTTGAAACATTCGAAATCGGACAATTAACTAATTGAGCAAATGTCAGTGCTACTATTCGCACGTGAGGATAAGGCTATCCCTATAATTATAACCAGCAGACTGACTCGTGCAATTCCAATCAGACTGTCGAGTTGGGGTCCACGAAATTCTCAAATTGGTGTTGTATTCGAAATAGTTCCTACTCTATGGGATTTTTCAATTTATTGCCTCGGAATCCATCGTTAATTATTACCTGTTGACTTCTCGCTTGAATGGGCGGTGCTGTAAGGTGGCAACCAAAACCGGAGCACAACGGTAACTGCACCTGAACGTGCTGTGATGGCCTGCGTGCATCCATGATCCAACGAGCTATACAGTCAAGCTTATCTCAAGCCGAAGATCCAATCATGCCTGGAAGGCCAATGGACAGAGGGCTGACGCAGTGGTCTCCTGGTCCTCCCAGTCGGGAGTTGATCTGAGTTAGCAACTCAGTCGGGAAAACGAGTAGAAAA
>LUCM01005456.1:0-23301 GCA_008360955.1 Fasciolopsis buskii
GAGATATTGAAAGGACAGGACTACTGGGTAATTCCTGCTTGAATAACAGTAGTAGGGATTTCGGATGTGATTCAACATCATGAGGCATTTCCCAACATTCTCCAGGAGCACCAGAAGTCGAGGCTCCTAGGGGTGAAATGTGAACTATATATCTTTTACTCCAATTAGGAGCAACGAATGTTGTACTCCCACAGTGTAGCTTGCCCGCACCTTCCTTTATGTCATATCGCTTCCAATTATGCATATCAAATATTGTGACAAATAGCAAAGGTGGTCTGCAGTGCAGAATGAGGCTAAGTGCAAATCGGGTTACTAACAAAAATTAACATCCACATAATATTCTAAGAAACCGCTTGTGCAACAATCTACTCCTAAAGCTTCCTAATGTGCAACCTCAAATTCAAATCATCCGCAACGACTTCACCGCTAGAGCGCTAGTAGTCAACAAATTATACAATTTATTATTGACATATGTACGAGAGAGATATGCAATAACAAACTGCGCGTTTGCAGCATAAATATAAAAGACCAAAATATCCAGCAATGACCCCGGTGACAAACGCCCTTTGACACTTTAAGCAGTGCAGCGAACAGCGAACAACGCTCAAAAACAAACGATAGTGACGAGGTTTTCACCTTGAAAAGTCACTCCTGTGCAGCAAAATGAGGTTTATTATGAAAATTATATTGGGATGTTAGCGTACATATTTCGGAAATTGTCAAGACTTTAATCTAATCGACCTGTTTATTGTTTAAACAGACGATTTTAGGTATAAATAGGTGTTAAACCGAGAACCACGACACCTGCTCTCTCATGGCTGCCATGGCTGTTCGTGCGGACGCGACTTCTGTTTGTGTAGATGAGTCAGATAACTTCTGACGTTTTGCTGGATCATGTTCTTCTACGTTTTCGGAGTTTGAATATGGTTTTCCGGCGTAAAACGCTTACGTCACTTTAGAAACATCACAGCGTTAGCTCGGACAATTGGCCCCGAGGGCATCCGCGCCCTCTCCCATCTTCTCCTCCCTATTATCGTATCAAGCATTGCTGCGTCAACAGACATCGCAGACAGCAACGCGGTCGTCCACTTATTTGAAGATTGCCGAAAATAAATTGTGCAGCATCCGTCATTTTATGTGCAGTTAGTGGGCAATGCAAGATGGTCAGATGTTGTCCGCAACACAATCATTCCTATCATCGATCTCACGCGCGCAATTGTAAGATAACCCCCGATCAAGAGTCGCACGTAATAGGCATAACGGAAATTTTCAGCACTGTCAGAGAGGTTTGCCGATATGTCGGGGAAAAGTTCAACCGGCCGGTGATGGTTCGCGACGCAAATAGTCTAAGGCGTAAGTTCCGGTTAACGTTTTATCGCAACGACCTAGTTCGGGTGAAAGACATATTACGCGGACAGGATATTCTTAGTTTTCTGAAACGGGAAGAAGTTATTAGTTTCGCATTTTTCGTGCCGGATCGTGTTCGCCACTTGGCAGATCTATACTGCGAGGTGTTGTTAGCGGATGCGACCATCTAGCTTAAATGCGGTGGGTATGTACATTGGCATGCAGTGATAGCAGACGATAGCGGGTTAGGTTGTCCCGTCTTTTATGCTGTGCTTTCCAGCGAAAGCGAAGCAAGCTACCGCCGGGAGATTAATGCAGTGAAGGAAATGTTATCTTCAACTGATAAGGTGCAAACAATAATCGTCTACCGCAGCTTGGCGCAACTGAACGTCTTTCAAGCTGCTTGCCCTGGAGGCTAGGTGTTATTTTGTCCCCGTGGACATGCCTCGCCGGTGCGGTAGCCCTCTAGTGAATGTAGAAACAGATGGGAAGCGCATTCACCAGTGGATGCTTAATGTGATGCCTGCGTCAACGAAGGTAGACTTCGATAAGTTTAAGACCACAACAGGTGGTTGTTGTCCAATGTGCGTGGCTACCTCATGAGAAACTGTGGGCACACCACGGTGTTAAGTGGATGCTCAATTTTGGCATCTTCACGACCAATGGGATTGAGATAGAGAATAGATATTTAAAGCGTGGTTTCTCAATGAAATTCACCATTTTTGATGTGTTTTTGCGAATGATTCGGCCCATGGAGGAGTCAGACGAGGCTAGGCGTGACCGCATTGTTACAGAGTCCCACAGGAGGTACGTGCCACCCCGAGATATGGAAGTGTGTACAAACCTGCCAAGTAGAATAAGTCAGTTTTTCAGGAGTGCTGTTGAGAGGCACCCTACATCACACAAGTTGGTTTAAATTCAGAAGGTTGGTGGCTCTTGGGAGGTTGGCCGTTCGATATCCTGCGGTGCATGCGTATTGATGGGCGTTTAGCCGTTATGCACGTGCACTTTCTGGAACCAGCAACTGTTACCATGCAGCCATGAATGGCGCGTGTGCTCTTTCCTTAGGTGTGACGTCGGCAGACTTCCAGAAGGCCTTTGGAGACATCACGGTGAGGGTTACACTTGCCCTTCCCCCTCGCCCGAGAAGGAGCGTAGAATGGCAGAGGAACATTTAACTTTTACTAAAGAAGATAAGATGTCACTCCTAGTAGATGCCTTCCAGTGCATTTACGTGTCCTCATTGAACTTGAGCGGTAGAGAGGTTGTTAAGAGGACTGCGAAATATGGCTAGGTTGATAGGGACAAGTAAAATATTGCCGTACTTAGTCGTGCATGGGGACACAAATACCCTGGTGGAGAAGTAACTGCATTCTTCGATGACCACGTTCGCAGTGGTGGGGTAAAGGGAATTAGGAAGCCGGTTGCACCGATTTCCAGCACGTCCTCATCCGTTCAGGTGCCTAGTTCTTCGAAAAGTAAGGCTTCCGTTGCCCCCAGGGAGACCGACGACGTTGATATACAGCTTGTCTGTATCCCTTACGGCTAGCAAAATTTAGGAAGCACGCATTCATGACTTCTGCTGGCTGCAGCTTGCAGACTTTGAAGAATATTAGGCAATCCTGGCCACCCTCACCAATTATACTGGACCTGTGAGCACTATGCAGACAGGAGCAGCCAATGGTGGATTTGGGTGCGACAACCGAATGGGTACAATGCGACGCATGCCGACGCTGGATTCATTGCCATTTTCCCAACTACATGGACCAAGAGGTATACGTTCGTGTTCATTGCCTGTCAGCTAAAGATAGATAATATCCATGCACATGATACCTTTTAATAAGATGGGATGGGCATTTCATCAACCTTCACCATTTCCATTCCAGGTGAACCTTAAGAGCCCAAGACCACCTAGGACGGGAGAAGGAGACCCCGGAGGCCTACGAAAGATGACGGAGATAAGAGAAACAAGAGCCGCGGGAGAGACGGGACTGACGTGGACGACATCACGGCCCCTTTAGAGCTTTCACCATCTGATTGCCAACACAGGCTTCCAAGATCGGTTATTCCTGTGATTGCCTTATTGTATGCATTAGGATGTCGGTATGTGAGTCTCGCTTCACGTGCGCAGCTAAGGTGGGGGTTTCGCTGCTTCTTTGCTTACCAGCAGTCTGGCATCCCTGGAAATGTTAGAAATGTATCCTGATACAGTTATAGGCTCGGGTAGGTCTGGGGAAGTTTATAGGTGCCGTTAGCCATATATACTTACCTACAGATAGATGGGGATAAAGAGGGGCCTGGGGCTGCCATAGGGCGTACATTTTTTCCGTCCGTCACTTAACGTTTACAAAATTCCATTAAGAGGGAAACTGCAATATATGCATATATCATATGACTAAGGGGCTATATTTTCAGATCATTCCATGAACAAATAAACCAATATATAAGATTATGATTGAAACAATTTTATATAGAGGTATATTTCTATATCTACATATATTTACATCGTGGGCCAACCTTCTATAAATATATGGAGATTTCCCGTATGGGACCAACAAATGTAAATGTTTATCTATTTCCGTTATGAAGCAAACAAATAATTATGCGTCCATTTTTCATTGTGGAAAAAAATAGCAAACACAAATAGATATATGATGAAATTATTTGCCAGATAAGTAAATATATACAATTCCATTATGGAGCAATGTGATGTATATATATATATATTTCCACTAAGTGGGAAACGCCTATGAATATATATATCCAATATGTTCATTCATAAACATGTATAAAGACAATTTGATTACGGAGCAAGCAGGCATATATATCAATTACCATTATGGAGCATACGTATACATGTTTACGTATATATATTTTTCAACCAAGGGCCGAACAGATATATTCATATATGTTCATCAATTACGAGGCAAACACAAAATTAGAAAGCACTAAAAGGTCATTTTCACTGTGACAGCCACCAAATTTTACGTGTTTGACACGCTAAATAAACACTTTTATTTGTTTGAACAAAACAACACCAAATTTATCCTCGAAGCATCGGTCTTTTTTATTTATCACTTTTCCGTAACCCACAGGGGTTTGATACTGGTCGTTACCAGTTGTCGCGTGGTGGACAGTTTGCATTATCCGGTTATCGCGGGTGGACGAGTTGCATCTAATGATTTGAATGCATTTATTACAGGTGGTCGTTCTTCCTGGGGTCGACAATTCGGTAATGCCAAAACTAAATGCAACGAACAGGAAATCCGACTCCGGTAAAACAAGCGGGCTACATTTTTCAGCGCGTCCATTAGAGTTAATCGGCAGAAAAGAGTATCAGTTTACTCATCGTCCAGTTCCGCTGAAGATTTTATAATTTTCTGATTAGATAAAGGCGCCTGTCTGTGCTCGGCTGTTTCCGGATTCCCGCCAGACAAAAAGCACGTGCAATCTGTCACTTGAGGAACTCAACAAAACCTGTGCCATGGTCAGTGACCATTCTAGGGTTTTGGTGCCGAAGCTTTTAGAACTGATGTTATTTTTCTAAAGAAACGTAGGCTTTACTAAATATTTTTGAAATTGACCAATAAACGCGCGGCAACATATACTGGTTCGCTTCTCACTTCCGCTAGTAGGTCGGGCTAACCTTTCAACCTCCGCGCCTATTTTGGAGCCTGCGCAGCCTTTTTGTTCTATTTCACTGTGCCACTAAAAGGACTGAAGCCTCGAGCCCGACCAATTGTCTCTCCAATCTCAGTGTGTGTCATCGTCTTGCCGGACCACAGGCTGTGTGCTCCTGTGCTATCGTGCAACGCTAGTGCTTACGTCTTGTGCTTCAGTGTGTGCACAGATGAAACAAACTCGGCAACGCAACAAATCTGGCGACGGGTCTTTCGAACTCAACACAATCGGACGATGATCGCAATGGATGCAGACACTTGCCCAGAATGCGACTGAGTTGGCGCGACCTGAGCGTAGCCTTCCGGGGTAGCTTCCTCTTTGACGCCGATCCTTCCAAAATATTTTCCCCAAGTGTGTATCCACTGACGTGATGTCCAACTATGTCCATTAATTTGTAATGAACTGCAAGGTGGCTGACGGTGGACCAACGGTGTAGTCTTGCCCGCAGTCCCTGGTCCTCTAGCGTAATTCCTAATTCTCTGTAAACCATTTCGTCGACAATCTACAATAAGGCTTTAGAGTCTGTTTGCAGAGCAGGGCTATTCACGAAGATAGCGAGCAGTCTTTGACCTAGTATAGCCACGTGCGTTACCCCGCTTGGCGTGTCAAAGCCATTGGAAGTAGATTCATTAATGCAGACCTGAAATTGCTGATTTTGCAGATAATCCGGCAACTAAGTGATAGGGGGTTCATTCAGCCTAATTTTTCGTAGCTGTTCTAATGACCGAGGGGGCTCAACTGATCCAGGGGAATCGAGAATTTTATTACGATTACTTCCAACTGAACCCCTTTCTCCACTTCCCGATTGTCCCAGTCCAAGGGCTCGATTAGATGTTTTTGACGCGATCTGTGTCCTCCGCACGTAATGTCCGTCAAGCGAATGGCCACTCTATAGAAAGTTGCGCAGACCATCGTCAACAACGCTTTCCGTGGCTTTCGAGAGCACAGAGAGAAGCGAAACGGGATGATAGTTTTGAGTTTCGGACCGATCACCGGAGTTAAAGACCGAAGAGACCACATGGGTCTTGTATTCCCCTGGGACTTGTTGTGGGATATTTGAATGTCTCACACAGCAGATGGGCTATGTCTACCCTCTGTTGCTGCACGATTGGTGTGATCATTTTAGGGCCCGGTGAATGGCGTTATTTTGGTATGCTCAGCTTTTGCGGCTCCATGCGGTGAAATTTCTTCTCATTCTGTGGCTCTGCCTTTGTTCTTCAGCGCCTTTAGTCTAAGAAAAGCGAACATCGAAGAGTAGTAAACACCCACTATGCTGTCTGCTTTAGCTTTGCTTTTTATTGTTGTGTCATGTGACCTACGCATATCCGCGATCCCTGGCTTTGCACTGGACACATGGGTTACCTGTCCGTAAAACCATCTGGGTTTGACTGAACCCCGTTTAAGAGTTGCGGCTTGTGGTCTGCTATGTCCCGCCTGCGCTGTCGATTACGTAGGCTTCTCATGTGAAAGTCGTCACTGTGATCCTGCGGACCATTTGATAGCTGAGGGTGGCACCACACAGCCCCTCTTTTCTTGAGGTTGTTTCATCCGCGGGTCTGAGTTTTTGGCTCGGGTATCAAGGTTCCCATTGGTGATGGGGACATGAAGAGACGCACTGCTTCAGTTAGAATTCTTTTGAATGCTTTGCAATGCCGATGGACGCATGATGAGAGGGACCACATAATAGGGACAAGGAACCCTCTCATCCCCGGGAAACCCGCTCCCTGAGGCCCCTCTCTTCACGCGCAATATTGTCATCTGTGCTAACTTGAACGTTGGTAATCCGTGATCTCGCAACTCCAGGGTTTCTGACATTGATTTAGTCGATGGCACGCAGTCCGACCCAGTGCTAACGGGCTGAAGTTCCCCTCTATCCGGATGACTACTCACATGATCATGCAACCCAGTTTAAGCACCATGGTAACCAACATCCAAGAGTTAGATCCTGGTCCGGAAACGCATGCTAGACGAGGAAGGCATGTTTCAGGCAGGTTAAAGGCTGACATAACGAGCAGGCGCGGCGGCTCAAGCATGTGTGCATGCTTGAGTGCAGTTTCTTTTTAACCGCTTTTGGCCCGGAGTGATTTGGGGCCTATGGATCGCTTCCAAAAAGTTCTACAGAAGAGCGGATACCCAAACCCCGTCTGGCACTTGGTGCAGGATTAAATCAGCAAGGCGAATGGCTGACGATGAACAGAGCACCCCCGCCCACGTCCTAAATCCGATAGAGCTTCAAGATATGCAGTCGCCGAATGCCCAGCTCTGAAGCAGAGATGCCTGGGTGCGTCCAGGTCACGGTAGTGCCCACAGTCAGCTTTACCCTTGAATGTCAGATTCCGGAGCTTAGAGAGTCCCAGGACTTAAGCTCTGACCATTAATGTAGATCCAGCCGCAAGTTTAAACCACCGTAGTGTATACATAGGCGGGCTGTCTGTGTGTGGAACAAACAGTGGCTGGTCAGCCGACCTTGGCTCGGTGTCTTCAACCTAACCACCAGCTGATCGTCTACGGTTTGCATATCCTGGTCTCTATCTACCTTGGGGCTGTCGGTCTCGGTGAAGTGTTTTGGACCCCAAATGATGTCTGCTGGCTTGGCTTCGCTGTCCAGTAAGACCAATTCTAAAACTACTGGGAGCGCATGGGAACGCTGTCGCCGCAGTTTTGGGCGGTCGTCCTGAGTCCGCATCTGTGACGGTGTATGTCAGACTTTGTTCTGAGACGTGCCACTTCTCCAACACTGTCTTTCAAAGAAACTAAAAGTAATGTAATTCATTGAGTGAGCGGCCGTACAAAACAAGGCATGGATTTGGAACGAGTAGTCTGACCTTCTAGCGATAAAGATAGGACCAACACAAGAGACATCAATATTAATCTGAAGTCAAGCGAGCTTTACAGCTCGTATAGTTCGGTGGGATGGCCATGTCTGAAAGAAGAAACAAGAGGCTACAGAGGTAGGGTTTGTTTGTCTTTTCGACCGTATTAAAATTTTCAGCCCCGCATTATTTAAAATGAAGTCGTTTTCAAAAAACCTCGGGAAAACCGGGCTTTTAGAGAAGAAATTAGCAGAACACCAAAACCCTAGACCAGTCTTCGCCTAAAAAGGTTCTGCGCTGAAACTTTTGGGATTTGTATTCACATGCTTGCCTTATTTTTTGTACTCAAACTTAGCTTTCCTTTCCACCTCTTCTACTTCGTTCCTAAAATTGACATAAATGGCCTGGGCGACATAGGGCGTACGAGCGCCTTAATGAACCAGTGATCCCTTTCGGAGCTTAATCGTAGGCTTCTACCGGGTTGAAAAGCGCCTTTTCCTCTGCACCGCTAAGGGGAAATGTACTCAGTTAGCTACAATATCCTGCCTTTGACCAATAGAGCGAGACTTTCCGGGGCCCAACACATTCTGTCTGCTGCATTTTACAGGTCCACTTCGTTGATTCTGGCAAAGTTTGGCACCTGGCACGGCAGGCCTTGCAACCCGTGTCACTTCCACCACCCAGTGGTCAGTTTCCAGGGGTTTCCTGTTATTACAGAGTTGATTTCATCCCTGTGTCTGGTTGTCACTAGGTCTGGCGTCGAAAGTTGCGGTCCACCTCTAAGTCTAGTGGCCCGTCTAACGTGCTTGGTCTGGCAGTGAATGTAGGACCATGCCAAGTATCCGCATCGATGGTATTTGCCCGCCAAACTGACCTAAGGGGTTAAAGTCTCGAGTGTGGTGAAACGTGATAACCTGCTCATCAAGTTCTGCTGTAGCCTCATCACTGCAGATTTTGCCAATTTTTCCGTCTAGGGAGCCTTTAAAACGCAAACGTTTCACGTGGGCATGCTATCTGAACGAAACTTGCACGAGATGACTTCTATGCATGAGAAAGAAAGAGTAAACGGGTCACCTCTTTGCTTGTGACCCGAGCGCATGAGTAGCGAAACCCTGTGGCTGCAGTTACGAGATCTCGGCGTGAACAATTAAGGAACTGGATGTTTAAACGTGCTGGTCAATGGTGACATGCCGCATGCGCCGTGGATTAGGGGCAAAGAGTTAGTGATTGCCAGGCGCCATAAGCGATCGGTGCGACATTCGGTTGGATATTATACTGTCATTCAAGCGAGAGAGTTTTGGTCAGCCACATCACCGGGGAGCTGGAAAGCATAGAGGAAAATCTGAGCCCATTACAAGACGTAGGTGTTCGTGAACTAGGGGATTATCGCCTCAGCTCATCGCAAGAGGACCTTGCGGCTCTAGGGAAGATGAAAATGGGGACAAGAATTTTTCCAGATATTTTTTAAGTGCCGATTCCTTGGCATCCTTAGGCCAAGTGCATGGAAAACGAAAAATTTACGCGCTTTAAAAGTCATTGCAATTGTGCGGTTTGCGTACAGGAGGCGGCAGTTTGAACTTCTCAGATCGCTCCTTTGAAGCCCGGCGATAAGTGCAGTATCTTTGGCGGTGAAGGCGGCGCAGACAATAAGAAGGTGCCTCAAGTCCATCGAGTGAACCGCAGCGCCTTGAAAGGATTCAGCAGTGGTGCTGCATCATAACCTAATTATCCTAATAGGCCATTCTTCATTCTTTGCGTTTGCTTCTTAAGTATTAGTTATTTTTTCTCTCCTAGCTCCTATTTACCCGTTCATTTGTTCTACTTTTTCAATCGACCACTTTCGATTCCGCCTAGCTGACCACATTGGATTAACCGGTAGAGCAAAATTGCATCTCCCTTAAACGTCACCCATTAGTAGCCAGCTGGCTAGTATGAGTTATCCTTTCCACCTGGGAATGTACACAGCACCGGCTTCCACTCGTACAAACTCTCAGTAGGCATGTTTACTTGCGTCCAACTACCGCTTTTCCAGCTAGCGTCGATACCTTGGTAATAGCATATTTTCCGCAAAAACGGTGCAAAACGGGTGTAACGGCCCACCTTCTTGCAGCTCTGAGAACCTGTGGACCAGCCCCTCTTCCGACAAAAGGAAAATTCTGCTGCACCGAGACGACGCGTTAATACGATTCGTGGGGGACAGAATAGGCCATTCACTATTACCCACCCACTTCCCCCCTCCTCAAAAGGGAATATCGGGCGACCTGCCTAATGCACTTTATCCGGACGTGCTTCGCCGCGGCAGTTTGCAAGATTCTGAGGTAGGGTCCTATAAAATTGTTCACACCGCTTAGTTTCATCTTTATCCTGCCCCGGCTCCCGATCAAATTGACAAACAAGCCCGGGTTCTCTTCGGCTTTTCTTGCGATTAAGTGCTCCCGGGAACATTGCTAAGGACAACAAACAGCCATGTGATGTATATTGTGAATTTATTTAAGATAATGAATTGAAACAACGCGAATAATTAACTCATTCTGCTTCTCTCATCTGATTTTTATATGTTTGTAACTACGCTATTTTTCCCCGTCCGCGTACCTCAGCGTCCTATTCTAGGGCATTAAGGTGAAAGCATCCTGATCAAAATTGCAACGCGGACAGGAGCTCCCATTCCACTAGAACTATGAGTCTGAAAATCCTATGTGGCTTGAAAGGCGAAAAAGGAGTACATTCAGCTCAAAGCCTTCGACCTTTCTGTCTGTTTAAGCAATAAAACCACCTCACCGTGATCGTCTGATAGAATTTTAGGGCCTGGTGTCAACCGACCTTACAGCAAGGCACACTACTTCTTGCGCAACAATTTCTTTACGTTGTAGTTGTTCATGACATCCCGATTGGCTCCATCGCCTTACTGTCACAGATGTGCAGATGTCCTAGATGTCAGAAAACCCTGACCCGGTCCAAACCCACTGGAAGATCTAAAAGATCCTGACTCTTTGATTTGGATGCAACATGCCAACCTCCTGCAACCAGTAAAACCGGGCCACCAACACAGCCCTCTTCTGTGGACGGAAGTGACCACCAACCCGTTTTACCATTGATGTTCACTAAGGATGGCATAAATTTACGCCTCGTTCTACCCAATCCATATCGACCAGCCCTTATGTTTACCGTTGGGCTCACCATTATCCTCACCTGGAATACCAGCAGACCGCCGCCTTTACCTTGTTTTGAATTCCACATGCACGTGATCGCAACGGTGTCTTGTCTACAGTGGACTATCTGCCATCCCCTGTTCTTATCCACCACTTAAGCTGATGGTCCCGAAAACATCACATACCACCCCCGGGTTGACCTAATTTCTGGACCTCACCGAAAAAAGGACGATAAAGTTAACCGTCGTGATTCGACAGTAAAAAATAAAGCCCTACAAAGCAAGTCTGTAAGGAACTTAAATCCGTTTACTATGGTCCCGAAATTTGAAATGTTGTAAGCAGTGAATCCTTCCAAAATAGGTGGCTTGACCGTTAGATCGGCCTGACCGTGGCCAAAGTGGCCATCGAGCAAACAGCGAATATCTACAAAAGCACCTGCGTCAAATGCCCCATGGGTCATAATATCCTGTCTGATTCCCTGTCGGAGAAATTCCTCCCGTGACCGCCCACATTTTGGGCCCCTTTTAAAAGAAGTAAAATCATCTGTCCGCAATTCACAATCGCTCAACAGCTTTGGATATTTTACCTAACGCATTGTACGAAACTCGCCATTTTTCACTTTACAATTTGGTGAAGTCTTCTGTATCCATGTCCCCAAACGATGGTTTACAAGAATTCTACACCACTATTCTGCCATATACACTCTTCTAAATGTTTTTTAACTACTATTCTAATCGCAGAAAACATTGTACAACACATGGCCTCTGTCTTCCATACTCATTTTGGTATTACCGGTTTATTGTACTCCTCCGTTCTTTTCTCAAGTCGCTCTGGTATATTTGTCGAATACTTCGAGAGGCATGCTTGTCTGCATGATCAAATGTTAAATGGGTACAACCGGTTGCATGAAAAAAAGAAAGTATACAGGTGGGGACAAAATGAGGAAACAGTGGCGTTCTAAAGGGTGTTTTACGAACCGGTGACCTGTACTGCAGGTATAAGATTCAGCTGAATGACAGCGGCGGGTGACAAGATATGTCCGCAGTTACCAGTTTCAACGAGTCTGTAAAACTGACAGTAAAGTTAAACTGCAGTGAAGGAAGCCTTCAAAAGCCATGTGTACGGAGCGAAAACTGCCAAAACGGACCAAAACAGCTGTAGGGGAGGGTAATGACGGCCGATAAAAGCCAGGTATTAAAAATGGGAGAAAAAAGAACGTCGGTCATTTAACCGTGGACTTTACAAGCAAGAAAATAATTAACAGCTTTTCGGAAATGCCGAAAAACGGGGGCGAATGATGAAGTGGCTTGACAAACCATTGTTTGAAGTCATGAAGAAGGGAAACGTAGTTAACAATTAGGAAGAGAATGATGATTAATATGGCATGCGTTGAATAATACATCCGACGATTGTAAGCCGGTGTGAAAAACGGATATCTTTGGTCCTTTTGTTTGAGCCCTGGGGTCTAGCTGATGGCAGTTACTGGTATGCTGATAGCTGCGGTTGTCGAGAGGAAGTTCGAGGTGATGGTCGCGGTTAACATTGGTGGCGACATCTGGAGCACGGATCTGTGTACGGACCTAGGTGGCGATTGGCATTTTAGTCACAATCGGGCAGTTCCAGTAGCAAAGCTGGGCAACTGGGAGGACTTATCCGCTCAAAGGATCGTAAGCATTGGGGATCAGAATATGTGGCATACATCTCTTATTGAATTTTCAACAAGGTCAGCAGTTTGCGTTGGTGAGTTGTGCAGCCTAACTGCAATGTTCACTTTATAGCCCGCTGCCGGTGAAATAGATCGTGTTTGTCCGTTCTATACCTACAATGATATTTACTTGCGGAAACTACAGCGAAGAAAGTGGTTAAACCTTGTTGATTAGGCTGAGATAAGACGTCGAGCTTTGGATTCAATCAATACCGTGGGCCTGACTCACGGGCTCTTTCTGTTGGACAGTAGAGATCGTGGAAGCTTGATGAATTTTGACGGTTGTTGCCCTCCTGGTAACATTTTCAAAGGTAGCGGAGGCAGGAGAAATCATACCTATATGTTGGGGTGGTTTATTCTATTGGGAGGAATATTTGATGAAGTGTTTCTTAAGTGCCACCCTCGACATGGGAACTTTCACCAAGAACTCAGCGTGTTGCAAGCCATGGGAAGTGTTATCCTTCAAGTGGCATGCGGAGAAGCACACATTTTTATCATTCAAATCACGAGAAAAGGCTAGGTTAACTTGAACTCGATGCAGCCATAAGGATCAATGAGTAGTTTTGCACAACGTTCCATGTAGTTTGGCGACAAAGAATAGCCCAGAAGTCGTTTTGTCAATGTTCGTTGAACATTCTAAATCTATCGCTCTGTTGCATTTTGGAACACGGTCCGTCAGTGTTTTATATATTAACACCTTGTTTTTCAGATCTCCAAAGGTTCTTTGCTCTAATCCAGTTAGCCTCTTGGTCTTCGCAGCTTGAATCAGGGTGGGTTCGGAGACGTTGAACGTGCTGAAGTAGCGCAAATCCAGGTCTCCCACTGCGTGAGAGGAAGGAATGACTTCTTGGTTCATTTCAAAGATTCCTGTAGGAATTCAACATTCGTGCACTTTTATGCTGATTTCTGAGAGAAGAATTTCATCGACCAAGCTGTGCACCATGAATTAAGCGACAATATATCATTTTTTACATTATCTAGGATAGTGTTGAGATCACGAAGGGAAACTTGTGTACAATTTTTGCATCGTCTGCGAACAGAAATTGGATGCCACGATAATGCTGTGAAAAATGTCGCTGATGTACCGCAGAAACAGTAGTAGGCCTAGTATGCCTCCTTGAGTAACGCCACGGGTGAATGAACGAACCTCAGAAAGAGTTAAATTCATATTTACTGTCTGTATTCTAGAGATCAAATAAGACAGCCAAGCCAGAAGGGGGTTGTTATGCCCTAGATTTGGACTTTTATGAGACGCCTACGACGAGACATGCGATCAAAATTCTCCGCCATATCTGCGAACATCACAATCACCGAATTTCTCTCGTTGGTAGCCTTCGGTGCCGTGTTTAAGAAATCAGTTGTATAGCTACACCATGATTTACCCTGAAGGAAACCATGTTTGCCGGCGTTGATGAAGCCACTGTCTACTAAGTTGTGAGCTTTATTACCCTCTCTATAATGCGTGGGACAACTGAGGCATGACTGATTGGTCGGTAATTAGATGGCCCCTTCTTTGAGCCGTTTTTGTTCATTGGGACAATGACGGAAGTTTTCCATTGATGGGAAAGGTGCCATTATTTAAGAAAAGATGAAATATATTGCACAAGTTTATGAGAATATCTGCCCCCAAATTTGAAGTGGGCTGAAGAATAAATATCCAGTCCACTGTGGAAAGACGATCTCATTTTTGACAGCATTAGTTTATTATCAATTTGGTGAAACAAGAATCTTGGAGGAGATGCAAAGGAGATTGGTAGAATCTCCGGTGTAATGGGGTTGTTGCCGGTTTTTGTGTGCGGGGGGAATAATCACTTCGCATCTCTGATATCAGTAGAGGGTCTTTTTAACGTGCCCCTGAATATGACAGAAGTGATATCCAATGGATAGGGAGTTGTTATTTCTCAGTCGTTTGGCCAGCGCTGCTGTCCTGTTGGTAGAGTGTAACGCCTGAAGTTCAGTCTTCTTTTGAAAAGAATCGAGAATTTTCTTAATCTCCTTTGGCAGACGGTTTATATTCCATAACAGAACAAACTTCTTGTTCGTTTGAATCTTGTTTGGATAAAAGGATGCTTTTTAAGGCGGTTCATGGTACTCAAACATTTTGGGATTCTGTCACACCAGGTTGGAGTAATTAGATCTAGGCACTCACCCAGACTTACTTAAAGTTGGTCGGTGACTAGTTAGGGATCTACCGATAGAAAGAATCTGTCCTAGTTTTGGCTACGAGGTATGGAGGAAGATGGCTCCATGTTATCTTTTAATGGAAGTTGAGGGAAAAATAACGAACGACGAAACTAAAAATTACGAACAATCTGGTAATGATTACATCCGAATATTTTGTTGTCTATGGACGTGCGCAAATGAGTTAGTCTAGTTGTGATTATAAGAAGAATAATGTCGGCTTTTGAGGGTAATGAAACACTTTGCGTCTACCCACCTTGCCGTATGCTAAAAACAAACGCGGAAAAGCATTCTGAGCAGGAGAGGGTCAACGAACTGCGGGCATCTTGAAGCCTCCCGCTCCCGGCTTAGGATCTGGAAGGTCGGCGGCCGCGTTAAGTACATCAATTAGTAGTAAGAGTTCTGGCCGATGCGTATTATCGGAACGTTAGACGTAACTGATCAGTAAGTCCTGGTACCCGATAGCCACAGCCAGCCAGATAGAATCTTTCAGGTTAATGAATGTTTGATGGCTTTTTAACCGTCACTCAAAATTTTACTTGACTTTTTATCGCGGATAAACTTCCATGAACCTTAAATAAATTTGTTAAATTCCAAATAACTCGGCCCTGCCTTGACATCTGCTTTTGTCCACTAATTGAATTTCGCGTCCGCGATGCTCATTTTTGGGCATCCAAACGATGAGCACCGTGAAGAACGTGATATTTGGTAACTCCCTTAAGACAATGTCTAATCTACACTGACGTGGCTTTAGCCCGCACCTTTGAAACACGCTCGTCTATGTGCTGCATCATACCGCTGTAATGGTTGATTGTGCAGTCAAATATGCCCCTAGAAAACTTGAAGAATTATAACCTTATTAATATTACAATGAATAGCCATTTTCTTTTTCTTTTTCCACAAACTGGCTCACGGTTTTAAGCGTTGGAACAAAGGTCGAACAGTGAAAGCACGTGAAATCACCCGAAAACCCGCTCGGTCTACGCTCTCGTGAGGTAATGGTCCCGCACCCGCTGGGAAGTATATTAACATCCTTGAACTTTCAGCCCGCCCACTGGCTCACTAGCGACCTCAGCGACTAATCAGGGCAGATGCAAGAATTCAGGTGTAGCTTAATGGAAGCCAGCGCGCTCATCCCTGTCTTTTCAATCTTAGCTCAAAAATACCCGTCATCGACCCAGTTATTCAGGGCAATGGCCTGGCTGGCCTGGCAACGAAGAGCATCCGACCGTCTGATAGAGCACGCATCGGTTCTATGACTCCAAATTAGCTGCATTTCGCGGAGTCTTATCTCATCCCGAAGCGACCTTCTAAGAGGTTTGCGGTACAGCTAGGCGGCAGCAATGGCACGATTGGAAGCTGAAGGTTGTTTATGATTGTGGTAGACCGACTATTGCAACCTATGCTTAGACGCGAAACATGCAGCCCTTATGTAGGCTCCGCAAACATCGTTAACCTGCTGCGCAACGTACACACGCAGTTGAGGGACGTCCCGGGGAAACCATCTTTTGAACATAATTGTGGGTGGAAGAGCAACAGAAAGGCAAGTCATTAAAGGATACATGAGATGCCGGGGGCGCTTCTCGTTGAGGAAAAGACAACTTATGGCTCCGATTCCCAAATTCAGGGACCCATGTTTGGTGGCCGTTCAGAGATACCAAGGTTGATCGTGTTTGATGCAGAGGGTTAAATTTTATGAAGCACGTAGAAAAACATTGGGGATGAAGTTGGCGTGTCCAAAATCTTCAGCAGTACACCTCGAGGTTGCTCACTCAGCGTGCACGGATTCGGTCCTACAGGAAGTGTTGCACATAACAAATAAGCGAGACGATCGGTCTGAAATATACTCTGAAAACAGCTCGATTTTACTGGAACTAACCGAGATCTTTCATGTTCGAAACAGTAGTTAGTGTAGGGCACGCTGACATAAAATCGAGATGCTCGGCAATCGGTGGCACTTCAGTCCACCGTACACGAGCTTTTGAGGCTAAGTCCGAGGACGTTTGATCAGATCCGTTGAACGGATGTTTTCGTTGACTGAAAACTAACCATTTGTCTACAGAAAGTTAGGCACACCGTTAAATCAGGTGCAGGAAGTACCAAACAAGTACACATTAGTACCGGGATCCTCCGACAACGCCATTCATTTGGCATGAGTCTCTAATGATAATAGTGATAATTATAATGTCGATTTTCTTGGTTATTGCCAAGGCATGCAGAACGTATGACCATGGCATGCAACGACAGTGACGTGCGGAATGGTGCATTCAGGAGCTAAGGTTGGGAGGCCTATGCAGCGGCTAATTATATATATGACAGCTCGTATTTTTGTGTTGAGAGCACAAATGGTAACGAACTCCATCCGACGGAGACTCGGTGAGTACCGCTTGCTGTTTTGTTGTGCATTTCTTCGGCCCCCATGTGCCCGCAGCAAACAAAGACAGATCATAGATGCCACCAGTAGGTTCTGTTAGGTAGGTAGGTTCCCGGATGATGGGAATAAATACGACTTGGAAATAGCAGCATGGATAACGCGTGATAAGATAGAATGTGCAAAATCAAGGAACCACAAAGTTAGGGGTAGTATATAACGGAATGCCTAGTCGGGGAAAGTGCTCGGAAAGCAATAGTGAACTCTGTAGTTTGAAGAGAGTATGGGAGTGGGTTTATCCCACAACAGTCAAAGGCGCATCTTTCGCTTGTAGTGACATTGCTGAGCGGCAACAGGTCTTCCCTTATTCGTGGGAGCCACAAAGAAACTAATTTCAGCGATATGCAGTCTTCTACTTAATTAATGTTCGCAGAGTAGCCAATAAACCAACCGGTAAAGGCGTACCGGAAGTTTTCAATTCCCGCACTGTCGCAAAGTCTCATGTTCGAACACACTGGAGAGCAACAATCAGGAATATATCGGAGATGGGTTCCAAAAAAGTGGGAACTGCTGTGCCTGTGGGTCGTATCCACTCAAAAGTTAAGGCGTCAATCATTCCATTCTGTTTTAAGGCTCGTATTTTCATAGAAATTGATTTTTCTATTTGAGTTATCCTATACTTTTTGGGTGGAGTCTGTGAATATTGACTCGTCGCCCAGTATTCTATTCATTTTCTCAATGTAGTCCAGCTTATTGATGACAACAATACCAGCTCCTTTATCCGGTTTGGTCAACATTATTTCGCTGTTTGTTTGTAGTTCTTTTAGATGTTTCAAGTGCTCACGCGTTACCAAATATCTAAAGCTTCAGGGAGAAAGGTCTGCACAATTTTCATATCATCTTTGAACAAAAATGTGCCGTTTCGATCGTCATCGAAGGCATCATTAACGTACAACAGGAAGAGCAGGGGGCCCAGAACATTGCCGTGGGTCACACCGCTGAACACTAGTCTAGGTTCAGATATTAAAACCATTTACTTGCACTGTCTGTTTTCTAAATGACAGGTAAGATGAAAACCACGACAGCATTGGGTCAACAATACCGTAGGATGCCATGTTACTTAGCAACCTAGGGTGGGATACTCCGTCGAAAGCTTTATTCATGTCTAAAACGAATACTATAACTGACCTTCCAGTGCTCAGGGCCTCAGTGATAGCGTTCAGGCAGTTAGTCATGCAAGTAGCACAGGATTTCGTACGAGGGACGTCATGCTGTCCACGGTTAATAAGTTGTTTCAGGAGGTAGGCTATAAGACTATTCTCAATCAGGCGTTCCACGATCCTGGAACCTATAGGGGTGTGGTTTATTGGGCGATAGTTTGTAGGGTCAGAGCGTGTACTCCTTTTGTGAACGGGTATAATCACAGAGGTTTTCCACTGTGAAGGGAAGTTGCAGCACTGGATAGACAAGTCTAAAATGTCTGCCAGCGAAATTATTATGTCACTCCCACCTAGTGAGAAGACAACCAGAATGAGTGAGTCGGGTAGACCGTGGTAGCCCATTCTGCATCTTGCCAAAGGCTGGGCTGCGTCCTGCTGAAGAATTACTGTTGTTCGGTACGACTCTGTTGTCCAGCGAGGTCAGCATGGGGTAGAGGGGTTGTTATCGCTTACCAGAGCAGATGCAAAGAATTCACCAAAAAATTCTGCAATCTACTGCGGGTTGCTCACATAAATGTTGTTTTGAATGGTTTACGGGACTTGAGCAGCTGAGGACCCAGAAGTACTTCTGCGTTCAGGCAGTTCTGCCAGTGTTGCGTTTGGATTGTCTGGTTTAGAGCTTGCAGCTCCTGTTCTTTGCTTCTGTGTTCCAGTACTGTGTCTAAAGTTTTAGTTAATCGACTTGTTTGCAGGAACGACAAAACTCTCTGGTCTTAGAAAAGTCCCGCTGGAGTTTAGTGAGCTTACAGTTCATCCGGGCGGCATGCCCAGCGTTTGGGGCGGAGTAATGTCAGCAAGGCACATGCGCAGGTTGGAGTAGAACCGACCAGCGGCCGGTTGTGCTTCTGTTGATAGAAAAATTGCGTCCCAGTTTGAATTACGCACTAGAGTGAGTAGACGATTCCGGTCAGCTCTGAAATACGGCCTTGGGTTATCTGAGGGTACCTATTCAGGAGGGGCAATGTAAATGAACAGCTAACAGGCAGATGAGCACACCCAGGTAGACTAGACTCAGTGAACGTTTGAACGTCTGTTAAGCCTATCGTAAATATCAGTTGAAAAACATTGAGGTTTCTTGTTGGATCAGTTACGTGTAAGGTCCAACTGCAAGTAATTTGGGGCGGAGAGCGTGGCCCAACATATGCCAGGTGCATTGAAATCTCCAGCAAGAAGCTTGGGTGCTGGTAGGTCAGAAGTAGTATTTGTCTGTTGTTTAATCATAAAAAGTCGTTTTGGCAAGAACTAGTGGGTAGGTAGACGCATCCAAGAAAAAGGCTGTCATCGCCCATCTCAGCCCTAACCCAGACGCAATCTTGGATTGTGTTTAGCATGGTATCCTGGCGCAATTTAGCTGGTATAGATTCTCTGACGTAAACAAGGCAGCCACCTCCACGCTGGGCTTCGTGGCTTTTCCTGAAGGATTTATGGTCGGGAATTATTATGGCGTTACAGGAGTGTGGTTATTGAGCCACGTCTCGGTGATAAGTATGAAATCAAAGTTTGACGAGGGTGAGGGGACGGATATATTTAATCTTCTTTAACATGGAGCGTGCATTCAACAATAGTAGCGAAAATTTTCCTGAAGAGCCCTTTCCGCTGATGGGTGTCATGGTGAATGAAGCTCGGTTTTTCATTTATTCACCGTCTTGGGGAGAATCACCATTCTTGGTTTCAACCAATTATGTTTCATTTGGGGCCTCCTTTATCTGGAGGAGTGTTCCATCATTTGAATTAGGAATCGTCGGCCCAGGGCAACATGACTGAAGCGGACGGCAAATGATCTGTCAGGCGAGTTTGGGTTGACTTCAGGTGGGCGGTTCACTCGTGGGCCGGGGTGATGTAATCCGTCCACGTTGCATTCCGTCACAGGGGACATTTCCGACGTCGTCGTGTTTGCATTAAATTATGTGAGACGACAGTATCTGGCCTAAGGTCCAAAGCCATTCTTTTCCCGTATTTATTAGTTCTGGATCATTGTCCGACCATGCGAAACTTAGCGCAAAGGAAGGTACCGGGTTAGGTTGTAAATGTTCGTGGTTGTCTCAAGAGCACATTCCTTTGGACGATGAATATTAATGCGTTGCAATACCTAGACGACTCTTAGGTAAGCAGTCATGGCAATTCCAAGAATGGATTGGTTCTGTGCATAGCGTATGGGTTAAGAATCAGAAGAGGGGTGAACTAAAACGCAAGTTTTTCAACTTTCATGTTGGTTGATTTCTTTTCGGGACATAGCTGCACCACGGATGGTATAATGGGTTGTACGGTATGGATCCAACATGTGAATGTCAGAAATTCGGGTAGCTAGGTGTAGAATTTTAAACCGAAAGATGTAGCATGACAAAAGCCTGAGGAAGCCGTGTTTGGAGTGGTCAGTAAATTTGTGCGAAGTAAGGACATTTACCAATTGTGCGTTAGCAACTTTTTTCCAAGCCTCGATTGGGGTACCGTGGTTAATGAGATGAAAAGGGTACAGTGGCTCTGACGCATAGGCTACCATATTACCCCATTAAGAAACTCCCGGTTATAACTGGTCCTTCTTCCTTTTTTATAGTTAATTGCCGGTCATTCCATCCTATCCAAAAAGCCTTGCCACGTCATCCAAAAGCCTGCGAAAACCGCGCACTGCACCATCGCAGATCTATTCGCGCCCTCACTGTGATTCGGTGTGCCAGCTCTCCTCCTCTGACTGGCCCTCCAAACCAGAATCCTGCTGCCGAACTTTGGTAGATGCCCTATACTAACCACAAGCCCCATGGCCAACGCGTGATTCCCACCAAATGTTAAATACCAGCCCACATTTTTTTGTCGACACTTACATCAGCTGCATTAGACGATTCCCATTTTACGAATCAACTTGCTCCCTGCACCCACCTGCGACACGACACGTCTGTTAGACAAACCGGCTCGCGATAAGAGATCGGTTTTGCTCGATCAGGACCCAAAATTATTCTTCCTTCTGCTTCTCATACTTCGGTCCGGAATTTCACCCATCCTAAGTCACCCATGTTGTACCGCCGGTTTCACTAAATACCGATCGTCACCCACAAATAAGAACTTTTATCCAACTCCTACGATTAGTGCACTTCTTCAGCCCCTGCTAGCTCCTCACCGTGCGTTCTTCGTTCTCTGCCCCCGCTCTCAGCAGTCCGGGATGACACATTCCTCTGTGTCCATATACCTAGTTCACCAAGATTGTCGAGTAGACCTACTTGCTACATGGAAAACAAAACATCCCACCTGTACAATTTGGTGTACGCCCTTCTACATGGTTTGTTACTGCTGGTTCCTTTACTCACCAGTCGTCACCTCCTTGTTGTTCCGCCGAAGATGCACAGATTGGTGGTTATTAACCGTCCTCTGTCACTGTTAACTCTGCCAAGCTGTCTCTTCTTTCGTAACAACAGCTGGTCGATGGTTAATAAACTCCACCCACCGCCTTACCTCATCCTTCAGTCTTCCGTGAACAATATCTTTCTACCTGAAACCTGGAAACCAGAACTAGCTCCCTTTTCCTATGCTCCAACCGGCTGCAGTGGTTCGCAAGAGTAGGCCTACTCGAGGTGAAGGATGATCGATGTGTTACCATATAAAACACTCATACATGAGTCTGTCGACGATCTTGTGTGGATATTTATGTAGCTGACGAAGTCGTCCCTCTGGGCTCACATAACGATAGCTAACTTCTCTGTTCCCGATTATTTTCACTAGCGATGCATTTAGTTATATTTGCAGTTACCCGTTGGCCATAAGCCAGTCGCCGGGGACTTCTACGCACCTTATATTCGTAGGCAATCTCTCATTTTCCCGAGTCGTTTGCGCTATTTTTCTGATATGCGCGTACTGAACAATGGGCGCAGCACGTTACCACGACTACTATTCCAAATAAAGTACTCTAAATTGGTTTTACCACTGGTTTACTGAATGTTGACGGGTTAGACATTTCTCGAGTGGGTACAACGGAGTTTTGTCCTATGATCCTGCTGGCTACTTTTGGCCGCCATGCTCTAACTGTGACCGGTCCACATTCATTGAGCTGCATTGCCCGACAGACTGAAGCGATGCGGTGCTCACTTGCGAACCCCTGAACGCGGTGAATGTACTATACCCCAGGTCTCATCAAAATTTAGCTAAATCACTAAATATCTAACTCTTCTAGTTCCCCCACACGATTGTGCTCCTAAATTCCTAATAGGCAAATTTGAAAACACCTCAGTTTCTGTATAAAAACTAATGATGATTCCTAACAAGGATGAAACAGCTGTACAGTGCTTCCATGGTTTCTTTATGGTGAGTTGAGTGATGATATCACATGGTGAATTATTTCATGTAAACATTCAATCTCCTACTACTAAAATGTATCAAGTAATCAAGCTCGGTAGGTCATGCCCAAAGCCTTGGTCGTACTTAGGCTACCTGCAGAGAAGTCATCTATCAGTAGGGGTCGATCGCTGTGAGGTAACGGACAGTAACCGTGCAAACCAGTGACGGATAGGTGCAACATCATGTAGTGAAGTTCAACAAACCGTTCAGAGCCTGCCCGGTAGCGTAATGGGTAAGGCGTTCGACTGAGAGTTGTTCGTCCCGGGTTCGCGTCCCAGTTGGGGCGCGGTGGATATGCACTGCTGATGATTCCTAACAAGGATGAAACAGCTGTACAGTGCTTCCATGGTTTCTTTATGGTGAGTTGAGTGATGATATCACATGGTGAATTATTTCATGTAAACATTCAATCTCCTACTACTAAAATGTATCAAGTAATCAAGCTCTGTAGGTCACGGATAGAATCACTTCTCTCCATGGTAGCGCTAAACTACGACGACGTTCGCATATC
>LUCM01005456.1:24142-34980 GCA_008360955.1 Fasciolopsis buskii
TTCTGTATAAAAACTAATGATGATTCCTAACAAGGATGAAACAGCTGTACAGTGCTTCCATGGTTTCTTTATGGTGAGTTGAGTGATGATATCACATGGTGAATTATTTCATGTAAACATTCAATCTCCTACTACTAAAAAACTAATGACTTTGCTCTGAGAAATAAGCAGCGATTCTCTCTGAAGTGCACACTTTCACCTACAGAAATTGCATATTATTTCCAGGAATCCTAATAAGCATGCGTCGGCTTCAGGCATAATTAAGGAACACACTTTTCCTTCACACTGTGGTGTTCCATGAATGAAGCTACCCGATTGCTTCTTTATGAATAATTCTATTTCTTAAATCTTTAGTAAATTGTATATTTCTGTTATGGCATTAAAAGTTTATCAATTTCCAGCGCGTTTAATTTGCTTCATTGGGTTAACGTTTCCCAATTTTGAACTCACTCCGTCTGAAGTGATCAAAATTTTTCCTGCTTCTATACCTTCGGCTGGTCTCATTCATAACGATATGCGCGGACACTAATTGGTCGAGATGGACCCGTTGTTACCGTTCTATTGCTGAATTTTTACACCTCATCGTCAAATCATGGCAATTTTCAATCCCACAGGAAAAATTTCTGTCATTAGCCCATGACAAAGAACGGCCTTGTTCGTAATCTGCCAAATTTTTATCCTATTAGCCATACACCAATAACCTCTAAGATGTTTGAGCGAAAAGTATAGAAGCGTTTGTGGGATTGATTTGTGTAGTACAGTCTCATTAAGAAGTCAGTGCGATTTTCTTGAATGCAATATCGAAACCCACGACAGAACGTTTGAGCGACACGTGGCGACCAAATTGACCCAAATCAAAACAAACTACTACGGTACTATTTGGAACAAAAATAATTATTTACAACAACCAAACCTCAACAATGTTCCTTTTGGGTACTGTTACTCCGCTTTTTGAAAAAAACACGTGAACGACAAAAAGAGTCAAATAAAGTCGACCAACCGCGAAACCACGCTCGTGGTCATTACTACTCCAGGTTTTAAAGGCTACCGTCAAATTGATGCAATAAAACGAATGCGAGCTTTGTCCCACAGAAGACAGTTAGCAATGAGTGGACGGTACACAAAAAAGCAAAGGGGATGGTAACTGGTTCGCCTTCGGAGCTCATTAGACCAGCCCCATAATCCGACCAGGATTTCCGTTATGCACCGTTGGGTGTGGTCAGTTTCCACCGGTTCCCCTACGGTTTCCCTGCCTCCAATCTTGATACGCTTACCGAACGATATCTTTGTGTCACACAGCTTATCTCTAAGTGTTCCCTGCCGGTTCAGTGGACCCGAAAGCCCGCCTCCCACCTGGGGTTGTCGACTGCTGAACTAGCTCCGGAATTATCCCGGGCCCCTTCTATGAGACAAAGAATTCTGACGTCTCTTCGCGCGAACAATACAACGGTGCGTACGGTCACTGTTCTTACTAGGCCGTCGTCTGATTGTTTCGTGTTTTCAATTAGTCCGATTGGCCATGCAGTGTGCATGGTCACGACGTGCAACGATCGTGACAATAGAGGGGAAAACCTATTAAAACAGCATAAGCACTAACGTACAAACGTTTAAGGGCCTATTTAATAGCTAATAATAAGCACTTCAGGTTATGTTTGGTTCGATCACAAATAGTAACGAATTTCCACGAGGGGTTTTTGATTCCAACGGGGACTTCTAGGTATTGACGAAACTTCCACCCTTATGCTGATAGACAATGGACACAGATGTGCACCTCTTGGCCCAGGTAGTTGGAGCAATGCGAGTGAATCCAACGTTAACATAAGTCGAATTGCACCCACTCGGCTGTTTCGGCCAAATCCACCACGGGCTACTGCAGTTTGCAGACGGCGCATAGGTCCTCTGTGATTGGTGAAGGTGGCGGCTCCGATTGCCTGCGTTTCTTCAGCTTCTGCAGTCTGTAGCCAGCAGAAGTCATGACGGCGTGCTTCCTAAAGTTAACCAACTGTAGGGGATCACCAACGATCTGTATATCAACGTCGTCGGTGTCCCGAGGCGCAAGAGAAGCCTTGCGTTTTGAAGACGTAGGCAACCTAACGGATGACGAGGTGCAGTGAATCAGTTCAACCGTCTTCCTAGTTCTCCGTGTCTCATCACTGCGAACGGTATTATCGACGAGTGTGCTAACTTCTGCGTGGTTCTCTGCGGGCAGCACAGTGAATTCTTTGCCTGCCGTTATCAACTTAGCTATATGTTGCAGTTGCTCTAATAAATGCCCTGACGCGGCTTCGCTTACGGTCAATGAAAACACGTAAATGTCCTGACAAGCGTCTCCAAAGAGGGACATCTTTTCTTTTTTTGAAAGGTAAATGTTCTAGCGTTTGTAACCCTCGCATTCATACCCCCATCGGCCTATTGGAAGTCTCGCCGCGTCATACCTAAGGAAAGAACTGACACGCAATATATGGCTGCATGGTAACAGCCACTGGCTCCAGAAAGTGCACGTGCATGACGGCTAAACGCCCGTCAATACACGTGCACCGCACGATTTGAAACACCATACCTCCCAAGGCCCGCTTACCTTCTGAAGGTAAACTAACTTGTGCGCTTTCAGGTGGGCCTGGAGTGCATTTCTTGCAAACTGACTAATTCTGCTTAGCAGGGTACCATACATCTACAAGCCTGTGGGTGGGACGCGGGTTCCAACAAATTCCCTAATGACGCGGCGACGCCTAGCCTCGTCTAACTCTTCCGTGCGCCGCAGAATTAGCGAGAAAACATCAAAAAAAGCGTGAATCTCATTGACAGACCACGCTTTAAACGCCTATTTTCTACCTCAACCCCATTAGTCGTGAAAATACCAAAATTTATCGCCCACTTTACACTGTACCGTGCCCACATAGACTCATACGGCAGCCACGCACGTTAAAGGTACGTAAGCGCTGACGGACAACGAACTCCTATTGCAGCCTTAAACTTATCAAAGTCAACCTTCGTAGATGCAAACACTAAATTGCGCATCCACCGATGAATGCGCTTCCTGTCCCCTTCGGCACTTACCCGAAGGCTACCGCAGCGGCGACGCATGTCCATGAGGACATGAAACTGACAAAATAGTACACCTGCTTCTGGGTATGCAGCTTGGAAAACGTTCAATTGCGCCGAGCTACGGTCGACGATTATCTTCCTAACCTTACCCGTCGCTCGCAACATATCCTTCATGGCTCCTATCGCCCTGCGGTAGCTTGCTCCGCTTTCGTTAGGGAGCAGAGCATAAAACACTGACCGTCCTAACCCACTATCGTCTACTATCATCGCATGCTACAGGACGTACCCACCGCAGTTAAGCTGGTGGGTCGCGTTTGCTAACAGCACCTCACAGTAACGCTCAGCTAAATGCCGAACACTATCAAGCACGAAAAACGCAAACCTAACTACACCCCCTCGTTTGAGTAACCTAAGACTGCCATGTCCGCGTAATAAATCTTCAACACGGACAACGTTGTCCCGGTCATCCATTAACCGGAATTTACGCCTAAGACTATTAATATCCCGGACAGTAACTAGGCGGTTGAACTTATCCCGCGCATATCAACAAACCTCTCAAGAATTTCCAAAAATTTCCATTGCGTTAATTACGTGCGCCCCCTGCTCTGGGGTTAGCTTAGGATTGCATGCGTAATAACGGTCATGAGACCGATGGAAGGAATGACTGTGTTGCAGATAACTTCCCACCGCCTGATATTGCTTGCTAACTGCACGCAACATGACGAATGCCGGGCAGTCAATATTTGGAAACCTGCAAATAAATATTACTTGCAAAAATGACAGACTCACCGACGACCACTTTGATTTCTGCGGCGTTTATGTACACAGCAGTACTTGTTCCCATAGTAAGGAAAAGAAGGGGAAAGAGACCACGGATTGTCCCGGAGCCAATTTCCGGAGCTGATACTGTGATATTTATAAAACGACGTAAGCGTCTTATGCTGTAAAAAAACTAAAATCAGATTCAAAATCGGAGAAATCAGCATAAAAACGGCGAACGTAACGTCTAAACACTTCAGAATTATCAATATGGGCAGCAGTAGCGTGCGCACGAACAGCCATGGCAGCCATGAGAANCAGGGTACCATACATCTACAAGCCTGTGGGTGGGACGCGGGTTCCAACAAATTCCCTAATGACGCGGCGACGCCTAGCCTCGTCTAACTCTTCCGTGCGCCGCAGAATTAGCGAGAAAACATCAAAAAAAGCGTGAATCTCATTGACAGACCACGCTTTAAACGCCTATTTTCTACCTCAACCCCATTAGTCGTGAAAATACCAAAATTTATCGCCCACTTTACACTGTACCGTGCCCACATAGACTCATACGGCAGCCACGCACGTTAAAGGTACGTAAGCGCTGACGGACAACGAACTCCTATTGCAGCCTTAAACTTATCAAAGTCAACCTTCGTAGATGCAAACACTAAATTGCGCATCCACCGATGAATGCGCTTCCTGTCCCCTTCGGCACTTACCCGAAGGCTACCGCAGCGGCGACGCATGTCCATGAGGACATGAAACTGACAAAATAGTACACCTGCTTCTGGGTATGCAGCTTGGAAAACGTTCAATTGCGCCGAGCTACGGTCGACGATTATCTTCCTAACCTTACCCGTCGCTCGCAACATATCCTTCATGGCTCCTATCGCCCTGCGGTAGCTTGCTCCGCTTTCGTTAGGGAGCTGAGCATAAAACACTGACCGTCCTAACCCACTATCGTCTACTATCATCGCATGCTACAGGACGTACCCACCGCAGTTAAGCTGGTGGGTCGCGTTTGCTAACAGCACCTCACAGTAACGCTCAGCTAAATGCCGAACACTATCAAGCACGAAAAACGCAAACCTAACTACACCCCCTCGTTTGAGTAACCTAAGACTGCCATGTCCGCGTAATAAATCTTCAACACGGACAACGTTGTCCCGGTCATCCATTAACCGGAATTTACGCCTAAGACTATTAATATCCCGGACAGTAACTAGGCGGTTGAACTTATCCCGCGCATATCAACAAACCTCTCAAGAATTTCCAAAAATTTCCATTGCGTTAATTACGTGCGCCCCCTGCTCTGGGGTTAGCTTAGGATTGCATGCGTAATAACGGTCATGAGACCGATGGAAGGAATGACTGTGTTGCAGATAACTTCCCACCGCCTGATATTGCTTGCTAACTGCACGCAACATGACGAATGCCGGGCAGTCAATATTTGGAAACCTGCAAATAAATATTACTTGCAAAAATGACAGACTCACCGACGACCACTTTGATTTCTGCGGCGTTTATGTACACAGCAGTACTTGTTCCCATAGTAAGGAAAAGAAGGGGAAAGAGACCACGGATTGTCCCGGAGCCAATTTCCGGAGCTGATACTGTGATATTTATAAAACGACGTAAGCGTCTTATGCTGTAAAAAAACTAAAATCAGATTCAAAATCGGAGAAATCAGCATAAAAACGGCGAACGTAACGTCTAAACACTTCAGAATTATCAATATGGGCAGCAGTAGCGTGCGCACGAACAGCCATGGCAGCCATGAGAACGCAAGTCACGCAATTTTCGGTTTCACATACATTTATACCCAAAATCATCCGTTTAAACAATGATCACGTTATCCAGATTACCATTTTCTTAGTTTCCGAAAAACGCCCAATAACATATTCATTCCATTTCCGTAACAATTCTTTTTAGCTCCACAGGAGCGACTTTTCAAAGTGGAAGTTTCGTCACTAGCGGACTTCTTGTCGCTCGATGTCACTGCAACGCGTTTCGTAGGCAGCCATAAACACGCAGCAAACGGAGATGGACCGATAACGTCACCGGCAAGTCCCATAAGGTAGTACGTTTTCTGAATGCCAGGAGTAAACACGAATTGGATTTGGTAGAATGGATTCCACGTGACAAGAAAAAATGCAATAAATCAGGGAACGGAAAATTTGGCGGCAGTTTTTCGTGGCATGCACAGTGAGCAGTATACTGAACGGACACTAGCGGTACAAAACGCAAAAAATTGGAAGCACAGTCCGTTGGGCAAGAAAGACGGCGGCTGAGACGGGATAGAAATCGTGTGATCGTATGACTAATCCATGAGGTTTGTTTTTGAAAATTTTGAATTCATGAATCTTAGCTGGGTTTGGAAAAGAGGGAGGGGAACTGGAATCAAATAAGGCAGTGTTTGGTGGCCTCATGTGGAGAACAGTTACCAGGAGCACCGGTCTGTTGCCAAATTTCGCAGGGCGGAATAGAAGTTAATGAGAAATGACGGTCCTCAACTATTTTCGAACGTCGAGATGCATCTTGAACTTCAGTTCATATCGGTTGCAAATAAAAATACTCCCCGTTGGTCCCTTTTTATGGTTTTGGAAAAAGAACGGGGAATGATCAGGAGCAAACCAGTACAAAATGGTGCACGTGAACATAAGGACTAGAGGGCTGCTTACCTTAATAGTGCTAGTAGGTGGAGCTGACCGAGTGGTGATCACCCCACCTGAAAAACACCATTGAGGAGTGAAAAAAGAGGTGTAAGCCGCCAACTTATATGCATCCGCACACCGCTGCAGCCGAGCTGCCCACCCGAAGTACCATGGAAATGCTGGTGTAATTGGGAGTTGGAGGAAGGAATGCGAATATGGTTTAGTTAGGAGAAGCGAGAAATCCTTCCCAGGTAAGCCGAATTCTCGGTAGCCACATAATGAAATCAGTGTTTTCATCCAGGCAGAATTGTACAGTCTGGAAGAGAGAAAAAACGAATGGCCGTCTGGCCTAGCCGCCAGCTGTGGATTAAGAAGCGACCAATCTTAAAAGCGGCTCAGAAAAGGAAATTACCAGGGCGTACAGTGCGATTCAATATATAAGTGGGGCGGCTGATTTGTAGCAGAACGTGAAGTTGTTCCTCCGGATAGCTTGTTTAACCGAACGTTGACCGCCAAGCGCGGTTGCCATTTGTGCGCCTCTCATGCACGCCCCGCTCACACGCTCCTGCCAAAATATACTCAACCTGCTACCGCTTCCGACTGTCTTTTCCTTGTACTGGTCAAGTGTTAGGGTTGTCAATATTGCATTCGTATAGAGCCGAGTAAGTGTTGCGCACAAGTGGTCACAAAGGTTGAGGAAAAGCAAACACAATACCAGATTCGCGTTTGGACAATTGATTCTACAGATTATGTGGGCAACCCGGGGTTTTTATTTTGGGGCTTCTGTAAACAGATGGACAAGCTAATATAGTGTGTGAATCGTCCATGATATGAGTAAAGGAAAATGAAACGGTTTTTGGTGGGACGGACGATAAACAACTGCTGTAGATATAAATACCGAACGAGCTAAAAAAAGACAGATTCACTTTAGTGAGTCATAGCATGGAATTCATAGACTATATTCCACTCTAACAGACCATGCCTCTGGAGCATAAGAAATGGTGGGGACCAGGCATGCTAAATGGGCATCGTCACCAAGAGAAAGAAAGAAATCACATGGGGCCCTATGGTCACGGAGATGGTATGAAGTCCGAAGTGTCTAAAATGGACAGAGAGATATCAATGAGGAAGGAAGAATCCAAGATTTTGGTCTAGTTTCGTCTGAAGGGGACCGTTTGGGTTCTTCAGAAACAGGTGATTCCAACTAGCCGAAGTCATTTACTTGGATAGAAGCCATGATGAAAAGTAAGAAGCGAGAATGATAGTGAATGCTTATATTCGAAGACGGTGGCCGAGTGGGTTTGCCACACCGTTTTGGGCGACGGCCTAGGAAGTAGTTCGGTCAGTGGGTGGGAGAGGATTGTGGGTGAGCAGCCCTATACGCAATTATAACGATAAGATTTATGAATATTAAGCCGGAATATTGAGCGATAGGTATCGCTTTTGCAGGCGAAAGAAACGGCGAGGTGCATCCGACTGTTTACTGACGTGCCATCATGCTGAGCTAGGCCACTCCATCACTCAAGTGATGCAACACCCTCCAAAATAAGGGAAGTCACTGACGAGAAGTAGAAACACTCGAAAATTGATTGGAAGTAGAAGTGTTCCCTCAGATGTCGCTGGTTCTACGCGAGTTCTCTTCTGTTGAACATTAATAATGTGCCTTTACGTCGCCAAGCCCTGAACGAACGAGACACGGTAATCACTCGGGCGTCAGAATTGGAGCGAAATTTTGTGAACTCGACACGAGCCCTCGGTAAGCTGGATGAAGAAGAAAAGGAAAGGTTCATCGCCTACGCTCATTCGATAAGGGAAAAACAATTAGAGCGATTACGGTCAGCGCTGGGGAAAACCGTCAATCCAGACAACCTTAGTGGTCAGTTCCCGTCGGATCCGAAAAGATTCTTCCACAACTTGTCTACTGTAAGCCTAGACAAGAGATTGTTTGAAGTCCTATCGTTAGGACCAAACTTCTGTTGCCTATCCAACAAAACCAAGCAACTAGATATGCAGGTTGAATTTGAAAATCTGTTTATTCAGCTATCGGATCTGATGCCGTCCTATCCGGAGAATTTAGAGAAACTTAAATCCGGTCTCGTAAATTCATGTTACCAATATCGTGACGACAGATGAGTAAAGCGAGGATTGGTAACGCCTGAGCACTTGAAACGTCTAAAAGAACCACAAACAAACAATGAAATAATGTTGACCAAACCAGATAAAGGAGCTGGGATTGTTATCATCAATAAGTTGGACTACATTGAGAAAATGAATAGAATACTGGGCGACGAGTAAAAAATTCACAGACTCCACCCAAAAAGTTTAGGATAACTCAAATAGAAAAATCAATTTCTATGAAATTACGAGCCTTAAAACAGAATGGAATGATTGACGCCTTAACTTTTGAGTGGATACGACCCACAGGCACAACAATTCTCAGATTGTACGGCCTACCGAAGGTGCACAAAGACGGAGCTCCGATGAGGCCTACTTTGGAAGTGTGTAATTCTCCGTATCAAGCTTTTTCTAAGTGGTTAGCCAGCCTACTGGAACCAGTCAGGGCAGTCATTTCTAGACATAGTGTGCGAGATACATTTCATCTCACAGAAACTATTAAGAGCCTACTTCTTGAAGGGAAGCATGTTATCACTGGATGTAGTTTCTCTGTTTACGAATGTTCCGATTAGCGAAACTCTTAGTTACATTTGCGAGTACATTCAAGATAACAACTTCTCTATATGGATTCCATTGGATGAACTGAAACAGCTACTCTTTGTGTGCACCAAAAATGTTCAATTTCAATTCAGTGGTGAAATATACCGGCAAAAGGACGGAGTGGCAATGGGTTCTCCTCTGGGACCATTGTTTCCTGATATCTTTATGTTCAAACTGGAGAATAATGAACTGCGCTCACCAATCAGGCACTGTACCGTTTACAAACGTCATGTTGATGATATACTATGTGTTGTAGAGCAACATGCAGACGTAAACCACATGTTACACACGTTTAACAGTGTCCATCCAAACGTACATTTTACACTAGAAAAAGAAGCAGACCATAGTTTAGCATACTTAGATGTGTACATAAGGCGACGGCAGGACGGATCTGCACAACTATCAGTCTATAGAAAGGCAACAGGAAACGGACAATACATTCATTTTCGCAGCGTTGTGCCGTTAAAAGCGAAGAGGAATCTAATATGCTGTTTAGTTGATAGAGCAAGATGAATATGTAAGATGAAGATGAAGCTTAGGAAGATGTGGATGATGGTGATGATAACGATGATGAAAATGATAATCATTTTATTGGCGATGATGATAATGTCGATGTTGATGAAGATGATGAGGAATATAAAGTATATTTGGATGAGGAATTGGATGATGGAAATAATGATGTTGATGATGATTTGGATAATGATGATGATGATGATTACGGTGATAATGATGATGATGATGATGATGATGATTGGATGGTGATAGTGATGATGATTTGGACGATGATGATGATGATTTGGACGATGATGATAATGATGGTGATGATTTTGACAATGATGATGATGATGATGATGATGATGATGATGATGATGATGATGATGATGAATTGAGGGATGATGATGATAACGATGATGTTGAGGATGATGTTTATGCTGAACTGCATAACGACGATGATGCCAATGATAACTTGGACGATGACGACGTTGATGATAATGATGATATTGTTGATATTATTGATGACGGTGATGAAAAATATGATGAATTCGATGATGTTGATGATGATGACATGATGATGATTCTACTGATCATGACGGAGATGATGACTATGTTGATGATAGAAATGACGATGACGAAGAAAGGATGCTGATTATGATGAATATGATGAAGATGGTGATCATGATATTGACGTTATTGTTGATAATGATGATGACAGAAATGATAAAGATAATGACAATGAGGGGACTTGGATGATGAGGATGATGAAGAAGGAGTTCACGATTTAGGGCAGAATGATAGAGATGATATTGAGGATGCTGCAGTTGATCATAAGCATGAAATTTTTGATGATAAAAATAGATTGATATGACAACGGTGAAGGGATGTTGATGATGCTTGTGACGATGATGATGATTTGGACGATGAAGATGATGATGAAGTTGTTCATGATGATGACCATCATGATGTTGAGGACGTTAACACCTTTGACATTTTAGGCATTATCAAAAGCATCATCATCATCAACATTATTATAATCGGCAACAAAATCATTAACCAATTCATAAACACCATCACAAACTCCATCAACATAACCAATAACATCATCCTCATCATCATCATCATCATCATCATCATCATCATCATCATCATCATCATCATCATCATCAT
>LUCM01005457.1:0-44210 GCA_008360955.1 Fasciolopsis buskii
CCACAGTTATTACCCTTCATCACTCAAATTCCGAGGTGAATAAAGCGGCTAGCAATTGTTAGTTATTCCCTATCGAGTATCAACCTCGGGTCTATCAGTTGCGCAACAGCACTCTACATTTGGGAGGCGCAATATTTACCGACTAGGGCTAGGGCTCTCGCAAGTGTTCAGTGCACATTACATACGATCTGTGGAGTGGAACAAGCATACAAGATCTGGGTCAGTTTCCCCAATCTGCCAGTTCGAGACCTAAAACACCCTCCGTCATATCGTCGATGACGAAGTTAAGCCTAAATGGTGAAATGCGACACCTTTGTTGAACACTGCTGGTCGTTTCAAGTAAACATGGTAGCACGCCGTATACCCCTACGTGACCAGAAGTGTGCAAGCTCAATGCATACAGTAGACTCACAAACTTTTGTGGTATGTATTTCTGGTGAATAGCGATGTCTGATCAACTGAATTGAAATCACCTTTTAAATCGAGGAAAACTGTTATTGTCGGGCGACTGTGTTTGGTGGGTCTCAAGTACCTAACTGGAGGCAGGAGTCGAGTCAATGCAACCTCAACCTGAGTGAAGACTGGCCGTTGTTCGCGGATGCTACTCTCGTGAAACGATGTCAAATGGCGCAGGGAATAAAATCGGGAATAAAAACTTGGCAATTATCAAGATTAAAAAGATTCAGCAATGATTAATACAGTCGTTGTGGTGTCCCTTCTTGACTTGCCACATAATGACAGTGCATTCGTTTAAAATATCGTGGAGAAGTGATAAGCGCTTAAATCAAGACACCTCCATCCAGTCTAAAAAGAACTGGGGAACGCCCATCGATATCAACCGCTTTTGCCCATTTCAGCAGTCAAATACTCAACTATGCTTCCGATTCCGTTATGTCAACTGTTGCCTTTCAGGAATTCGCAGCTGTTGAACTCGTAGTCACTTCGCTGGCGCGCGGGAAGCTAAGCTATTTCCTGAAGCATTCAGATTAACAACTCAGCCTTCACCGCTTGCCAATGAAAGGCTCATCATCTCCACCGCACACCGTCTCATTAGCCGAAGTCCGCCGCCTACAGGAGTCAAGTATAGGTCTAAATTTTACCATCAAATTTCAAGATCCTAATCAGGGCGTGCTGCAACTTTAAGATGCAGATGTCTTAATCATCCACCGTTTGAGAGCTGGCGTTTCCGTCCCATTATACTCAGCGACTACCGCGATCCCAGTACGTTTGATGAACATCGGATGTATGACCGTGCGGAGAAACACGCTACCCAGTATATCGCGTGAGGCAAACCTACTGATGTCTCCGATCATTACTGTCTGCTGAGATAGATCGCAAATTCACACATTACGAGAGCGCCTGCGTACACGTTCGCATGACAAGTCCATGTTAGTATGCAGTCCGTGCAAAGATACCGCTCATGTCAGCAGGGTTTGTTCAGTGTCCCATAAGAGTACTCCTGAATCGCAAACAGAAAGTTAGTTATTGCGTAAGGTTGCTTGGGGACAAAACTAGACCGCTGATTATACCTAACCAGGATAAACCAAGCGGGAATTTAAAGCGCAGACGCGCTATTTAGGTAGTTCCAACTTTCTATCCAACTGTTTGTTTGACTCCAGCTTACCTTAGAAATGTCGATATTTCTAAGGTAAGCTGGGTGAAATTGCAAGCAATAACAGTCGACCGGATATTTTCGCTTAAATATGATAAAACCCTTTTCCGCCAAGGAAAAACTACCCCGTTGGCGTTCAAGTGGGCCGCTGCTACGGGCACAATTCGATGGAGCTTCCGGTGAAATTTTCGTTTTCAGTTGGCAGTTAACTGGGGTTACAGGGATATTGCATTCGGTGGTAGTTCGTTTACCGCGTTACGTATGCTAATATGTCAACACCCTGCAGGGGTGTGACCTTTTTCGGATGCACGTGCGTTTTGCAGCAAACATACAGAAATTCCTAACAATTCTCACCAGAAAAACATCCTTTTCATCAGTAAGACTCATTCGCCGTACGGCCCCGAGCCCCCGTTAAAAAAGGCGCGGCAGTACGAGAGAGGAAATTAGGACGGAAACGGTAAACCTCAGGAGATATGCAAGAGCCATATCAATGACTAACTTCGGGTATTCATAGAAAAGGGTATTTAAGGGCATAACACCCTCAGATGAGGAAAAAACTAACCCACAGAAGTAGAGAGTCAACCCCGGGTGCGGCCGCGAACTGCGGGGAATATCGAAGGTCACTGAGGCTACCGCGGTGGCGACCTCCGTGTCTAACGCTTGCCTGTCACACCCAAGTTTACGTGCAACATAGATTAGTGGAAGAAGATTCCAAAGCACTGTTCATCGGTAAAGCCACTGATGACTCACGCTATGGAGCAAACGGTCCATTCATGAGCTGTACCCATTTCGGAGTGGTGACTTCTGTCATGGCAGCGAAATTTCGGAGAAAAGTCATCGTTTTTTCACAGTATTTCCTTCACAATATGATATGAAACTTCATTCCGCATTCTGATTTTTACTCCTCAGACCTTGTTTTGCCGGACCTCCGAAAATGCACTTCCGCTTACGACACATCGTCGAGCGTTTTCAGTTCATTTCACTTAGCAAGGGATAGGGGTGATCCAAAGGCAATCAGTCACTGCTCGACATCGAACAAACCAGAGTTCGGTAAAAGCGAATTCGACATTTTACTTGTCAACAATATTGTCCATCCTTCGCCCAATCATTGGGCCCCGCCCCCCTGCATGGTTATAAAGATGGTGTCAGAGAGTGATAATGTTTTCGTAGCCATTGGACATAGCACATGCGCAACACCACGGGGCCACTTCACGGCACGACCTTGTTTTCTAAAATAGATCTGACACGATGATATCACCGTATCCCAGTCGTTGCTGAAGGGGTCGCGAAAACAACTGTCACGAGCCTCTCCTGTTTGTTTAGGTCTCCTCATGCTTCTTTAGAGTTGTGCAATGGTGCCCGGAAATTTCGGATTTATCGGCAGCATCATACGAGACCTGGACTTTGTGCACTTCCATATTATTGAGATATTTTTCACATTACCGGTCGTGGATGAATCTATCGTTCCAATCTCTCTCCGACAGTCGACTGGTAGTCGCCCCCGATAACTAAGAGCTACACGAACGGGGTTGACGCTGCTCTTCCGGAAGATTACTCGAAAGGGGAGTTCAACCTACTGGGCATAGAGCACACGCTATTCCCGATTTTGCCGTTGAGAAGATCAGCGCATTGTGGGGCTAGTGAACTTCTATCGTCCTACAACTCCCAAAATGCTGAATGCCTGCCTCCGTTAACCGTTCTACCTAGTCGTAATCGATGGACCCCGCACGGGTACACTTCCTATAGATCAATTTTGCATTGGCTAGGGCAACGCTCCTAACCCATCCGAACCGGTCTGACACACTTGGTTTAACGATAGGTGCCTCAAAGCATGCACGGGAGCGGCCCTGCAACAATTGGTTTCCGTCTCCTGGGAGCTTTTAGGATTTTTTCTCGATGACTTACCGCCAAGGAAAGGAAATACAGTACACGTAGTCAGAAACTGCCGGCAGCATGCGGCTATATCAAATATTTTGCCACGCTGCCGAAGGTCGTTACTTCATCCGCCTCACCGACCAAGTGCGACTAACGTATGCACTGCATACTGGGTCTGGCCTTTACTGCCCATGAGAACTCAGAAGCCCAACCGATATTTCTCAGTTCACGTTGTACCTTCGACACATAAAAGCCGGGTAAAACTGTGAAGCAAATGTGCCATTAGGCCCACAATCTAAGGCCGCTGCGTCTGCCATCCTAGATCTTCCTGCCATAACAGTAGGTCGGCTGCATAGAACTAGCTGATCACCATCGTTCCAATGTTTTCAGGCCCCACCGGGTACGAGTGATGGCACGGTACTCTGCGACGTATCTATCGGCTTACCTCGACCAGCGATGCTGCAAAGGGAACATGAATTTGTTCCTCCGGATCGCTTGTTTGGCCGAACGTTTACCACTCAGCGCGGCCGCCACTTGTGGGTTGCTCACTCACGACCCGCTCGCATGCTCCACTCAAAATATGCTCGACCTTCTACCTCTAATTGTAACGGTCAAGTTTCAGGGTTTTCAGTATTGCAATTGTTCAGGGCCGAGTAGGGGTGACGCACAAGTGGTTACAACGGTAAAGGGCAAGCGAACTTAACACGAGATCCTTGTTAAGACAATCCGCTTTACAGTGTTCTCAACTTATGGAAGTCTTGTATTCGATACATTACATGGACTTGGGACCCAGGTGACGCAACTAATCCACGAGCAGTCGCCGCACGTTCTGTCTGTCTGTCCTTAAATATTTTCACATGGGCTAAGTAATGTTGACACTGTCAAGGACCTAAGGTGCACAGGCACATGGTTCTGCCCATCAGTTCCTTTGCTACGCCTGTCGCTAGCTTCAATCTTGTTCGCATCGACAGTGTTGGCGGCTTGACGTCACCATATCTGCTAACGCGCTTTGATATATTCACTAGATGGCCCGAAGCTATTTCCACCCCTTCCGTCAAGACCGAATCGGTGGCTCCATAATCCACAGACCGATTGGTAGCTTCGTATTGCCATCCGTCTAACTTCAAGACCCACCGAGGGCACCAGCTTTAGTCGGATCTATTTTCTTCCACTAAAGGTATGCTGAATACGGAAAGGATCCGCATGACCGCTTACCATTCGGCATCAAGTGGTTTTATTCGAAAGATTTGTCAGCATGTCAAAGCGGCTCTCAAATTTCACGAGAAATTTGATTGATGCCAAGCGTTACCTCTAACCCTACTCGGCTTGAAGGCAGATGTCTAATATTCGTCCGAAGTACCCTTGTCTGGCAAGACATTACGACTGCTCAAAGAATTCTTTACGCCACGGAGTCCTGATTCACTGTTTCTACGGGCATGCGGCACTCGTCCGACTACGCACATGCGGAAATCGGCTGCGTCACACACTTCTACAGCGACGACAAATGTTCGCATGCTTTAATTCTGGTTGAATCGGCGATCCAACCACTAAATCAACCTTTGAAAAATGCTGTTATAAGCCCTCCAAGGGTGATCAAATTTGTCACGTCAACACAGTTGGCATCGGTCGTCTCATAGTCGCATGCGTTGATGATAGTCAACTGCTTGACAGATGGAGATTCTGTGTTGACACTGCTTGGCATTCAGACGACAGTTCCACATCACACCCGTGTCTGCAACGTCCCATGTCTGCTACGAGATCAAGTGAGGCAATCGTCTCACGTTCATATCGTAGCCGATCGATTCCCCCGCAACCTGGAGCGAGATCAGCGCCTTAAGTTCAAATCATGAGAGCAATGCGAGATGGCCATCCACGAACGAGATTCCCGTCTCTCGTTTCCATCGGAAGTCTCTTTTTGGCAGTATCTTTTGCGACTGATGGAAACAATAATTTTACTGCCAGCGTTAAAGGCACGTTTTTATACTTTCCACAATGTGTTAGTGCTGACGTTGCGTACCCACCAGTTGCTGCACCCTCTCTCATTTCCTGCGTTTTTCATTGGCCTCGATCAGGTTGTTTGCCCGTTGATCCCAAGAGGTCCCCGGAGAATTTAGGCTTCTTTCATCGTTTTGTGGCTTGCTTTAGCAGCCCTTGACCTTTTGCTTCAAACGTCTCAGTTTGGCTTCTGGGCTCTCGGGTTGTTTGCCGTATCCTGGAGCCTGGATCGTATCGATTTGGCGTCACCTAGCCGACACTCCTCGAAAACCGTTTAACCTGCAACTGACGCGGTCGAGCTTCGACCATTCTATCGATCCTGCAAGCCATAGATTCGGCGGCCCGCGGAAGGACAATATATGCTGAAGTGATACTTGTGTTTTCGTTCACGCAAAACGTGTCCCACGCTGTTTGATTACTCGCAGTCACGACTGCACAATCTTTTATTGAAATCTACTTCAATCTTCTGGCATGGAGCCTGTGGAACTTCTGCAGTTTGGAGAAAATCGATCACTTTTGACACTTTTTTCCTGGATCTGCTGTGGCACTAGATATCAATTTGTGTTACCCATTCGATTTTCTTTTCACCACACACGAGACTGCCACGTTTCTACCGGTATTCCAATTTCCGTTCTCCGCTTTCAGATTGCTCCGACCGTCGTTGCCTCGGTTTGCTGCTTGGGTGTTATTGTGCTGGTGCTAACTGAGCACCAAGATATAAACAATATTTTGCTAGCATTGGGCTGTTGGCCCCAGTCTTCTGTTCGATCGTCTGAGCGAGCAAATGATTCCGAATGAAGCAAATGCTGGGTAGCATAGCAGATAACTTCCAAAACCAAACCGGATTTGTTAACGGCTCTCACACACAAGGAAAGATTCTTTCCCACAAACTTTAAACTATGAATATTTTCTCGGTAGAGGGGATATTCAGGGATATCCCGGACGCATAATGTTATCATGTCTCTGACGGGTACTGATTATCAAGACTCCTTGAGCATCATCCAGCTGGAGTAATTCTATTAGAAACAAAGGCAGCCGACTGAATAGCAGTTAATACTACAATTTCTAATTTACCCCTTATGCGAAGTTCGATTTTTCAGTCCATCACACATATCCTGAAACGCGAGGCAATGCCATGATATTTGGCCTAAACGGCCGATCCAATGACTAGCTTACTTTTGGTTCCGCCACTGTGATGAATCATTAGGAATGATTTTTCTCCCTCCTATGAATCACCCGCAAAATCTCCCGTTTACAGTTGTTATTCTCAAGAGTGGGCCAAATCGCGCTTTTAAAGCACCATTTTTCAACGTTCTTGACGTATCGCTTTTTTGGCATTCACCTCGCAAAATGAAATCTGCCTTATTCCTTCCAATATCACGCTTCTTTTCTTTTTTTGAATTCATATAATACCGATGTGCAAATGCTTTAATTAAGTCGCTTCCGTCCACTTGTACAGCTCGATTTCGCGACAAAGCGAGCTTCTTGCAAGAAGAATTATACCTTAAGCCTAATTCCTGAAATATCCCTGATTTAATACTATCCTCCCTTGTTCGGTTCTGATATAGCCTGTCCAGTCGGTTGGGAAGATCTTATTAATTTTCCGACTGTGACCTAGGGCGCGTGTTTCTTCAGAACAAGGTGCAAAGATACTAAGATGGCGGTTTTGTAATGTGTAACCCTTGACGTCCCCGACTTCACTTAGATGGGGACATTCAGTGGTGCCACAATAATGTAGCGTCCTTTGTCACTATTCGCAGGGTACGGTGTTTTGAAAATCCACAAGTAGATATCTAATTACGACAAGCCCCTCATAAACCCCCAGTCAATACACGCCAAAGCAGTTCTACCTTAAAATTTACTCCTAGTGGCTTTCAGCCGCTGTTGATTTAAGCTCCCCTGCCGGATAAATCCTTGCAACAGTAAAAAAGAATCATGGCACGTCGCCGATGCACCGCTAGTCAGGCCTGGCATCGCCAACTAACTACGGGCAAATTTGTTTCTATTAAGGTATAGTTTCATGGCCCACTCACAAATGGTGTTAACCATTTACTCGCCATAGTCAAACTCACCGCAGCAAGTATCCTTAAAGGGGAGTGGCATGATCTGGCGACTATTTAGTGGCCATGGAGGGACTGATGAATGTCTTTTCTGGACGTTGTCTTTCAACCCACGCCAATGGCATCACGTAATTACTTCATGGCAAAATTTAATACGGCATGTGAGCAGATCCCGCCGGCCCAAGGAGACATCAATGCGGCCGCCATCACAAATCCTTTATATGTTTTGTTTTCTATATGTTTATTTTGCTTGTTTAATGCATTTCAAACATCGCTTAGGTTTTGCCGGCATTTGAATATTGGCACTAAATCTTGTAGTTTAACATCTAAAATATTTCACCTTGAAATTCTACGGCAAATCTAGCCAGGAAATGGTGGACAATCTTCGCAAGTATGAACTCGTCAGGCGGGACTAAGCTTTGTGAGATAGGCCTACGTCAAGTCTCGCGGTTCTCTCCGGTAGCTGAAATGGTCTAATGCATGAAATCTCCGTGCTGTTTCAAGCTGCTGCCTGCATAGGGTATTTTGCTTATTTCGTGTCCACTGAATTTTTATTTATTGCTTACATCAATTTTGCTTAGCTTGCTGCGGCCCGGACGAAGGGACTGTGCTACAACACATTTCCTCATTAATTGTTTTGTTGATGTTAACATCTTGTCCAACCTTGTGAGGCGGCGGTGTTTTGTGGCCGCTTAAGGTGCAAAACACCATTCCTTGGCATATCGGGTAGTTCCCACATTATCCCCTCCAAATCGGCAGGTTACGTTTGTTTTTGAATGCCTGCTGCTGATAGGTAGCCAAATTTATGTTAAAATGAAACTGGGGGTGGGGCAGTCGAAATACGACAATTATTGACCGCATGTTTGGAAAAGACATGTTTCCGAAGCTCGAAAGCCGCAAAATGTCTTGACGCTAATGGTAAATTTCATCTCCACATTTGTGATGCGTATGCGAATATAAATGTATAACTGTACGTGCCCATATGCATATGTGTGCACATGGTTAACTGTGCTTAGCACACATCTGTATGCTGAGTGTATGCACATGATCAACTGCTGTCGCACTTCAGTATTTTCTTTCATGACTGAACGGTTGGAAATCGCTTGCGACTTAAACTCAACGGGGCTCCCGCAGATGGAATTGGCTGCATGGGACAACAGTTAACGAGGCTACTACGTATTTCTGATTTAATTAAACTGTTGCCACTGTTTAACGCTCAAGCAACAACAATTTGGTGCACACAAGAATGTGGGATTATCCATTTTGGTGGTAAGGTCTCGCATTCGGATAGTTATCGCCCCCATGGGATCCGGTTTAATGTTCACGATCGTCGGGTCCCGCCAGAGGTCACTAGCTCTTGCCGCGTTTTCCTCCGAGGGATCTTGGTGCTTGCTGGACCCTTTTCTATAGTCCACCGATGCTTCCAGTTCTTGAGATGCTATGGCAGAGGACATAAATAAGAGCCAACGAATGGCCTTATTTGCTTGCTGCGAAAGCTGTAAAGTTCAGTATTATTTGTCAGTTACCGTTGGCAAACGAGCAATGAACCCAAATGATGAGATCCTAATCCTGACTGTTCGTTCAGTAAAAGCGAGTCCCTTGTCTTCTAAAATTTTTTCACACAAACGACGCCGTCAAAATTTTCCGTTGACCTAAACTTGTTTTGATATCCAGCAGCGTCACTAGCCGGTTGTTTGCATATCCCTGACGTTACATAAATCTTCGGTAACATAAATTACATGAACATAATGCAACCCTGTTAAATTCCCATTACACATGCAATAAAGTTAATGTGCAGCTTGGAAAGAATAGTTGTGTTGAAGAGAATATCCACCCACATTGTGCCGAGTGCAGGCATGTGCGCCATGAGTAAAGCTGGGCAATCAATAGTTGGTAATCTGAAATCACTAATCAAAGACGATGATCGCGATAGTAATAGTTATGACAAGCATGCGCAAGACAAGATCGAATATGTATAAGGATAGCGCAGAGGAGATGCGAGTAAAACAAATCGGACGGAATATGGAAATGGGTATAACCTTAAACTGCTGAAGAAGCAAACTTAGAAATAGGATCACACTCTACAACGCAGTAAGCAAAGCAAAAGTAGGCCGGCCAAAAATAATAGTCTAAAAAATCGTTTTACAAGATTATATGCGGTTTCCTGGGATTGATCGTAAGCAGCGGACCGCGAGCTATTTCGAGCTGAAGTGGAGCCTACATGCTTGCCGCTGGCATGAGACTTGGCCGGAGTTCAATAATGGGTGTCGAAATATGATAGGAGTCCCCAGACGTTAATAGTGTTACGTGATGGACCGAAACCTCGAGCTGAAATGAGTAATATCAATGGGAATGAGATAATAAGATGCAAATTAGTTAAAGCCAGGCGGAATCTCATGCAAAGTGGATGAGGTAGTGGAGTTTAACGATAGTAAAGGGTCGACAAAATGCGCGAGAACGATTTTGTCAAACTATGCCAGACTATTTTAATTACGAGGAGTTATGAAACTTTTCGCAGATATGGTGTACGGAACTCCTTAGACTGCTGGTTGCATCCGCATTCGGCTGGTTGCGAACTGGACTGGGAGGCGCGATGGGAAACTTTGTGGAAGAATTATAGACGGTTATTAAGTGCTGCTAGCCGTGAATGTCTTCTGTACTGTCATTTCTGGTGTCGCAGTTCTTGGTCTTAGACGGCCGTACGTGCGGGGGATTTGAAGAGGTGCAGAGGCCATCTCAACGTCAGTGGTAACTTCGCTTTGATTCATTCATGAAGGTCCGTTAGAGTAGGAGTATCCAAGGCGATCAGTGGCCTGGTTTGGGTCAAACTGCCACGCATTCGTGCTCCAGGTCTAGTTAGCAGCGTTCTAGCACGAGTAAAAACTTGTGTCCTTAGGGTTGCCCGTATAATGGCGGAACCGTATTTTACGCATATGGCCCGGGTTAATGATCCGAAGCATAAGAGAGTAGTCTGAATCGGGTGCCAGTTTGAGGTTATATTAAATATTGAGCCGCAAACAGATAGCAAAAACATCTAATCTAAAGTGGTCCGTATGAGTAATAAATTAGAGGAGCAGGTTGCCAATATTGCTCTCAGCTAGGGTCTATCGGCGATTACCAGTCGCGTAATTTGGAAGCTGAGTCCAAGAAATAAAAACGGTTAGGTAAAAAGTCAAGATTTATGACTGAGGTTAGGGAGTTGGAATGAATTGGTTTTTCGCCAACTCCTAGGATTCGTCGGTGATACCGGTAGTTGCCTGATTAACATTAAGGAGACTAATGTAGTGGGACACGTCCTTAAAATCCTTTGGAACGGAGACGGCAGTTGTCAAAAGAGGCCGAAACAAGTTCCCGGTGAATAGACCTTTGGTCAGTGATCCTTTGCAGGTCAGCAATCCTAGGATGTATCTTCTTAGATGGGCAGCATTTCTAAAGTGACATAGGTTAAGTTTTCATCGTTGTTATTTGCAGAAATGGACGAGATTTGGGGTGAGAAAACTGGAGGACTTTTACTGGCCATTTGGATGGGAAAAGTGTCTGTCAAGATACGTGAAACTACAGTCCAATCAGCCAAACCAGGTTTTCACCACCTCTGTCGACAGGATCTTGCCCACAGTGAGCAGCCTTTCAGCAATGCGCAGCTGATTTCGAAACCCAAACAAAAAACAATGCTTCCGCAGATTTTGCGATACTAAATTATAAATCTAATCAGTATGCAAATAGAAAGGACCCACACATATACTATCACAAATGCTCATAACAAAGGCCGATGCTACTTTACGGAAATGCGTACGTGGTTCAAGGGAGTCCCAAAACAGTGGGTTTCAAGATCGCTTGATTAGAGCAAACACGCAAACTTTGTATCAAACAGAAACATGCCTAAGATAAAGCATCAAGTTCACTTGTATGGCAGTGATCTCACGAATTCTGGTAGATATTCTTTTTAGAGCAGTTTTCTCTGCATTGGTTTACATCCACAGTAGGGGAAACGGCTGGTTTTACTTCACCATACGTTCAAAAGATCAGGCCATGCATCGCGAATATGCTCTGTCAAGTGGACAGTGGGAAATGCGGTCTTCAAAATAAGATTTTTGATATGGTCTGTAATGACTTTGATGGAGAGGTTCGTAATGTTCTTCTTGTCACACTGAAGCCGCATTAGATAATAAACCAGACAGACTCCTCAGTTCTACTCCTGTGTAGCTCTCCCCTTCAAATAAGGGTTAGCGCCTAGTCTTGGATGTGATACCGATTCGCGTTGATGTTCCACGGAGCTTGTTTCACGATCCACTCCTTTTTGATTAATGATGAAAGCTTCCTAGACTCCATCTCAACCGCAATGGTTATGCACGTGGGCGACGCCGACGACGGGGAATCCGGCGAGGCGCAGTCGGCGGCGAAACTGGTTCACCTACTAGAGTGCGCTCTTGAACGACGATAGATGCGGAATTATGTCACTTATTACTGTCACTATTCTACCCCTTCCTCTGCTAGAGCCAGTTGAGGTGCTTGAACCCGAGCTATAATAATTCCCCATCTTCCAGAAAAAAGTAAACCCTCCCAACATGCGCTGAATGCCGCAAGGGTGAATCTTTGAGGATTTGAAAAGAGGCATTACACCCCTGCGCAGAATCTTCTTTTGATTAAGATTGGAAGATGGTAGTTATACAGTGCACATTAGATACCCAGAGATCTGCATTTGATGGGTCGGATCCAAAAATGTAACTAAACTGGCACAACTTTCGGAATGAACTCCGTAGTGAAGCTGAGCCTGTGACTAGCTTCTGCTTCCTTGAAACAAACCGAAACAGTTGAGTTTTCTCCGGGCACTCGCAACTGGAACATATAAGAAGAGGCAGTAGGAAACCGGTAAATATGCACCGCTGCACGTGTTCTAAATGGCCACTCTTCTCTGGTTGCGTCATATCGTCATAGAACAGGTTGCGCAGGATTTAGCGTAGATTATTTCAAAGAATTTAATCCAAAAAAGATAATTATTTTGAGCATGCATTCATTATAATCTGGCCAGGGCTCAACAATAATTTTATGGCCTAAAGCACTAGATTAGCAGTATCGTTTCCTTTCCTTATCGTCTTCTTCCAAAAGGATGGATAACAACAAAATGAAAAATGATCTCCGGTGATTCTTCTCCATGAAGCTCACCCCTGTCTTGGTATATCGCCTGCAATTGTTCATGTATGCATGCACCCTTTCTAGTGTCCCAAGAAATGATAAAAAATAAGCCTGACAAAATGATTCCATTAAGCTTCTACACCTTGGGTCCCACACATTATGCTGCCCCTTGAGGGCGATCCACAAATCCCGCCGATATACGTTAGCCACCAGTCTTCTCCAGTGCTTGCATGGGCGTCTGATTTTGCTCCTTGTTTTTTCAACTCCTCTTGCAGAAGCAAAAAGAAGTTGAGCATGAGGTCTTGAGCATCATTCACCTTGGCCTGGTACCTGAGTAACCGTTCAAGAACAAGGCTGGAAGATATCGCAAGGAAAACGTGTTCAAATGTTCATTGACTGTAAGCATTTGAAAACCAATATAAATAATTAATGCGTTCCCCATGCGGCATTCTAGTGCCAAACGAAGCTTGGCCTAGGCTAGTGCCGTGGCTCAGAAAATATATCAAACACTGTGCCCCCTTAAGCGTCATGAAGAACAATCTGAAGGACTTTTCGCCCTTTCACTGAAGGAGGTTTGAAAATTACTCGTTCATCTGATCTCAACATACCCGGAGGTAGTTGTGTCAAGGAAACCATAAGGGAGATGAGACTGATCGATGTTAGACCAAATGTGACCAGCAAAAGTAGTCCCAAAAAACAGCGACACTTCAAATTTAAAAAACCTGTTGGTGTTATGCCATGCCAGAAAACCAGATGGGAATCAAAAGTAATCTGAACCAAAATGCTTTTGGGAACAATGGACCAATGTAGGCTAACGAATGAGGTTGGAGACATTCTCAGGCGATCCCGTCCCATTTCTGAAGACCGCTTCTGGCATTATTCCATCGCTCTCCATCTGCAACCCCAAGAGATGCTTAAACCTCAGGACACAACTAAGCATCCTTAGGAAACCAGCCCACTTTATAAATCTAATTACAGACCACTTCTGTTCACCGAAACTTGATTGGCTACAAACGTTTACAAATAATCCCGAAATTCGAGGAGCCATTATAAGTGTCCTGCTAAACCCTTGAAGTAATTGTAGAGCCCGATCAGCTTTCGATTAGGGCAGGTCCTTTCACTCCACTTTGTGCTTAAAAAAGAGGAACGTCAGAAAGGTTTCGGCTTATGGTTTGCAGGCCTCATTCGCCAACGCCCAGGATGAATTAACCAGAGGATAAAAGCTGGCTGGTCTAAAAATCGATAGCTGTCAGGACGAATCCAAGGGATCTTCAACTGTCCATTCTTAAACGCTAATTTCTCGAGACCCAAACCATCAAGGGCAATGTGATTTCATGATCAGTCTTTGAATGGCAGGGTTGGCGGGCCAACTTCTAGCGCGCTAAACTGTACGACTTAAAAGACATTGGTAAAAGGTTGCTTAACCTTGCTGCTCAAACGATTTGCTTCCACTGCATCGCTGTGAAATTGCACACCACAGGAACCGGCGAAAATCTTATCCATAGGGGCTTTTAACTTTGGACGAAGCAGACATTTGGTTCTTGCTCTCCGTCCATTTTACATTTGTCAATCCGTCCCCCAAACTGCCGCCTTGAAAAACAATAGGTGTGCAGCGTCGCTTCCTCCCTCTCCCACTCAATCCAGCAGAGGAAAAATGGGAATGTTCTTAAGCATCCAAAGAGCCCACATAAAACGGTTACTATGTGCTCAGCCCTTTTGGTGTCATACGGGGGGTTCAGTAAGACAAAAAGGCCTTCTAAAGATTTCGCTGTCCGCATTCCAAATAAAGCTTATTTTACTCTGTATATGTTTTGCACTCTTAACAGTGCCAACAAACTTTCAAAAAATCTCTTTTTTACTAGTAAAGTGTTGTGTGTGCCCAGTTACCCTCTGATTTCGGCTGTACGGGAACATGGCCCAAGACAAATTGTGAGAATCCGGGAATCTTAATGCCAGGCCTCGACCGAGATTCACATTTTAGAAACTATAGTAGGTTCTAAAACTACATTGTGTACAACTCACGCCGGGTGCGCTCACCTGGTGGGCTGCAACGACCGTAAAATTGATCGTTTGGTACAGAACTGAACTTAACACAAACGATTGTGCAACACAGTTTCATCTTTGGGGGCAACGCAAGGGTCCCTGCAGCAAGTAATTGGGCTGCACGAGAAAGCGTCATAATCAGTACTTTACTGCGGTGAAGGGTGGACATGCCGCTAAGCGAAAATAAAAGTTACCTACCAAGCATTACCTCAGAAGAAATGACTTCGGTGGGTGATAATCGAGATTTTTCAATTGGTGCGGTCCAACGGGCTAGGGAACTGGGGATAGTCATGAACACAGACCATAAGTGAGCTGAACAATGCCAGACTGCAACCAGAAAGACAAGGGTGAGCACCTCAGGGTACGATCTGTGGCATGCTTTAGGAAACCGGAGACACTTATCCATCTGTAAAATGTGACATCCAAGCTCATTTAGGGTACTGCAAATAAACATGGAAACTATCCCATAAAAATTATTTGGCTCGCCTCGATTGTAAAGTGGCTAGCCACTGCAATTGTTGAACGACAATGAGTTAGGTCGTATACCAGATGAATGAAGGGTATAAATGTGTGTTTAGCGAAGGAGCACAAACCCAATGTCAGCGTGACCGAAACGTTCAAGGTAATGAGTGTTTGAAGATATGTTCAGGCAAGCTCTCGAGAAAAAAACGCGGAGCAAGCGTGCAAAGCTTTGGCAGGCCCTTTCTGGGTTAAATGTACACACCAACGTTTTCTGCATTAGAATGGCTAGGGCTTGGAACCAGTTATCGTTAGAAATAGTTACTGCTGGAGGCAGCAACGCATTTAAAATGTCGTTAACAAATATCCCGATACCGCAGAGCTAGGTTGAAGCAAGTTGCAAAAGCAGATCGAGTTATGAGAACACCTGGAAGTACAATGTTATGAAGTAAGGTGAAGCAAGCACAGCACATTTTCTATCGTTTCAAATATGAGAATAATTCTCTTTTACTTTCACATTTTTCCAGAGACGGGGCTACTGCAACAAAACAGGTTGGAAAAACAAGTCAGAGCTGACCTTTTTGGACGCTAAATCTTATGCATAAATCGAAGCGATTCACTGCCAATCGAACCAAACGAAACTTGGCAAGAAATATCGAAACAAGCTCCAAAGCTTGCTACAAGCAGGCGTAGTCTAAAAAATCAGATAATATAGCCTCCGTAGAGGCACCGGAATGAAACCTAGCCTCAAACGAATCCGAAAAGGGAAACCTCTTATTGTATGGGTTTAGGGTTATTTTTCGCTCGCCGGCTAAACTTACGTCAATCTGGGTGTTCCGGAAACCGCTCATGTCCTGGAAATCCCGCAAACTTGCAGCAGACGGAGAATTTGCGATAGATTTAAATACGGTAATTGAGTTTAAATCTGCCGACCCGAACTGGATGAATCCGGAAATAATCAGGCTATTGGTGGAGCCGCATTCATGCGGCTCTACAATGCTTTAACATACAAAGGAAAAGTACTTGAATGATGGAAGACTGATACAGTAGCGGGGGGATACAAGGGTGGGCCTGGACACAGGCCGTTCAGTCTAAACTGCATCTCATGCAAGTACCTGGAGAGGATCACCAAATAGCAGATATCTGAATACCCAGCGAATCCCAGAGCTAATTCAGTGGCACAGCACTTATTCTCAACATGAAATGATTGTCTCACACGTTTTTGCTGGATCAGGTAACAAAAAGCACAGAAGAGGGCAGCCAGGGTCGAAATCTGCTGTATGGACTTCAGCGGGGCTTTCGACCCAGGTAATCCCAGTCATAATACAAGAACACTAAGAATAACGGGGTGGGCTAATACCCGGACAAACATCCTTCTTAGGTGAAGGACGCTGGAGGGTATAAGATGGCTTTGGTAACATATCCAACCGGTGTTCTCCAAGAGTAAGCACTGGAACCCACACTCTTTCTCGTATTCATTGAAAGGTCTAGCAAGCAACATACGCGACCTATGGTATCTTTTTGTTGATGTAATCAAATTAGCATATGCTGACATAGATGAAAGCATCGAGGGGATTAAATCACGGTCACGTATGTGGGACCTTGCTCTGAACCTGACCAAGCGCAACGAGCTGACCTCTGAGGACGGCACCCAGGGAATTAAATGGGTAAATCTGAGTGTTTCCCAAGCCAAAGACTTAAGTGCAACTACCACGACCAACTCTAATCCCTTCAAACAACGCGCAAGGGTGACGGATGAGGACAGAACGGAACATTTAAGGTCCATGTCCACGATATTTTGTAGGGAATCTGGAGTATTTGAGCGACTATAACAGGATATCGTAAGACAGCAAATGGAATATTGTAGTTAAGCCTAGGCCCCGCAACTAAAAAGGACATGAGTTGTTTGTAAAATTTACAGAAGCTGACCAACAAGACGACAGTCAGCGGAAGGCACAAAACCTGACGAAGGACTCCATGAACTCAGCATTGTCTCCACCAAAATGCCATTACAATCACTGCGATCTTATTGAGGCACACAAAATGGTCCAAGATCTTTCAGGCAAGATACTCGAAAAACTGTTTTTAATGTACTAGACAGGGTCACCTGAGGATATATATGAAAAAGCATGGTAAACGCATTAGGCTTCAGATGTGCACTAGGTTCTTAGTTATTAGGGTGATTCGACTATAGAACGTACTTGCAAACCATGGTTGATGTCAATAATTTTCAGGGTTGAGGGAGTTCTGGATGTCTGTTGATCGCCAGTATATCCAGTGATGGAACAGTATGTTTGAGGTGTTGAAAGACAACGTATATATTAGATGCGAAACCGCACCGAAACTCCGCCTTTGAGATACAAGAGGACGAGCAGCGTGGGAAGCTACGGACACCGGCCGACAACACAGAAGGTGGGGCGCTCGTCTGAATGGCGCGCAATTTTATCCTATTCACGCTGAATCGAACTGAGCTGGTCTAATACCACGGGGAGGGTACTCAAGCAAAGTTTTTTAGAAAGGCTGCTCTGCGATGAAACGGGCTGAGCTAAGAATTTGCGGACATAATCTGCCGGTCTTGTCGATCACATTCCCGCCAAGTTCGTTTGCTTACATTCGTAAATGGACTAAAGCAAACGGCGTTATTTCGATGTCGGAGTAGCTTGGAGATCTGGATGTGGCAAAAATCAGGAGGGCAGATCAATGCAATTTTCTTCACTTTACTATCTCGAGTTGTCGCTATGCTCACAGCTGTCAGTTTGTTCGAACCCTTGTCCTCGGCAAACTCCGCCATTGTTGAGGTGCCGCAAGAATATCAAGTTCTGAAACAGCGTCAGTCCCCAGGTCTCGAATCAGTGCACCCAACGGATCTGAAAGGACTGGCTTCGGTGATTGCTAGAACAGTTACTGAGCTGTTCAGTTAGTCACTAGCATCGGCCAAGCTGCCCATAGCATGGGGACCTGTGGTCATCTCTCCCCTCTTCAAAGACAAGGTCCTGCCTGTTCATTCAACCATTGTCTAGTAAGCATCACTTGAGTGACGGGCAAGGTCACAGATTGGGCGGTTGTCCGCCGTCCAAGAAGGCACACACAGGCCTACCAGTTACGTTGTTCCGAGAATCTTGCACTTCGATCGGGGAGGCTCTGTACCTCACCTGACACAAACCCAAGTACACCGGATGTCCGCCATGGCCGCGGGTCATCCCACTTCTGTGGTGTTCGTTGGCATCATCACGGCATTTGATAACATCCCGCATAAACGATCGATGAAGAATCTCAGGCCGTTAGGCGACAGGATTACGACGTTGCGCTTCATCGGGGGATTTTCCCGATGAAAAATATTCCATCAGAGTCGGTCAATCAGTCTCGCAATGCAACACGTTCGCTAGCAAAGCTAGATGCTTGAAACATTGCTTTTCCTCGTTTACTTGCATAATCTTCCATCATTTTCGGAGCACCACTGCCTAATTCACGCCGATGACGCAAAACTGCGACGAGCCATATAGTCTCCAGAGGAAGCTGAGAATCTGAAAGGGCGACTAAACGAAACTAGATTGGTGGGCGGAAACGGGGGATTGCGGATAAGCGTTTCCAAATTCAAATACATGAGGACTGAGTGCGAAAGCAAAATGGAGAGCGATACGTTTGGTGCGGATGATCTGTTGTCGGTGGAAACTGAAGACGCCCTCAAAATATTGCACTCGTCTTCATTGAAAATCCACTCAAAACTTAAAGTTTGTGCATCCGCCAGAAGTATGTTGAGAGCTATCCACCGCCCAATCTACAGTCTGTCCATCGCAGCCTTCAAGAGGCTGTAACCTTCCTATGTTCTCCCGAAGTTCCGATACCGTGTGCCAACAATGAAATGGGGACTTGAAACGTGGTCAGAGAGGCGCCACACGGTTTAATAATGGATTCCCTGTGATCGGCCAGAAGGCCAAAAACGACTGATCAAACTATACTGCTAGGTATCGGAGAGACAGTGAGGATTCAATTTGCATCTAAAAGGGAGCTGAAAAAGACGTTAAACGTGAAAACGCAAACATGCATTCCATTTGCCCCCGATACCGCTTTTCATCAACATTCTCATTCGACGAAATGCAGCAGACTGTAGAAGAACGGGGATATTTTCCTCTCTGGATTGCTTGTTTAACCAAACGTTCACCACTCAACGCGGCCGCCACTTGTCGTCGCTCACGCATGACCCGCTCGCACGCTCCTGTCAAAATACACTCAACCCTCCACCACTTCCGACTGTCTTCTCGTTGCATCGGTCAAGTTTCAGGGTTGTCAGTATTGCAATTTTTCAGGGCCGAGTAGGGGTGACGCACAAGTGGTCAAACCGGTTAGGGGCAAACAAACGTCACGCGAGATTCTTGTTAAGACCATCCATTTACATTGGCCAAACGGAATGTAGAGTTCTTTTCCAGCTTAGCCCCTCCAATAACGCCGAATAATAAAGCAACACACATTGATGTTCCATAAACGTACATTTTCTGATCATTTTCGCGCATCGCGGTCCCTCATTTTTAAGATAAGAGAGTAGAAAACGAACAGAGACATCGGACAACACATTGCTGTTAGCAGGAGGAACATTACTGTGGAGTTAAACTACGCCGCTGGTTAAGCACTTGGAGCTTCGTCTAGGGCCATCAGTCAGCTCAAGTTACGGAGATACGGTCGAAGACAATCTAGTTGGATCAATTAGTCTCCCACTCGTTTTTCCGATTGAGCTGCCAGTTCAGATCAACTGCCAACCAGGGGGAAAATGAGGCTGCTTCGTCAGACCTTTACCCATTATCTTTCGAGATACAATTGGATCTTCGGCTTGAGATAAGCCATCCTATATAGCTCGTCGGGGCATGGAGGCAAGCAGGCTGTCACACCACGTCAAGATGCAGGCTCGTTGTGACATTGCAGTTTTGGTGTAACGGAGTGTGCTGTCTCCATTCCTTGTTTTCTATGATTGCCTTGCATAGTCGGCTTCGCCACCACGGTGATGCATTTGCCTTATGCATCCTCTGGACTGGTACCATTTTCGTTGATCTAAGCAGAGAACCCTTAATTCCTCTCGGCTGGCCCTGAAATGGAGTGTTCTTTTGACTTTTATTCCAGCTCACAAGAAAGGCTCCTCAAATGAGCCCCTCCTTGTTGATCCCCAAAAAGCGCCAACTGATGTTTGTCGGTGTCGGCGCTCTTAAAATACTGTGAACTGTACAACTCACAATATGATCGCTCCTTCTCAGTGGCATTTTTAAGACTGCCTCCCAAATATCGTCTCGGTAACGGATTATGATAAGGTAAAACGTTATTCCTGGCTAGCCTGATCTCCAGTTTTTTTCACTGTCACATGTTCTGATAAAGTTACCATGTAAGAAGCCCCCCAGCCCCTTTTCAAAAGACCTCGACGACGTTATCCAGGCTTCTCAGCCAATCGCAGGTCTTCGTCTATCGGTGCGGGTGCTGAGGTCGACTTCATTTCAGGAGACGTTTAGGTGAGTGTCTAGAAAACTTGATGCATTAAGCAGGATTGAGGCTTGTAAACACAGTGATTCCTAGGTCGGAACTGTTTTATTTTCCCTGGAGGTTGTCGCACTGGAAGTGAGAGCTGGATGACAGGGACTTTGACTAGCGTGAATTATGCTATAGTCTAGTCGTTGATCATATTATGGTCCACCGCTGATGCATAAAAATGCTCAACAAAAATTATCCGGCACGAACACACAGGCACAACAGAGGGAAAACATCAAGTGCGCCCTTTTCTTTTTGCTTAAGAGCGTCTGTTATACGCATACGGCAGGGGTTGGCAATTATTTTCAGCTGAAGAAGGTGGGTCCAGTTTTAGCCTCAGAAACGCATATAACCGAAACTTGATGGTGTCTATGCTCAGGCTATGGACTCTTTCCAGACAGACTGTTCCACAAGATCACTATTCTGTGCGCAAATAAGTCCCTGACAGTGTGAGTTCTAGAGCAAGGCTTGAATATATTTTTGGAATGCCCCCTACATTTTTTCAAGACTCTAGTGCAAAAAATTGTTTCTGGAGCCCAGATGAGAACAAGATAAACATCGGAAACAATTCGCCCCTAATTCGCGGCATTTCTAGGGAATAGAGGTTTAGACCCGTTATTCGTTCTTTGGCATTTTTGAGACGCCACGGGCCAGATTCGTGGATTTTCTTTGCATATGTTCTGGTAAGTCCCGATCCCTAATCTGACCAGTGCGTGCAATTTTGATGCCGGAGTTGGATATATATATATGATATAAAACCAGTGAAGCACGGGAACGTTATTTCTGGCACGAATTCGGCGGAGTTGCTGCCCACCTGGTGATTATAAGAGAAAAAGAGGGACTAAGCAATCCAGAAGCCTTGGATCAAGTGCTGTTTAACACTTTGCATTACAGTGTGTTTATCCGACCTAAGCAAATGCGAAGGAGCATCTCCGAATGACATGCTTATGCACGTGTCATAATTGACTGGCAAAGTCCAATCGGTTGACCACAAAGCCCTGCAGCCCCTAGTGCGGTCCATTGAAGACTGCGGCTCTAGAATCGACAGGTGTAAATGGAGCCCCAATCGGCGATCCATAATCGACATCGTCGGTGACTTCGCCTCCAAAACTTCAAAAATCAAGAGTTAGAACCCGGGTGACAGATGATAATTCAACCTGCGTTATGTTTATATTTCAAAGCTGTCAAATGTGATAGAATACCACGATTTGCTGAACTCCATAACAGTGATGAGACCGCGAAGGAAAGTCAAACCATTCTACCTTAAGTTAGAGTAAAACTGTGCAAACAGAGTGACCGTTTTGGAAGGAAAGCGATAGGTGATCTTGAAATTTGCAACACTGTAATCAGAAAAATGGACGACAAACCATTATTGAAAGGTAAATTTAATTTGCCGGGTTTTGTCGTCGACCTTCAGAGTTGCAACTATATTTTGAGTTTAGTCCAGTAAAATTACAGGACTATATGGCGGGATGTCTGACCGTCCTGCTTCTTGCGTCGAGAGCTCCTTGGATAAGACCACATCTCGACGACAGAGGGCGGAAGCCTCCTTCAATTCCTGCAAAAGGGAAACAGCTAATTATATGCTTTCCTCTCGACCATCTCCTGAGCCCCATAATTCACACACTCTCCTCTTCAAATGCAGACAGTCATGCATTGCCTAGCCTCCCTTTGAATTCGCGCAACGAATGCACTTCAAGCACTTCCTCCGGTAGCTTGTTCCAGCCATTCACCACTCGCATGGCAAACGATTTTCTCCTCTACCTGGTGCTTACATGTTCTCGCACGATTATTTTCCCATTCCCTCTTAATGTATCCTTCTCCATTATCTAGATTAGGGCTCCTTGGTGAACCCGCATCTCGATAAACCCCTAACGATCCTGAAGGCCTGTATTAGTTTACCTCTTTCTCTGCGCCTTTCTAGGGAGTACACGTTAGGTGCATCCAGCCTCTGCTCATTTCCCATGTGCCTCAAATATCCAAATTAGCCTGTTAAAACACGCTGAACTTGTTCCAGCATTTTCCTGCTTTTCACAAAATACGGTCCTTATGCCTGGGCTCAGTATACCACGGGCGGTGGGACAAATTGCTCGAACAGCTGCAAAAGAACTTTAGGCCTGCTAAATTCTATAGTTTTCTCGAAGTGGCGTGAGTCAAACCATTCATTCTTGGCCGTCTACTGACAGTGCAGACTAGGTTTGAAATCCGCTCACCACTAACTCGAGGTCCTTTTGTTTGCTGAGTTTGTTTCATTGCGATCTGATGCCCAGGTACACCCATGTGCCCGGGAAAACTGCTAATCCTTCCATGACCTGCTGTCACTTTTCCAAGTTCAGCGGAAGACCTCAGCACACCGCCCACTGGTAAACATTATCCAGGTCTCTCCGGATAGCCTTACTGTTTGCTGTCCCTAATAGTTCGCTGTCGTCAGCAAACACGGACATTTAAATCCACTGGCAATGCCGTTGACCTACATGAGGGACAGCAGTGGCCCTAAGACAGACCCCTGAGGCACACCGCTGTATAGCAATCCTCTGTCCGATAGATAAACCTCGACTCTCACCCTGAAAGACCTGCCCTTCAAACTTTGCGCTATCCAGTTATTCACCTTAACACAAACTCCGAAAGCTTTAAATTTCTGGTCGAAAAGCCTGTGATTCACGGAATCAAAAAATAGCAGACTTCTACCCTTTAACCTCTATCAGCTTTACCTTTTACTTCTTCCAGGACGCTTGGGAGGTTGGCCGAACAAGAACACTTGTGTTCAAATCTGTGTTGCTCTATCGCCACCAAATTGATAGCCTCAAGATGATTGAATTTCATGTCGCGAAGGAATCTTTCAAGAGTTTTCAGCATCATGGATGTCAAGCTAACTGGTCAAGCCACTGCAGTCATCTCTGTGCATGCATTTATGCAGCGGTATGACGGTCGACGTCAAACGGTCCGCAGGGAGCCGCCCTTCTTCTAGCGATGCATCAAAGAGCTGGGTGCTGGCTTTCACCAGGTCTTTCGCCATTAGCTTTTCCATGGCCAGTGTGTCCCATCAGGCCCCTTCGCTTTCGACGCGTCCATAATTTTAGATTGTCCCACACTACTTCCTCCGTGATCGCTCCGCCCGGCATCTCCATCATGAGGGTGATAGGGCCTAGTCTTCATCTCCGTGTCCCTTGATTCCGCCTGTTTACTGCATGAAGAATTTCAGCAGACAGTAGTCTTTCTCCCGACTGCCGGTCGAGCTAACTCCATGTTTTTTTCACTCCAACTATGACCTTTCTCAAGGCAGTATTAGACTGTACGCATACGTAATAGGCATCCGGTTTGCTTCGTCTCCATCTTCAGAAGCAGAAAGCTGAAAATTCCGCGCACCGTATGAGTCTCGTCGCAAAAATCTGACATCACCCCGTTTACGTATCCGCTAGTTGCAAAGTATCACCAAGTACTCATCGAGACGTCGTTAAGAGCCTCGATATTCTCTCCCAACACAACCGATGGAAGGCAGTTCCTTATAATAGCCACACTCCTGAAGGGGCCGTACGTAAAAAGGAGACTCCCAGATTCCATCTATCGCAGTTTAAGTCAGTAGCTGCACGTCCGGTTAAAGCCACGCAACGTAAACATTGCTCGTAATTCCGAGCCCATGCCACATCGAGGGATTTGTAGTGGCACCGATCTTTCGGAGGAAATCGATTATTCCCTAACACCAATTTCACCGCAATCTTCCTCGAAGCCTATTGTATATTATGATATTTAATTGTCTTTGTATGTTTTATCGCACACCAGATCTGTGCCTATTCTTTCGGTGATACTTTTTAAAGCCCATGCATTCAAATCGCGCGCACCACTCAGCATCTGCCTGAAGCAGTTTTCCAGTCTCGCGTATTGTTGCACCTGCGCATAGTAGGGACCATGGTGTGCGTAATACAATTCTGCCATCCGAGAGTTGAACCTGGTCTGTAAAATCGATAGTGCTAACGCGAATCTCGCATTACGTTTGTTTGCCCCTAACCGGTTTGACCACTTGTGCGTCACCCCTACTCGGCCCTGAAAAATTGCAATACTGACAACCCTGAAACTTGACCGATGCAATGAGAAGACAGTCGGAAGTGGTGGAGGGTTGAGTGTATTTTGACAGGAGCGTGCGAGCGGGTCATGCGTGAGCGACGACAAGTGGCGGCCGCGTTGAGTGGTGAACGTTTGGTTAAACAAGCAATCCAGAGAGGAAAATATCCCCGTTCTTCTACAGTCTGCTGCATTTCGTCGAATGAGAATGTTGATGAAAAGCGGTATCGGGGGCAAATGGAATGCATGTTTGCGTTTTCACGTTTAACGTCTTTTTCAGCTCCCTTTTAGATGCAAATTGAATCCTCACTGTCTCTCCGATACCTAGCAGTATAGTTTGATCAGTCGTTTTTGGCCTTCTGGCCGATCACAGGGAATCCATTATTAAACCGTGTGGCGCCTCTCTGACCACGTTTCAAGTCCCCATTTCATTGTTGGCACACGGTATCGGAACTTCGGGAGAACATAGGAAGGTTACAGCCTCTTGAAGGCTGCGATGGACAGACTGTAGATTGGGCGGTGGATAGCTCTCAACATACTTCTGGCGGATGCACAAACTTTAAGTTTTGAGTGGATTTTCAATGAAGACGAGTGCAATATTTTGAGGGCGTCTTCAGTTTCCACCGACAACAGATCATCCGCACCAAACGTATCGCTCTCCATTTTGCTTTCGCACTCAGTCCTCATGTATTTGAATTTGGAAACGCTTATCCGCAATCCCCCGTTTCCGCCCACCAATCTAGTTTCGTTTAGTCGCCCTTTCAGATTCTCAGCTTCCTCTGGAGACTATATGGCTCGTCGCAGTTTTGCGTCATCGGCGTGAATTAGGCAGTGGTGCTCCGAAAATGATGGAAGATTATGCAAGTAAACGAGGAAAAGCAATGTTTCAAGCATCTAGCTTTGCTAGCGAACGTGTTGCATTGCGAGACTGATTGACCGACTCTGATGGAATATTTTTCATCGGGAAAATCCCCCGATGAAGCGCAACGTCGTAATCCTGTCGCCTAACGGCCTGAGATTCTTCATCGATCGTTTATGCGGGATGTTATCAAATGCCGTGATGATGCCAACGAACACCACAGAAGTGGGATGACCCGCGGCCATGGCGGACATCCGGTGTACTTGGGTTTGTGTCAGGTGAGGTACAGAGCCTCCCCGATCGAAGTGCAAGATTCTCGGAACAACGTAACTGGTAGGCCTGTGTGTGCCTTCTTGGACGGCGGACAACCGCCCAATCTGTGACCTTGCCCGTCACTCAAGTGATGCTTACTAGACAATGGTTGAATGAACAGGCAGGACCTTGTCTTTGAAGAGGGGAGAGATGACCACAGGTCCCCATGCTATGGGCAGCTTGGCCGATGCTAGTGACTAACTGAACAGCTCAGTAACTGTTCTAGCAATCACCGAAGCCAGTCCTTTCAGATCCGTTGGGTGCACTGATTCGAGACCTGGGGACTGACGCTGTTTCAGAACTTGATATTCTTGCGGCACCTCAACAATGGCGGAGTTTGCCGAGGACAAGGGTTCGAACAAACTGACAGCTGTGAGCATAGCGACAACTCGAGATAGTAAAGTGAAGAAAATTGCATTGATCTGCCCTCCTGATTTTTGCCACATCCAGATCTCCAAGCTACTCCGACATCGAAATAACGCCGTTTGCTTTAGTCCATTTACGAATGTAAGCAAACGAACTTGGCGGGAATGTGATCGACAAGACCGGCAGATTATGTCCGCAAATTCTTAGCTCAGCCCGTTTCATCGCAGAGCAGCCTTTCTAAAAAACTTTGCTTGAGTACCCTCCCCGTGGTATTAGACCAGCTCAGTTCGATTCAGCGTGAATAGGATAAAATTGCGCGCCATTCAGACGAGCGCCCCACCTTCTGTGTTGTCGGCCGGTGTCCGTAGCTTCCCACGCTGCTCGTCCTCTTGTATCTCAAAGGCGGAGTTTCGGTGCGGTTTCGCATCTAATATATACGTTGTCTTTCAACACCTCAAACATACTGTTCCATCACTGGATATACTGGCGATCAACAGACATCCAGAACTCCCTCAACCCTGAAAATTATTGACATCAACCATGGTTTGCAAGTACGTTCTATAGTCGAATCACCCTAATAACTAAGAACCTAGTGCACATCTGAAGCCTAATGCGTTTACCATGCTTTTTCATATATATCCTCAGGTGACCCTGTCTAGTACATTAAAAACAGTTTTTCGAGTATCTTGCCTGAAAGATCTTGGACCATTTTGTGTGCCTCAATAAGATCGCAGTGATTGTAATGGCATTTTGGTGGAGACAATGCTGAGTTCATGGAGTCCTTCGTCAGGTTTTGTGCCTTCCGCTGACTGTCGTCTTGTTGGTCAGCTTCTGTAAATTTTACAAACAACTCATGTCCTTTTTAGTTGCGGGGCCTAGGCTTAACTACAATATTCCATTTGCTGTCTTACGATATCCTGTTATAGTCGCTCAAATACTCCAGATTCCCTACAAAATATCGTGGACATGGACCTTAAATGTTCCGTTCTGTCCTCATCCGTCACCCTTGCGCGTTGTTTGAAGGGATTAGAGTTGGTCGTGGTAGTTGCACTTAAGTCTTTGGCTTGGGAAACACTCAGATTTACCCATTTAATTCCCTGGGTGCCGTCCTCAGAGGTCAGCTCGTTGCGCTTGGTCAGGTTCAGAGCAAGGTCCCACATACGTGACCGTGATTTAATCCCCTCGATGCTTTCATCTATGTCAGCATATGCTAATTTGATTACATCAACAAAAAGATACCATAGGTCGCGTATGTTGCTTGCTAGACCTTTCAATGAATACGAGAAAGAGTGTGGGTTCCAGTGCTTACTCTTGGAGAACACCGGTTGGATATGTTACCAAAGCCATCTTATACCCTCCAGCGTCCTTCACCTAAGAAGGATGTTTGTCCGGGTATTAGCCCACCCCGTTATTCTTAGTGTTCTTGTATTATGACTGGGATTACCTGGGTCGAAAGCCCCGCTGAAGTCCATACAGCAGATTTCGACCCTGGCTGCCCTCTTCTGTGCTTTTTGTTACCTGATCCAGCAAAAACGTGTGAGACAATCATTTCATGTTGAGAATAAGTGCTGTGCCACTGAATTAGCTCTGGGATTCGCTGGGTATTCAGATATCTGCTATTTGGTGATCCTCTCCAGGTACTTGCATGAGATGCAGTTTAGACTGAACGGCCTGTGTCCAGGCCCACCCTTGTATCCCCCCGCTACTGTATCAGTCTTCCATCATTCAAGTACTTTTCCTTTGTATGTTAAAGCATTGTAGAGCCGCATGAATGCGGCTCCACCAATAGCCTGATTATTTCCGGATTCATCCAGTTCGGGTCGGCAGATTTAAACTCAATTACCGTATTTAAATCTATCGCAAATTCTCCGTCTGCTGCAAGTTTGCGGGATTTCCAGGACATGAGCGGTTTCCGGAACACCCAGATTGACGTAAGTTTAGCCGGCGAGCGAAAAATAACCCTAAACCCATACAATAAGAGGTTTCCCTTTTCGGATTCGTTTGAGGCTAGGTTTCATTCCGGTGCCTCTACGGAGGCTATATTATCTGATTTTTTAGACTACGCCTGCTTGTAGCAAGCTTTGGAGCTTGTTTCGATATTTCTTGCCAAGTTTCGTTTGGTTCGATTGGCAGTGAATCGCTTCGATTTATGCATAAGATTTAGCGTCCAAAAAGGTCAGCTCTGACTTGTTTTTCCAACCTGTTTTGTTGCAGTAGCCCCGTCTCTGGAAAAATGTGAAAGTAAAAGAGAATTATTCTCATATTTGAAACGATAGAAAATGTGCTGTGCTTGCTTCACCTTACTTCATAACATTGTACTTCCAGGTGTTCTCATAACTCGATCTGCTTTTGCAACTTGCTTCAACCTAGCTCTGCGGTATCGGGATATTTGTTAACGACATTTTAAATGCGTTGCTGCCTCCAGCAGTAACTATTTCTAACGATAACTGGTTCCAAGCCCTAGCCATTCTAATGCAGAAAACGTTGGTGTGTACATTTAACCCAGAAAGGGCCTGCCAAAGCTTTGCACGCTTGCTCCGCGTTTTTTTCTCGAGAGCTTGCCTGAACATATCTTCAAACACTCATTACCTTGAACGTTTCGGTCACGCTGACATTGGGTTTGTGCTCCTTCGCTAAACACACATTTATACCCTTCATTCATCTGGTATACGACCTAACTCATTGTCGTTCAACAATTGCAGTGGCTAGCCACTTTACAATCGAGGCGAGCCAAATAATTTTTATGGGATAGTTTCCATGTTTATTTGCAGTACCCTAAATGAGCTTGGATGTCACATTTTACAGATGGATAAGTGTCTCCGGTTTCCTAAAGCATGCCACAGATCGTACCCTGAGGTGCTCACCCTTGTCTTTCTGGTTGCAGTCTGGCATTGTTCAGCTCACTTATGGTCTGTGTTCATGACTATCCCCAGTTCCCTAGCCCGTTGGACCGCACCAATTGAAAAATCTCGATTATCACCCACCGAAGTCATTTCTTCTGAGGTAATGCTTGGTAGGTAACTTTTATTTTCGCTTAGCGGCATGTCCACCCTTCACCGCAGTAAAGTACTGATTATGACGCTTTCTCGTGCAGCCCAATTACTTGCTGCAGGGACCCTTGCGTTGCCCCCAAAGATGAAACTGTGTTGCACAATCGTTTGTGTTAAGTTCAGTTCTGTACCAAACGATCAATTTTACGGTCGTTGCAGCCCACCAGGTGAGCGCACCCGGCGTGAGTTGTACACAATGTAGTTTTAGAACCTACTATAGTTTCTAAAATGTGAATCTCGGTCGAGGCCTGGCATTAAGATTCCCGGATTCTCACAATTTGTCTTGGGCCATGTTCCCGTACAGCCGAAATCAGAGGGTAACTGGGCACACACAACACTTTACTAGTAAAAAAGAGATTTTTTGAAAGTTTGTTGGCACTGTTAAGAGTGCAAAACATATACAGAGTAAAATAAGCTTTATTTGGAATGCGGACAGCGAAATCTTTAGAAGGCCTTTTTGTCTTACTGAACCCCCCGTATGACACCAAAAGGGCTGAGCACATAGTAACCGTTTTATGTGGGCTCTTTGGATGCTTAAGAACATTCCCATTTTTCCTCTGCTGGATTGAGTGGGAGAGGGAGGAAGCGACGCTGCACACCTATTGTTTTTCAAGGCGGCAGTTTGGGGGACGGATTGACAAATGTAAAATGGACGGAGAGCAAGAACCAAATGTCTGCTTCGTCCAAAGTTAAAAGCCCCTATGGATAAGATTTTCGCCGGTTCCTGTGGTGTGCAATTTCACAGCGATGCAGTGGAAGCAAATCGTTTGAGCAGCAAGGTTAAGCAACCTTTTACCAATGTCTTTTAAGTCGTACAGTTTAGCGCGCTAGAAGTTGGCCCGCCAACCCTGCCATTCAAAGACTGATCATGAAATCACATTGCCCTTGATGGTTTGGGTCTCGAGAAATTAGCGTTTAAGAATGGACAGTTGAAGATCCCTTGGATTCGTCCTGACAGCTATCGATTTTTAGACCAGCCAGCTTTTATCCTCTGGTTAATTCATCCTGGGCGTTGGCGAATGAGGCCTGCAAACCATAAGCCGAAACCTTTCTGACGTTCCTCTTTTTTAAGCACAAAGTGGAGTGAAAGGACCTGCCCTAATCGAAAGCTGATCGGGCTCTACAATTACTTCAAGGGTTTAGCAGGACACTTATAATGGCTCCTCGAATTTCGGGATTATTTGTAAACGTTTGTAGCCAATCAAGTTTCGGTGAACAGAAGTGGTCTGTAATTAGATTTATAAAGTGGGCTGGTTTCCTAAGGATGCTTAGTTGTGTCCTGAGGTTTAAGCATCTCTTGGGGTTGCAGATGGAGAGCGATGGAATAATGCCAGAAGCGGTCTTCAGAAATGGGACGGGATCGCCTGAGAATGTCTCCAACCTCATTCGTTAGCCTACATTGGTCCATTGTTCCCAAAAGCATTTTGGTTCAGATTACTTTTGATTCCCATCTGGTTTTCTGGCATGGCATAACACCAACAGGTTTTTTAAATTTGAAGTGTCGCTGTTTTTTGGGACTACTTTTGCTGGTCACATTTGGTCTAACATCGATCAGTCTCATCTCCCTTATGGTTTCCTTGACACAACTACCTCCGGGTATGTTGAGATCAGATGAACGAGTAATTTTCAAACCTCCTTCAGTGAAAGGGCGAAAAGTCCTTCAGATTGTTCTTCATGACGCTTAAGGGGGCACAGTGTTTGATATATTTTCTGAGCCACGGCACTAGCCTAGGCCAAGCTTCGTTTGGCACTAGAATGCCGCATGGGGAACGCATTAATTATTTATATTGGTTTTCAAATGCTTACAGTCAATGAACATTTGAACACGTTTTCCTTGCGATATCTTCCAGCCTTGTTCTTGAACGGTTACTCAGGTACCAGGCCAAGGTGAATGATGCTCAAGACCTCATGCTCAACTTCTTTTTGCTTCTGCAAGAGGAGTTGAAAAAACAAGGAGCAAAATCAGACGCCCATGCAAGCACTGGAGAAGACTGGTGGCTAACGTATATCGGCGGGATTTGTGGATCGCCCTCAAGGGGCAGCATAATGTGTGGGACCCAAGGTGTAGAAGCTTAATGGAATCATTTTGTCAGGCTTATTTTTTATCATTTCTTGGGACACTAGAAAGGGTGCATGCATACATGAACAATTGCAGGCGATATACCAAGACAGGGGTGAGCTTCATGGAGAAGAATCACCGGAGATCATTTTTCATTTTGTTGTTATCCATCCTTTTGGAAGAAGACGATAAGGAAAGGAAACGATACTGCTAATCTAGTGCTTTAGGCCATAAAATTATTGTTGAGCCCTGGCCAGATTATAATGAATGCATGCTCAAAATAATTATCTTTTTTGGATTAAATTCTTTGAAATAATCTACGCTAAATCCTGCGCAACCTGTTCTATGACGATATGACGCAACCAGAGAAGAGTGGCCATTTAGAACACGTGCAGCGGTGCATATTTACCGGTTTCCTACTGCCTCTTCTTATATGTTCCAGTTGCGAGTGCCCGGAGAAAACTCAACTGTTTCGGTTTGTTTCAAGGAAGCAGAAGCTAGTCACAGGCTCAGCTTCACTACGGAGTTCATTCCGAAAGTTGTGCCAGTTTAGTTACATTTTTGGATCCGACCCATCAAATGCAGATCTCTGGGTATCTAATGTGCACTGTATAACTACCATCTTCCAATCTTAATCAAAAGAAGATTCTGCGCAGGGGTGTAATGCCTCTTTTCAAATCCTCAAAGATTCACCCTTGCGGCATTCAGCGCATGTTGGGAGGGTTTACTTTTTTCTGGAAGATGGGGAATTATTATAGCTCGGGTTCAAGCACCTCAACTGGCTCTAGCAGAGGAAGGGGTAGAATAGTGACAGTAATAAGTGACATAATTCCGCATCTATCGTCGTTCAAGAGCGCACTCTAGTAGGTGAACCAGTTTCGCCGCCGACTGCGCCTCGCCGGATTCCCCGTCGTCGGCGTCGCCCACGTGCATAACCATTGCGGTTGAGATGGAGTCTAGGAAGCTTTCATCATTAATCAAAAAGGAGTGGATCGTGAAACAAGCTCCGTGGAACATCAACGCGAATCGGTATCACATCCAAGACTAGGCGCTAACCCTTATTTGAAGGGGAGAGCTACACAGGAGTAGAACTGAGGAGTCTGTCTGGTTTATTATCTAATGCGGCTTCAGTGTGACAAGAAGAACATTACGAACCTCTCCATCAAAGTCATTACAGACCATATCAAAAATCTTATTTTGAAGACCGCATTTCCCACTGTCCACTTGACAGAGCATATTCGCGATGCATGGCCTGATCTTTTGAACGTATGGTGAAGTAAAACCAGCCGTTTCCCCTACTGTGGATGTAAACCAATGCAGAGAAAACTGCTCTAAAAAGAATATCTACCAGAATTCGTGAGATCACTGCCATACAAGTGAACTTGATGCTTTATCTTAGGCATGTTTCTGTTTGATACAAAGTTTGCGTGTTTGCTCTAATCAAGCGATCTTGAAACCCACTGTTTTGGGACTCCCTTGAACCACGTACGCATTTCCGTAAAGTAGCATCGGCCTTTGTTATGAGCATTTGTGATAGTATATGTGTGGGTCCTTTCTATTTGCATACTGATTAGATTTATAATTTAGTATCGCAAAATCTGCGGAAGCATTGTTTTTTGTTTGGGTTTCGAAATCAGCTGCGCATTGCTGAAAGGCTGCTCACTGTGGGCAAGATCCTGTCGACAGAGGTGGTGAAAACCTGGTTTGGCTGATTGGACTGTAGTTTCACGTATCTTGACAGACACTTTTCCCATCCAAATGGCCAGTAAAAGTCCTCCAGTTTTCTCACCCCAAATCTCGTCCATTTCTGCAAATAACAACGATGAAAACTTAACCTATGTCACTTTAGAAATGCTGCCCATCTAAGAAGATACATCCTAGGATTGCTGACCTGCAAAGGATCACTGACCAAAGGTCTATTCACCGGGAACTTGTTTCGGCCTCTTTTGACAACTGCCGTCTCCGTTCCAAAGGATTTTAAGGACGTGTCCCACTACATTAGTCTCCTTAATGTTAATCAGGCAACTACCGGTATCACCGACGAATCCTAGGAGTTGGCGAAAAACCAATTCATTCCAACTCCCTAACCTCAGTCATAAATCTTGACTTTTTACCTAACCGTTTTTATTTCTTGGACTCAGCTTCCAAATTACGCGACTGGTAATCGCCGATAGACCCTAGCTGAGAGCAATATTGGCAACCTGCTCCTCTAATTTATTACTCATACGGACCACTTTAGATTAGATGTTTTTGCTATCTGTTTGCGGCTCAATATTTAATATAACCTCAAACTGGCACCCGATTCAGACTACTCTCTTATGCTTCGGATCATTAACCCGGGCCATATGCGTAAAATACGGTTCCGCCATTATACGGGCAACCCTAAGGACACAAGTTTTTACTCGTGCTAGAACGCTGCTAACTAGACCTGGAGCACGAATGCGTGGCAGTTTGACCCAAACCAGGCCACTGATCGCCTTGGATACTCCTACTCTAACGGACCTTCATGAATGAATCAAAGCGAAGTTACCACTGACGTTGAGATGGCCTCTGCACCTCTTCAAATCCCCCGCACGTACGGCCGTCTAAGACCAAGAACTGCGACACCAGAAATGACAGTACAGAAGACATTCACGGCTAGCAGCACTTAATAACCGTCTATAATTCTTCCACAAAGTTTCCCATCGCGCCTCCCAGTCCAGTTCGCAACCAGCCGAATGCGGATGCAACCAGCAGTCTAAGGAGTTCCGTACACCATATCTGCGAAAAGTTTCATAACTCCTCGTAATTAAAATAGTCTGGCATAGTTTGACAAAATCGTTCTCGCGCATTTTGTCGACCCTTTACTATCGTTAAACTCCACTACCTCATCCACTTTGCATGAGATTCCGCCTGGCTTTAACTAATTTGCATCTTATTATCTCATTCCCATTGATATTACTCATTTCAGCTCGAGGTTTCGGTCCATCACGTAACACTATTAACGTCTGGGGACTCCTATCATATTTCGACACCCATTATTGAACTCCGGCCAAGTCTCATGCCAGCGGCAAGCATGTAGGCTCCACTTCAGCTCGAAATAGCTCGCGGTCCGCTGCTTACGATCAATCCCAGGAAACCGCATATAATCTTGTAAAACGATTTTTTAGACTATTATTTTTGGCCGGCCTACTTTTGCTTTGCTTACTGCGTTGTAGAGTGTGATCCTATTTCTAAGTTTGCTTCTTCAGCAGTTTAAGGTTATACCCATTTCCATATTCCGTCCGATTTGTTTTACTCGCATCTCCTCTGCGCTATCCTTATACATATTCGATCTTGTCTTGCGCATGCTTGTCATAACTATTACTATCGCGATCATCGTCTTTGATTAGTGATTTCAGATTACCAACTATTGATTGCCCAGCTTTACTCATGGCGCACATGCCTGCACTCGGCACAATGTGGGTGGATATTCTCTTCAACACAACTATTCTTTCCAAGCTGCACATTAACTTTATTGCATGTGTAATGGGAATTTAACAGGGTTGCATTATGTTCATGTAATTTATGTTACCGAAGATTTATGTAACGTCAGGGATATGCAAACAACCGGCTAGTGACGCTGCTGGATATCAAAACAAGTTTAGGTCAACGGAAAATTTTGACGGCGTCGTTTGTGTGAAAAAATTTTAGAAGACAAGGGACTCGCTTTTACTGAACGAACAGTCAGGATTAGGATCTCATCATTTGGGTTCATTGCTCGTTTGCCAACGGTAACTGACAAATAATACTGAACTTTACAGCTTTCGCAGCAAGCAAATAAGGCCATTCGTTGGCTCTTATTTATGTCCTCTGCCATAGCATCTCAAGAACTGGAAGCATCGGTGGACTATAGAAAAGGGTCCAGCAAGCACCAAGATCCCTCGGAGGAAAACGCGGCAAGAGCTAGTGACCTCTGGCGGGACCCGACGATCGTGAACATTAAACCGGATCCCATGGGGGCGATAACTATCCGAATGCGAGACCTTACCACCAAAATGGATAATCCCACATTCTTGTGTGCACCAAATTGTTGTTGCTTGAGCGTTAAACAGTGGCAACAGTTTAATTAAATCAGAAATACGTAGTAGCCTCGTTAACTGTTGTCCCATGCAGCCAATTCCATCTGCGGGAGCCCCGTTGAGTTTAAGTCGCAAGCGATTTCCAACCGTTCAGTCATGAAAGAAAATACTGAAGTGCGACAGCAGTTGATCATGTGCATACACTCAGCATACAGATGTGTGCTAAGCACAGTTAACCATGTGCACACATATGCATATGGGCACGTACAGTTATACATTTATATTCGCATACGCATCACAAATGTGGAGATGAAATTTACCATTAGCGTCAAGACATTTTGCGGCTTTCGAGCTTCGGAAACATGTCTTTTCCAAACATGCGGTCAATAATTGTCGTATTTCGACTGCCCCACCCCCAGTTTCATTTTAACATAAATTTGGCTACCTATCAGCAGCAGGCATTCAAAAACAAACGTAACCTGCCGATTTGGAGGGGATAATGTGGGAACTACCCGATATGCCAAGGAATGGTGTTTTGCACCTTAAGCGGCCACAAAACACCGCCGCCTCACAAGGTTGGACAAGATGTTAACATCAACAAAACAATTAATGAGGAAATGTGTTGTAGCACAGTCCCTTCGTCCGGGCCGCAGCAAGCTAAGCAAAATTGATGTAAGCAATAAATAAAAATTCAGTGGACACGAAATAAGCAAAATACCCTATGCAGGCAGCAGCTTGAAACAGCACGGAGATTTCATGCATTAGACCATTTCAGCTACCGGAGAGAACCGCGAGACTTGACGTAGGCCTATCTCACAAAGCTTAGTCCCGCCTGACGAGTTCATACTTGCGAAGATTGTCCACCATTTCCTGGCTAGATTTGCCGTAGAATTTCAAGGTGAAATATTTTAGATGTTAAACTACAAGATTTAGTGCCAATATTCAAATGCCGGCAAAACCTAAGCGATGTTTGAAATGCATTAAACAAGCAAAATAAACATATAGAAAACAAAACATATAAAGGATTTGTGATGGCGGCCGCATTGATGTCTCCTTGGGCCGGCGGGATCTGCTCACATGCCGTATTAAATTTTGCCATGAAGTAATTACGTGATGCCATTGGCGTGGGTTGAAAGACAACGTCCAGAAAAGACATTCATCAGTCCCTCCATGGCCACTAAATAGTCGCCAGATCATGCCACTCCCCTTTAAGGATACTTGCTGCGGTGAGTTTGACTATGGCGAGTAAATGGTTAACACCATTTGTGAGTGGGCCATGAAACTATACCTTAATAGAAACAAATTTGCCCGTAGTTAGTTGGCGATGCCAGGCCTGACTAGCGGTGCATCGGCGACGTGCCATGATTCTTTTTTACTGTTGCAAGGATTTATCCGGCAGGGGAGCTTAAATCAACAGCGGCTGAAAGCCACTAGGAGTAAATTTTAAGGTAGAACTGCTTTGGCGTGTATTGACTGGGGGTTTATGAGGGGCTTGTCGTAATTAGATATCTACTTGTGGATTTTCAAAACACCGTACCCTGCGAATAGTGACAAAGGACGCTACATTATTGTGGCACCACTGAATGTCCCCATCTAAGTGAAGTCGGGGACGTCAAGGGTTACACATTACAAAACCGCCATCTTAGTATCTTTGCACCTTGTTCTGAAGAAACACGCGCCCTAGGTCACAGTCGGAAAATTAATAAGATCTTCCCAACCGACTGGACAGGCTATATCAGAACCGAACAAGGGAGGATAGTATTAAATCAGGGATATTTCAGGAATTAGGCTTAAGGTATAATTCTTCTTGCAAGAAGCTCGCTTTGTCGCGAAATCGAGCTGTACAAGTGGACGGAAGCGACTTAATTAAAGCATTTGCACATCGGTATTATATGAATTCAAAAAAAGAAAAGAAGCGTGATATTGGAAGGAATAAGGCAGATTTCATTTTGCGAGGTGAATGCCAAAAAAGCGATACGTCAAGAACGTTGAAAAATGGTGCTTTAAAAGCGCGATTTGGCCCACTCTTGAGAATAACAACTGTAAACGGGAGATTTTGCGGGTGATTCATAGGAGGGAGAAAAATCATTCCTAATGATTCATCACAGTGGCGGAACCAAAAGTAAGCTAGTCATTGGATCGGCCGTTTAGGCCAAATATCATGGCATTGCCTCGCGTTTCAGGATATGTGTGATGGACTGAAAAATCGAACTTCGCATAAGGGGTAAATTAGAAATTGTAGTATTAACTGCTATTCAGTCGGCTGCCTTTGTTTCTAATAGAATTACTCCAGCTGGATGATGCTCAAGGAGTCTTGATAATCAGTACCCGTCAGAGACATGATAACATTATGCGTCCGGGATATCCCTGAATATCCCCTCTACCGAGAAAATATTCATAGTTTAAAGTTTGTGGGAAAGAATCTTTCCTTGTGTGTGAGAGCCGTTAACAAATCCGGTTTGGTTTTGGAAGTTATCTGCTATGCTACCCAGCATTTGCTTCATTCGGAATCATTTGCTCGCTCAGACGATCGAACAGAAGACTGGGGCCAACAGCCCAATGCTAGCAAAATATTGTTTATATCTTGGTGCTCAGTTAGCACCAGCACAATAACACCCAAGCAGCAAACCGAGGCAACGACGGTCGGAGCAATCTGAAAGCGGAGAACGGAAATTGGAATACCGGTAGAAACGTGGCAGTCTCGTGTGTGGTGAAAAGAAAATCGAATGGGTAACACAAATTGATATCTAGTGCCACAGCAGATCCAGGAAAAAAGTGTCAAAAGTGATCGATTTTCTCCAAACTGCAGAAGTTCCACAGGCTCCATGCCAGAAGATTGAAGTAGATTTCAATAAAAGATTGTGCAGTCGTGACTGCGAGTAATCAAACAGCGTGGGACACGTTTTGCGTGAACGAAAACACAAGTATCACTTCAGCATATATTGTCCTTCCGCGGGCCGCCGAATCTATGGCTTGCAGGATCGATAGAATGGTCGAAGCTCGACCGCGTCAGTTGCAGGTTAAACGGTTTTCGAGGAGTGTCGGCTAGGTGACGCCAAATCGATACGATCCAGGCTCCAGGATACGGCAAACAACCCGAGAGCCCAGAAGCCAAACTGAGACGTTTGAAGCAAAAGGTCAAGGGCTGCTAAAGCAAGCCACAAAACGATGAAAGAAGCCTAAATTCTCCGGGGACCTCTTGGGATCAACGGGCAAACAACCTGATCGAGGCCAATGAAAAACGCAGGAAATGAGAGAGGGTGCAGCAACTGGTGGGTACGCAACGTCAGCACTAACACATTGTGGAAAGTATAAAAACGTGCCTTTAACGCTGGCAGTAAAATTATTGTTTCCATCAGTCGCAAAAGATACTGCCAAAAAGAGACTTCCGATGGAAACGAGAGACGGGAATCTCGTTCGTGGATGGCCATCTCGCATTGCTCTCATGATTTGAACTTAAGGCGCTGATCTCGCTCCAGGTTGCGGGGGAATCGATCGGCTACGATATGAACGTGAGACGATTGCCTCACTTGATCTCGTAGCAGACATGGGACGTTGCAGACACGGGTGTGATGTGGAACTGTCGTCTGAATGCCAAGCAGTGTCAACACAGAATCTCCATCTGTCAAGCAGTTGACTATCATCAACGCATGCGACTATGAGACGACCGATGCCAACTGTGTTGACGTGACAAATTTGATCACCCTTGGAGGGCTTATAACAGCATTTTTCAAAGGTTGATTTAGTGGTTGGATCGCCGATTCAACCAGAATTAAAGCATGCGAACATTTGTCGTCGCTGTAGAAGTGTGTGACGCAGCCGATTTCCGCATGTGCGTAGTCGGACGAGTGCCGCATGCCCGTAGAAACAGTGAATCAGGACTCCGTGGCGTAAAGAATTCTTTGAGCAGTCGTAATGTCTTGCCAGACAAGGGTACTTCGGACGAATATTAGACATCTGCCTTCAAGCCGAGTAGGGTTAGAGGTAACGCTTGGCATCAATCAAATTTCTCGTGAAATTTGAGAGCCGCTTTGACATGCTGACAAATCTTTCGAATAAAACCACTTGATGCCGAATGGTAAGCGGTCATGCGGATCCTTTCCGTATTCAGCATACCTTTAGTGGAAGAAAATAGATCCGACTAAAGCTGGTGCCCTCGGTGGGTCTTGAAGTTAGACGGATGGCAATACGAAGCTACCAATCGGTCTGTGGATTATGGAGCCACCGATTCGGTCTTGACGGAAGGGGTGGAAATAGCTTCGGGCCATCTAGTGAATATATCAAAGCGCGTTAGCAGATATGGTGACGTCAAGCCGCCAACACTGTCGATGCGAACAAGATTGAAGCTAGCGACAGGCGTAGCAAAGGAACTGATGGGCAGAACCATGTGCCTGTGCACCTTAGGTCCTTGACAGTGTCAACATTACTTAGCCCATGTGAAAATATTTAAGGACAGACAGACAGAACGTGCGGCGACTGCTCGTGGATTAGTTGCGTCACCTGGGTCCCAAGTCCATGTAATGTATCGAATACAAGACTTCCATAAGTTGAGAACACTGTAAAGCGGATTGTCTTAACAAGGATCTCGTGTTAAGTTCGCTTGCCCTTTACCGTTGTAACCACTTGTGCGTCACCCCTACTCGGCCCTGAACAATTGCAATACTGAAAACCCTGAAACTTGACCGTTACAATTAGAGGTAGAAGGTCGAGCATATTTTGAGTGGAGCATGCGAGCGGGTCGTGAGTGAGCAACCCACAAGTGGCGGCCGCGCTGAGTGGTAAACGTTCGGCCAAACAAGCGATCCGGAGGAACAAATTCATGTTCCCTTTGCAGCATCGCTGGTCGAGGTAAGCCGATAGATACGTCGCAGAGTACCGTGCCATCACTCGTACCCGGTGGGGCCTGAAAACATTGGAACGATGGTGATCAGCTAGTTCTATGCAGCCGACCTACTGTTATGGCAGGAAGATCTAGGATGGCAGACGCAGCGGCCTTAGATTGTGGGCCTAATGGCACATTTGCTTCACAGTTTTACCCGGCTTTTATGTGTCGAAGGTACAACGTGAACTGAGAAATATCGGTTGGGCTTCTGAGTTCTCATGGGCAGTAAAGGCCAGACCCAGTATGCAGTGCATACGTTAGTCGCACTTGGTCGGTGAGGCGGATGAAGTAACGACCTTCGGCAGCGTGGCAAAATATTTGATATAGCCGCATGCTGCCGGCAGTTTCTGACTACGTGTACTGTATTTCCTTTCCTTGGCGGTAAGTCATCGAGAAAAAATCCTAAAAGCTCCCAGGAGACGGAAACCAATTGTTGCAGGGCCGCTCCCGTGCATGCTTTGAGGCACCTATCGTTAAACCAAGTGTGTCAGACCGGTTCGGATGGGTTAGGAGCGTTGCCCTAGCCAATGCAAAATTGATCTATAGGAAGTGTACCCGTGCGGGGTCCATCGATTACGACTAGGTAGAACGGTTAACGGAGGCAGGCATTCAGCATTTTGGGAGTTGTAGGACGATAGAAGTTCACTAGCCCCACAATGCGCTGATCTTCTCAACGGCAAAATCGGGAATAGCGTGTGCTCTATGCCCAGTAGGTTGAACTCCCCTTTCGAGTAATCTTCCGGAAGAGCAGCGTCAACCCCGTTCGTGTAGCTCTTAGTTATCGGGGGCGACTACCAGTCGACTGTCGGAGAGAGATTGGAACGATAGATTCATCCACGACCGGTAATGTGAAAAATATCTCAATAATATGGAAGTGCACAAAGTCCAGGTCTCGTATGATGCTGCCGATAAATCCGAAATTTCCGGGCACCATTGCACAACTCTAAAGAAGCATGAGGAGACCTAAACAAACAGGAGAGGCTCGTGACAGTTGTTTTCGCGACCCCTTCAGCAACGACTGGGATACGGTGATATCATCGTGTCAGATCTATTTTAGAAAACAAGGTCGTGCCGTGAAGTGGCCCCGTGGTGTTGCGCATGTGCTATGTCCAATGGCTACGAAAACATTATCACTCTCTGACACCATCTTTATAACCATGCAGGGGGGCGGGGCCCAATGATTGGGCGAAGGATGGACAATATTGTTGACAAGTAAAATGTCGAATTCGCTTTTACCGAACTCTGGTTTGTTCGATGTCGAGCAGTGACTGATTGCCTTTGGATCACCCCTATCCCTTGCTAAGTGAAATGAACTGAAAACGCTCGACGATGTGTCGTAAGCGGAAGTGCATTTTCGGAGGTCCGGCAAAACAAGGTCTGAGGAGTAAAAATCAGAATGCGGAATGAAGTTTCATATCATATTGTGAAGGAAATACTGTGAAAAAACGATGACTTTTCTCCGAAATTTCGCTGCCATGACAGAAGTCACCACTCCGAAATGGGTACAGCTCATGAATGGACCGTTTGCTCCATAGCGTGAGTCATCAGTGGCTTTACCGATGAACAGTGCTTTGGAATCTTCTTCCACTAATCTATGTTGCACGTAAACTTGGGTGTGACAGGCAAGCGTTAGACACGGAGGTCGCCACCGCGGTAGCCTCAGTGACCTTCGATATTCCCCGCAGTTCGCGGCCGCACCCGGGGTTGACTCTCTACTTCTGTGGGTTAGTTTTTTCCTCATCTGAGGGTGTTATGCCCTTAAATACCCTTTTCTATGAATACCCGAAGTTAGTCATTGATATGGCTCTTGCATATCTCCTGAGGTTTACCGTTTCCGTCCTAATTTCCTCTCTCGTACTGCCGCGCCTTTTTTAACGGGGGCTCGGGGCCGTACGGCGAATGAGTCTTACTGATGAAAAGGATGTTTTTCTGGTGAGAATTGTTAGGAATTTCTGTATGTTTGCTGCAAAACGCACGTGCATCCGAAAAAGGTCACACCCCTGCAGGGTGTTGACATATTAGCATACGTAACGCGGTAAACGAACTACCACCGAATGCAATATCCCTGTAACCCCAGTTAACTGCCAACTGAAAACGAAAATTTCACCGGAAGCTCCATCGAATTGTGCCCGTAGCAGCGGCCCACTTGAACGCCAACGGGGTAGTTTTTCCTTGGCGGAAAAGGGTTTTATCATATTTAAGCGAAAATATCCGGTCGACTGTTATTGCTTGCAATTTCACCCAGCTTACCTTAGAAATATCGACATTTCTAAGGTAAGCTGGAGTCAAACAAACAGTTGGATAGAAAGTTGGAACTACCTAAATAGCGCGTCTGCGCTTTAAATTCCCGCTTGGTTTATCCTGGTTAGGTATAATCAGCGGTCTAGTTTTGTCCCCAAGCAACCTTACGCAATAACTAACTTTCTGTTTGCGATTCAGGAGTACTCTTATGGGACACTGAACAAACCCTGCTGACATGAGCGGTATCTTTGCACGGACTGCATACTAACATGGACTTGTCATGCGAACGTGTACGCAGGCGCTCTCGTAATGTGTGAATTTGCGATCTATCTCAGCAGACAGTAATGATCGGAGACATCAGTAGGTTTGCCTCACGCGATATACTGGGTAGCGTGTTTCTCCGCACGGTCATACATCCGATGTTCATCAAACGTACTGGGATCGCGGTAGTCGCTGAGTATAATGGGACGGAAACGCCAGCTCTCAAACGGTGGATGATTAAGACATCTGCATCTTAAAGTTGCAGCACGCCCTGATTAGGATCTTGAAATTTGATGGTAAAATTTAGACCTATACTTGACTCCTGTAGGCGGCGGACTTCGGCTAATGAGACGGTGTGCGGTGGAGATGATGAGCCTTTCATTGGCAAGCGGTGAAGGCTGAGTTGTTAATCTGAATGCTTCAGGAAATAGCTTAGCTTCCCGCGCGCCAGCGAAGTGACTACGAGTTCAACAGCTGCGAATTCCTGAAAGGCAACAGTTGACATAACGGAATCGGAAGCATAGTTGAGTATTTGACTGCTGAAATGGGCAAAAGCGGTTGATATCGATGGGCGTTCCCCAGTTCTTTTTAGACTGGATGGAGGTGTCTTGATTTAAGCGCTTATCACTTCTCCACGATATTTTAAACGAATGCACTGTCATTATGTGGCAAGTCAAGAAGGGACACCACAACGACTGTATTAATCATTGCTGAATCTTTTTAATCTTGATAATTGCCAAGTTTTTATTCCCGATTTTATTCCCTGCGCCATTTGACATCGTTTCACGAGAGTAGCATCCGCGAACAACGGCCAGTCTTCACTCAGGTTGAGGTTGCATTGACTCGACTCCTGCCTCCAGTTAGGTACTTGAGACCCACCAAACACAGTCGCCCGACAATAACAGTTTTCCTCGATTTAAAAGGTGATTTCAATTCAGTTGATCAGACATCGCTATTCACCAGAAATACATACCACAAAAGTTTGTGAGTCTACTGTATGCATTGAGCTTGCACACTTCTGGTCACGTAGGGGTATACGGCGTGCTACCATGTTTACTTGAAACGACCAGCAGTGTTCAACAAAGGTGTCGCATTTCACCATTTAGGCTTAACTTCGTCATCGACGATATGACGGAGGGTGTTTTAGGTCTCGAACTGGCAGATTGGGGAAACTGACCCAGATCTTGTATGCTTGTTCCACTCCACAGATCGTATGTAATGTGCACTGAACACTTGCGAGAGCCCTAGCCCTAGTCGGTAAATATTGCGCCTCCCAAATGTAGAGTGCTGTTGCGCAACTGATAGACCCGAGGTTGATACTCGATAGGGAATAACTAACAATTGCTAGCCGCTTTATTCACCTCGGAATTTGAGTGATGAAGGGTAATAACTGTGG
>LUCM01005458.1:0-10623 GCA_008360955.1 Fasciolopsis buskii
TAAAGGTGAGAAGGTAAATAGACAGGCCAACTGGTAAAATTGCCCTTAGAAGTAGGTCGATAGAGGAGTAGAATAAGTGGTTAGCAGCATAAAGACATTTAGTATAGGCCCGGGCGGGAGATGAATATGTGGCGGTCCAGGCTTGAGACAAATATAGATAAAAAAGTCAGCGAGGAATGAGGTTAGAGGTTATTGGTCAAAAAATTTAGGAAATATTTCGACGAGGAAAACGGTTCTAATTATGCTAAATGTACTACAATAACACGCTAATAACACTCCAAATTGCAAAAGAAAACAGCGAGGATAACTCACAGCGAGGAAGGGTGTACCGCGCACGTAGTCAATCGAAAATAACGAGTACAAAAAGGTGCGCGGCTCAATAGGTTTTTCTCCCAAACGATTAGAGATAGGAGCAGGTATATTCGCTTCCAATTTTATTGGACTTGGGGTTGCCATAAATTGTGGGTAGGCTGACTGGGAAGAAAATACAGCCTAGATGATTGGTGCGAAGCCCTGTAGAGGACGCGAGGTGTGATGGACCTACTTGCCCCAAATGCACGGGGCAATAGGAATCCAGTGTGATACATGTAATGAATGGTTCCACTGTGCACTTGTGGGCCTGAGGAAGGATATTATTGAGCTCTGCTGTCAATAATACAAGCAAAACTGACTTTTTCCAGCCTCAAAGATGCCCGACGAAGTGCCATCCTGGGGAACACTCAGATAATGAGGCAACAAACCATGCAGCGGGTTCATAAAATGGCGAGCTTCAAGCTGGGTGACACTGATAGCACTGGTTTGCTAAAGGATGCATAAGGTAAAGAGAAATTTTTCTCAACAAGAAAGAAGGGGCTGCGTCCCCGGCAGTAAGGGATGAACCTACTAGTGTAGTATCTGCTGAACGAATACAGATGAAGGCAATATAACCTCTGAGAATGCGCGCATTGATAGCGGTGAAAGGGGATTATTATCTCAGGGGGCAACAGAGACAAAAGATAGAAGCTAATTGGGAGTGAAGTATGAACTGAATAGAAAGGGCGTACGAAGATAGCAACTCAAGAAATGGAAAAGGTCACCTATTCAGACACAAAACTTTGGGAAATAAGCACATGACTGAAAGATGCAGAGCGAGCCTTGCATCAGATGAGCTGACGGCTAAATGGTACAAAGAAATCCAGCGATGTCTTTCTGGGTCGGAGTCGGAATATCCTTGTCAACGGGATCCCGGGGCACTTTATGAGGCAGAGGAATCAGGGGGAAAATAAAGTAATAATAAACATGCCCCTAACAGTGAAAATACTGAAGCGCGCAGCCATCAAAATTGTACTTCACCTGGGAAAATGGTAGAAAGTCTGTGACTCGAGATGCCGGGAACGGCGGCCAACGCTGGTGTAGTTCAACGATCCACGGCAAAAAGACAGGATTTTGGCGTCATGCGATGGAATGGAGGCGATCACCATGGGTGAAATTATCAGAGAGCCGGATGATAATGCCATAAGCGAGATCAAGGCCAGGGTCGCAAGGGGGTGAACACCAGGATTCAGTGCCACACGGGGGCAAGTCCGTAAATTGCGAATCCTTAATTTGTGTGAGGGAGGGTAACTGAATGACATTCCGAGCAGCGGGGCTGCAGGCGAATGTAGTGGGCGGGGATGGGGCTCTGGACCATCATGAAAAATGGACAAGTTCCCCGAGAGTAGCGCGCGAACATGCAAATCCCCCACTGTCAAGCAGCTAAAAGGACGGCGAAGGGGTCATTATGAGGGTGACTTACACAGATGCAGCGATTGTGGGTAATTATTGAATGGAGCTACGATTCAGGGCTCTGGATGTAGATGCGGTGATTGCCACTGGAACCTGGTTGCAGCCGGGGGAGATGGACAATAAAATAATGGCTGGGATCAGTCGCTCTTTAGAATGGATATGAAGGACGAAGGATAGGAGGCGGGATGCTGACTGTAACGACAAAACATTCGAGTCTTGGCCCGGGTGAAGGCGATTGGCGGCTCACAGTGCGATTTACGAAAAATACACTTTCCATGTTCTGGACGGCATATCGAAATCTCAAAGCAACGTGTAGCCCAATATGGTACGAGGTCCAATAAAGAACAGGATTGCTCCACAAATTTGACGGTACTAGTGATGAGTTAGAAGTTATATACAAATTAGCTACAACTTTGGTAGTGAGCCACAGTAACCATACAGCCAAAATGTAGTCAAAAATAGAACAAAAATCCGCGTAAATATTAGCAAGCGACAAAAGAAACATAAACAAAAAGCACATGTCCCATGGTTTAAGCAAATACAAGAGATTCTGCACGACTGATCAGGTCGAACAACAATTGCCCGAGCATGACAGCCAAAAGTCGGTGTAAACAAACGGAACGTCCACCGTCGTCCAGCGTGAGCGACAAAGCGAAAGTGATCTGCAAAGAAACAAGCCGCCCTGAGTCAAGGTACCAGTAAACACACCAAATGTCCGTAAAATAATCTCAAATAAGGAGAACATGGATGAAACAAAGAAGGGAAATACGTTAAACCAAAAACAAAAAGCGCACAAAATCAGTGCCATTACGGGCAATTTGGGCGGGCAGACTTTGATATCGAACGAGGAACGAAGAGAATGAGGGAAAGGAATTTCCAACCTATCTGTATTTTACACTGGTCCTAGTGTCTGAAAACTACGATACGCAAGGGGGCATAACCGGAATTCCCCAAACATACAGGATCTCTATGGCAACATTGTAACCGGCGGCCCCAGGGTCTCAGGTCTAGGTCTGTGCAGAAGCCCGCGGTCGACATCAGCGGAAGAGGTGGACTGTTTTTCTTTCTCGCTGTGGTTGCGGGGTCCGCGGGCAAACTTCCCATATTAAGGGATTTTAATGCCCCTGGGATTGACTGGGTTTGCGAGACAGCCAAAAGAGGCAATTTCGGGCATCAACTTCTGTAGTTCGTGCACGTTAATGGGATGGTTCAACACATTGCCCAAGCGACTAGATGGAGGTTCGTCCAAGTAACTTCAGGCCCTGACTCGGTGTTGACGGGGACAACGAGCGATAAGGGAAGCACTGTGTTGGACGAACTAATAAGTTGGAGCGACCACGCTCCAATCTGCATGCAAATGAGTTTGCAGGGACCGGTAGGCCCTGAAAATTATGAAAGGAACTTCTAAGGAATGGATAAAAATAGACTGCTTGCCTCAAGTCTGCAGATTCGGTGGGAAGTAGAAATAGGCAGCAATCAGGTGAATCACTTGTGGGAGGCAATTAAGAGTAACCTGTTAGCAATAAAAGACTCAGTTGCGCCACTCCACAGAATCAAACGAATGGAGCTACCGCCATGGTGAAAGAGTGGGATAGTGATAGTCAGGAAGCGGAAACGCGGGGCTTCCAGGATATTTACGGACACACTTGGCTACCGAAATTAACTGAGGTACATAGTGGAGAGGAAAAGGATATGATGCATCCGACGACAGTGCCGAACTGCAAGGAGCGGATTGCTGGGGCCGCTAAAATCAGCTCGAAATCTCTATATACTTATATGCAGTCGAATGCAGCTTTGCAAAAGGCCGTGGGCGGAGTGAAAAGCCGTCAGGGAGTTAGATCTGCCGGCAGTCAGAAGAACGCTGACTGTCTGTTGGAATATTTCCAGGCAATATAAAAGCAGGATCAATGGACGCAGGGACACACACTAAGTCCCTCCGACCTCATGGTAGAGATGCTGGACGGAGCGATCACGGGGGGAAGTTTTGGACAGCCTAACAAAAATGGACCAGTTGAAAACGGTAGGGCCCAATGGGATCCACCGGCGATTGTAAAACCGGTGCCGAAGATCTTGGTGGAACCATTCACTCAGGTACTTAATGCACCGTTAGGCGAATTTCGGCCTCTTGCAAACTGGTTGATGTGTATCGGTGCATAAAGGCAGGGGCAGAGATGGCAGTGACCGATATAGACCGGTGAGTCCGATATCCATTGTGCTGAAAACTCTTGCAAGTGCCCTTCGCGACAGGATAGTCAATCACCCGGAAGCCGGCGAGTTAATGATGGCGGAGCAACATGATTTTTCGGCATAAACGATCTTGTCTAACCAATTTGATAAGCTTCCTGAAAGAAATAACAGGTAGAATTGAGAGGGGCTAAAAAGTAGAAGTCTGCTATCTGGGCATTTGGAAAGCACTTGATTCCGTGAACGGTACGCTTCTTGACCACAAAATGAAGGCATTCGGGGTGGAGGCTAAGGTGGACAACTAGACAGTACAAAGCCTGAGGGGTAGGTCTTTTAGGGTGAGTATAAGGGGATCTTCAAAGGACAGAGGACTGCTATGCAGCAGGGTGCTTCAGGGGTCGATATTGGGGCCACTGCTCTTCCTGAATTATGTCAGCGACATGCTGAATGGTTTGGAAAATCCGTGTCTCATGTTGGCTGACGACACCAATCCACTGGGGGCAGCATAAAGTGAGGATGCCCTAAGACATCCGGGTATATTTTACCGGCGGCCGTAAGACGGGATCTTCCGTTAAACTTGACCAAATGTCAGCGGCTCATAGAAGGAGAAGCGAATTCCCTCGCCATGCGGGTCCACCTGAGCATCAGGTCGCGATGGAACAAACTCAGCAAGCAAGAGACCTCGGAATAGTCGTCAGTGCGGACTTCAAAACCTAGTCTGCAATGTCAGAAGGCAGCCAAGATGGCCTGATGTGCCTTACGCCAACCAAAAAGGACCGTAAGATCTAGGAAGCCTGACGTTCTTCTGCCACTGTTCAAGGCATTTGTCCGACGGCACTTGGATAACTGTGTCCAGACATGGAGACCACATTTGGTAAGAAATAGTAGAATGCTGGAGAAGGTTCAACGTGTTTTTACACTGTGGTTTGGGCATTTGAGGCACATGGGATATGAGCAGAGGCTGGGGCGCTTGGTTTGTGCTTTCTGAAAGACGTTGGGAAAGAGGTGATTTACTACAGGCCTTAAAGGTCAGTAAGGAGTTGGCGGAGCTATGGGGTCGGTCGGGAGCCCCTTTCCAGATAAGAGGGAACGATACACTAAGAAGGGAAGGGAAAACAATTGCGCGGGAGCATGTAGCCACCGGGTTGAGGAGCAAATCGTTTGCCATACGAGTGGTGTATGACTGGGAGAAGCTAACAGGGGAAGTGGCCGAGGTGGAATCAGTGCATGAAATGAGGGGGAGACGAAACAATGTATGCCTATCTGTGTTTAGAGAGGACAATACGAATTGTAGAGACGAGGAGATGGTTGACAGGTAAGCATCTGATTCATTTTTTCCCACCTGAAGGTGATAAATGAGAGTCGGAGTCTCATTCATGATCCGCACTTCACCCTAGAAAGTGGAGACGGCTTTCGTTGTCCTGTTGTCGAAGCATCGTCTGACCCAAGAAACTCCCGGCACAAGCACCTGGGCGATCAGGCATTTCGCTATACAGTCGTGCAATCTTACTGGAACTGGACCTGGAAATCTGAACTGAACGCACCGAGTGTTGTGCGGCTAAGGCGATTCCAGTATCGTTTTATGTCCACGGTGTTCAAACGTGGTGCTATCATTTTGGTCAGACACTCACGGTCCTTGAGGTGGAACATGACAAAACATAATGAGCTGAATGAAGACAAAGGGTGGGTTGCGTGGGTGTAAAGTGATATTCTCTATAGAACAACCCTGAAACCCCATGCTGCAAAGACGTCAGATGTTAAAGATAAGGCGGATGAAATGGATGCTCTTGTATGTAGTTCGGTTTCCTACCTTGAAATATTCACAGAGTTATCATGAACTGCGCAAGTCTGTCATCTCGGATCTTGTCAAACAAGGAAAGACGGCCTATCCTCACAAATTTAATGTATCGTTGTCCATAGAAAGCTTCATCGACAAATATTCCTACCTTAAACCAGGAGAGCATTTGGATGATACAACTGTTAGTGTAGCAGGTAGGCTCTTAATTCGATATCCAGACGCCCCTCAGGTCGAATCCACGCAAAGCGTGAGTCGGGAGCCAAGCTTATTTTTTATGACATTATGGCGGATGGACATCGGTTGCAAATCATGGCTAATCTTCGTGATTATAAGTCGCCGGAGGATTTCCATTCGGTGAATGAGCTGCTTCGTTTAGGTGACATTGTTGGTTGCATTGGGAAACCTGGTAGGTCTTCGTTTCTGCTGCTTTATGCAATAGGCAAATCAAAGCTCGGCGAACTAAGTATACTGCCGAAGGAACTGGTGCTACTGTCGCCCTGCCTTTACCAAATGCCCCATCTTCACTACGGAGTGAAGGATAAAGAAACACGCTTCCGTCAGCGTTATCTTGACCTAATCATGAATGAAGACGTCCGCCAACGGTTTATAATTCGCGCAAGAGTAGTCAACTATATCCGTTCGTTTTTGGACGACTTGGGTTTTCTTGAGGTATGTCTATTGTCTTCTCGTTCGTCCGTCTTTCCTCCGGATCCCTATATAACTTCGCCTTTATTGCTAACTTCTGGCGACCGATTTGGGCGAAAATGGTAATTGCAATCAGGTCGGCCGATAAGTAGACATCCACTTCTGTTTAGGGCGGCGAACAAATATTATTTTAGTCCAGCTCTTCCCATTTGTCTTATTGTCGTACGTAGTTGACGTAATTATGTCTATCGTGGTAGTTGTAGTGATAATGTAGACTTGCATAAGATATATATACATTTGTACATATATATATATATATATTCCTACATAAATGTACATAAATATATATACATATATGCATATATATAATGTTTTCCCCTAGCCAGCAGAGCGATCTCATCTTCTCTTATCGGAGGAGCTCTTATCTGATTCAGCGGCGCAGGAGAGTGGAATTTCATGTGCTTTTGCGCTACTTACTCACATGATAAACTACTTTCTTAACTCGTTTAAGGAATTAATGAGTAGAAAATTGTAGTGAGTTGGTAACTAGGTGATCGTCTGAATGCATGCTGCATGGTCATAGTCTGCATGCACCCGGTTTAATGCACGTTTGCCGTCTAATTCACCTGGATGCACTCGGTGAACACAAATCGTTTGCGCTATGGCTTACTGCAACTAACGTGCTTTTTGCTTATGACTATTTAAGCATTGGTTTAAACGCAGCTAAATGCCTTCCCATCAAAAATATACATCGCTAACGAGAGATGCAGAATAGACGGCAATTGTGCAAATGTAAACACTGTATGTGCGACACTCGCGCTATGTTGTAAACAAATCTACAGTGGTCACTAACTGTAAGCTTCAATGGGCCCTTTTTGGCGTGCTTGAAGCATGGGTATAGTGGTGCACGCCCTATAGCTGCTAGAGCTAACCACGCGGGATGGAGATCGGCATCCTTGATCCTGAAACCTTGAATGGCATAAAACCACGTAGGTCCTCAGGACAAATTTGATAACGGGCCTGGGACAGCGAACTGCTGTTTGCCACCAAGGTTAACGGCGGACCTGAGATTCGAATCCCTGACATACTTCTTATGTGTCTGCGACTGCAGTGACCACTTTTACTCTTGCAATTTCTGTGACTGATACGCCTTACATAGAGCCCACTACCTCTAATCCTTGATCTAAAGATGGCGGTCGACTCAGTCGGTTCTGCAATTCAAGCAGCCGAAGCCGAGTTCGTGTTCACGGCGATCTTCCACCTGAGTTCATCACGTGAAAAGTGGTCTTCGTCAGGGTTGCCACGTTTCACCTTTTCAACCTTGTCACTGAGATAATAAGCCCTCTATCTTTCTTTTAGAATAGTGACATTTCTATTTGCTCAGGCGAGAACCTGTCTGACTTTGAGTATTCCGACGGTATTTTGTTACCGAGTAAAAGTCCAGATAAGTTGCAAATGTTCTCTCAATCGTCTGAATAATAGTGTAGCTGTGTTTGAGGTGCGTTTTGGACCTCCGAAGTGTACAATGCTGTTGCAGGGCTGAATTTGCTCGAAGCCAAGTGTTGTTCTTTTAGTAGAATTAGTTGAAGTGGATAGATTTAGTTACTTCGGCAGCTGTCTCACCTGGCGGTCGTATATTAAATGAAGTGTTTTCGCGCATATAGAAAGTCCGATTGGTATTTTCTAATTTGAGGCATCTGTGACGTCGACGTGACATCCGGTTATGGATTACAGGTCGAGTATGTGCAGCAGCAGTCAGGTGGATATTGCTCTACGGTTCCGAAATGCTAGCGTTAAGAGATGTTTGAAGACCTTTTGGTGTTTGGACGCCGTTTTCTTCATGGTACTAGTAGGATGTGATGGGATAATTTTGTGACCAATTCAGAGGTTAGGCATAGGATACTGAGTTCAGTCTTTAGAAAAATCAGTGAATCAGATTATTTTGAGGTGGTTTTGTCATCATAGTAAGTCGAAAGACAGAGCCTTTGAGTAGGCTTACATTGACCAATCAATTGTGCACAGAGCTGGAAATAGAGAAAATACTCAATGGTTGACGGAAAAAGGCATTCGCACGCGATTTATGGTTCATAACATTCCTGCTAGAAATTCCATAAATAAGCTGCAGTGGTTGTATGCAGTTTGACGAACAAAACATTGAGAGGTGGGTTAAGAGAGTGAAAATGATTGTCAAACGCAGGTCTACAAAGGGTGACAGCGATGGAAGAATGTTCCCATGTTAATGTCATGATGGTCTACCAACAATCGGATTGGCATAGCGCTATGAAGTAGGTTGCAAGCACGGGATGAATAATAGATACAAATAGAGAACGATTCTGCAGTGTTCTGGGTTTCATGAGATCTTTGCAGACGTCATGGAAGGTGCAGACCCATGCAGTTACTTGGGCTAAAACTACGCGTCACAATTACGCAGACAATACGGCCGGACGCGGTGTTGCTCCTACAGGAGAATTTCAGCGCTCTACATCAGGGTCGTGGGAAACATCGGTTAAGTTACTATGGGAAATTCGGCGGTCAGAATTCGGTGGGGATAAGTGAGAGGCTGGAGTAGAACTTGGATCAAGGACAATCGTGGAATCATCGCGAACGACGGGAGCCAAGTTTCTTGGCGAACATCTGGGAGTAGTACTTGAACGTAAGTTGGATTGCAATCATCATTTTTATTTCTTCGGCTAGTGGATCGTACGTGGGACGTAGATTCTGATTCTTCATTAAAACCCGGTTAGAAGTCAGTAGCCAACTAGGGAGATAAGTTTTAGTATTGGCACGACGGTTATGAAAAAATGTTCGTGGGCCGTTGCATTCGTTGCCATGCAAAGCAGAACATTTATAGAGTGTAATGCGTATAGAGAAACATCAGCATCCTTATCATCATCGTTCAGTGTTAAAACAGCAAGGCAAGCCTCACTGACCGCTGCCTTTCCCCAGAGTTACATGTTTTTATAAAAAGTGAATATCCAAGGGAACAGGGAGTGGTTCTACACAGGGGGGGGGAAGATTAGATGCCTGCTGCAGCCAACACACGGAACACAGTCTAACTGTACAAACGCACGTGTTAAGTAGAAGATATCGGGAACAAGGGAGTGGACTACACAGCGCGGGAAAAGAATAAGAACAGCTGCAGCCAACACAACGAACACAGTCTAACTGCACAGACGCACGTGTTTCAAAATCATGTCTGATCGATTAGAAAAAATGACAGTACAAATCGAGTCGACTGTGTCAACGGTTCACTGCCATAAAACTTGGTCACTTCAGTGTCTCCAGCAGCAAGTCGACAAGTCCTTCGGACACAGCGCACGAAGGCATGAGACACCTTACTTTAACCTAAGTTCGCTGTACAATTTCTCAACACCACGTTGCCACGTTCATCAGTGGCCTCTCTATCGGGCTTCTCCATTCTTTAAGAGGAACATCAAAATAGGGCACAGTATGTAATAACACGTGGTCAGTATATTGCCGTCAACGACGACCCAAACCAGCGTATGTCACTAGAGATCATCAGCGTGAAAGCAAGTCTATTCCCTCAGAAAGTGTCACCCAATACAGATTCCTCGAATCCCAAATTACTTACCCGTTCACTCCATCCAATCTGACCATACTACATAAACATCGTGTGGTCAGAAACCTCCAAACCGATCGAACATTCGCCACACATCATACTCACGTCTCGCAACCGTACGACAAAAACTTGAACGCATGACAAAACTGAACGCACTGCAAGTTCTGCTGTGTGGTCGCAAGACAGAATAATGCGATGTGGAGATGTTCGTCGCATTGAAGCCATCGATCACCGATAGTCCAACAGTAGCCAATGGCTGGATTGGGATGGATGACCGAGTGATAATAGTGATGTAGAATCTATTACTAGTGTCCCGCTCTCAAACACCGTTGTTTCATCGTATGAAACTTAGTAGAGCTACCAGTGGGTCACGCTGTGCGTAATGTCAACACTGCGTCTATCAACCTGCCTATTTTTCCCCAAATGAATGGAAGACGCCATGTAATGCCAAAAGAATAACGTGGCAACGCGGGGATGAGAAACTGCACAGCGAACTAATTTGGAATAGTGCATCTCACGTCTTTCGTTGGTTGGGCTCGAAAGACTCGTCGACTTGCCTGGCTGAGAAGCACTGAAGCGAATATGGCATGAACCGTGCACATGTGGACGATTGTCTGTCATGTCTATCGGAAAATCAACAATGATTGAAAAC
>LUCM01005461.1:0-41438 GCA_008360955.1 Fasciolopsis buskii
GTTGTTGTTGGTGTTTGTGCGGTGGTGGTTGTTGTGGGTGTGGTGGATGTTGTTGTGGTTGTTGCGGTAGTTGTCGTGGTCGTGCTCGTGGTCGTGTTCGTGGTTTCCGTTGTTTCTGTGGTTGTGGGAGTGGTAGCCGTAGTAGGAGTAGCAGTAGTAGTAGTAGTAGTAGCAGTAGTAGTAGTGGTGGTAGTAGTAGTAATAGTAGTAGTAGTAGCAGTGGTATTAGTATTTTTAGTGTTAGTTGTTGTTGTTGTTATTTCACTGCTGGTACTTGCTGGGTTCTTTGTGTTCGTTAAGCTTGTTTGTTTTTCTGTCGAAGTGTAGATGATTGTATTTTGGTTTCCCGTGGTCGTTTCGATTTCTGGTTGTTCGCTAATTTCCAAGTGTATTGTTATATCCTGTGTTTGTGTCAGCTGAGCTATGTTTGTGCGGATGTTCATTATTTCCATGCCCATTGGTATTCTCGTCTGGGGTATTACCTCCTTGTTGGTTATTTGATCTCCCTCTGTTTGTGTGATTGTTGCTGTCGCATAAAGTCTTCTTGCTTCAATTTCCTCAGCTGTGTTCTCCGCATCAAACTGCTTTGTTTCCACATGTTCCATTAGAATTGTTAATAACATGCACATCATCCATCCCACAGGTCTGAATGCTAGTCCTTTTCGTAACTTCATTTCCTGGTTCTTTCTTATCTAGAATTAAACAGGAATTTGGTGCAAGTTTCCCTTGGTGACGTTGTACATTTTTATGACGTACATCATGGTATGTTAATATTTTTGTCTTTCACCATATCAATTCTGTCGATTTTTTTCACCTGTTTCTCTTTGGTTTCAATGGTGTTATCGTATGAGTTGTTCTTTCAGCCGATTGCCGTTGAATCTGCCTTATTCTTAACGTGAAACTCGATATCTCCAGGTCTGTTCGGCTAGTGCGGAATCAGTTTGCTTTACGCTATTTCTCGTTTATGGGGATGAAAAGTAATGCGACTGAAGGCCGTTGCCCGCGGAATATCACTAGGAGTTGGACCAAGATTGTGCCGTTGGATTTTTCTGCAACTTTTGCGTTATGTACAGGTTTATTTTGAACTTCTTTTTTAGCCACTTAATTTGCCTTTAAAGTAATCAGTTTGTCCAAATTCAGGATTTTGAGTAATCAATTTTAATTTACCTTGGTTCTTCTGGTTCCTCTAGTGCGTTTCCATTTTCGTTTGTGCTGCTTTATCACAACTGTGGAGTGTCAGTGCCGGTTTTGCTTAGGCTCGCCCAAAGATGATCAAGTGATTATCAGCCAGAATTTTAGGTTGCTAACTCTTTGATTCGAATCCTGTTACCACCAGTAAAATATTGCATTGTCCAGCTAGGTATTGTTTTGTTGACATTGTTGTAGAAAGATTACTTTGTCTTCTCGTGATCCTTTTTCTCAGCACTACTCCGGTTTCTTTTGATTAAAAAGAAACTTTATAGGCTTTGTTTGATACTGATTTGGTTAAATCTTCAACCTTGGCATCCCGTAGAAACATTTATTTACTGTGTTTACATCGGAACTGTCAACGATTCGGTTCGAGATGCGCGATTGAGAACCAAGATATACTCAATATTTACTTTCACTCTTAGTGCAAGTGATGGATAGAAGTCGAGACTCAATGGAAATTGAACAGAAATCTACTAAACCGGATCTTCACTCAAATCTGGAGGCGTACTCTATTAATATATCCACCTTTTTCTGACGTGCTACACGTTAGAGTTGGTAGAAATTGCAATAGGCCGGACAAATTTATCCAATCAAGGAGCGTTCAGTAGTACACTTTGACTACTAATCTGTGACAAAGAAAACAACGATATATGTAACCAACGAACAAGTCATGTGTTGGAAAGTTGTTTCGTTGATTCATCCAGTTCTAAAGGGAACTGATTTGTGTGTGGAGGAAGTAAATGGCAGGCACTTCTTGACTGGACTGGGAACTGTGTTGTGCTCGAAATGCTTGTCTACAGTTACTACAAAAATGGACAAAGTATAGAAAATGCACTTTTGCCATATGTGCAATAAGATTGCCCCTTACCGCGTGGACAGGCACACATGTGATTTGGAGTTCAGTTCATTTTGTGACTTTTCTCTCTTTGTCCATTTATTCTTGGAATAACTAGCTTTACTGTCTGCAGCGCCATTTGGTTATCCAGTGCACACTGCAGTTGGGGTCTCTGACAGGACTACAAAATTCCAAAAAAGATAATCCCATGTTGAGCGTAGCACTACGCGCTACCTATTCTCGAACCCCGTCTACCTAGAGAAATGCTTCTTTCTATTCCAATAAGCTTTTATGATAGGCCCAGTGTAGCGTTTACCGTATTTGCTGACCATCGATTGTTGCAGTCAGTCATGCCTAATCGCATGATCTGAATGAACGCGGAATCCATCTGAAGAAGAATTAGTTTAGGATTCTAATGATACCTGTCATTTATTAGGCTTCACAACTAGCATTCTCTTGAAGTACCGTTATATTCGATTTTTGCCATCTATCCTCTCCCAGCCGTGAGACACTGTATGCGCTTGTACATGCATTTGTATCTGTAGGAACATGAGGCAGGTCCAGGCTGATTGGGAGTTGCTGTTACCTTCCTCGTGTTGTTTTGTGATGGGACGAGGACTAAACTCAGAAAATTTCCCTGTACATCCAAAAAGCTTTTGGATTCTGTCCAACTATGTTGTGCCCCTCAAATGGAATTTAATCAATGAGGCTCACTAGTTGACTAAAAGTAGAACATTAATTTTCACTGGACTGTTCGCGACGCAAAAATGAACGCTCATCTACGTGAGTGGTGTTCGAGAACCGTGACCATAGAGGTTCAGCGGTAGATCATCTGCGCAGCAGGCGGAATGTCGCTGGCTCGTTTTCGGGTTTTGACGTCAACCTTGGGATGGATATTGCATAGTTTTTTCTTTTTGCACGCTATGTCCATATCCCTGATTTTAAGGACAATCATTTTTTTGTTGATATCCTTACATGAAATTTCCGATTATCACTCACTGTTTTTTGAAAATATTTTGCACTATCCAGTTTTGAGCAGTCTAGTGAAATCAAATGGACTGAATCTGTAAGACAGGGATTTCAGTCATTCATTTTTGCATCGATTATTTTCCACAATTCAGATCTCCCACGGTCGCAAATTATGAAGTAACAAGGTGCGTGATACAGATCTTGATCACTAGCTTGACTTTTATGAATATGGTTAGTTTTGAACTAATAAGATGATAAAAAGTTTTATTTGTTTCATTTTGCGTCACGTGATTATAGTCATGGCTAGTAGTATTACTTCTGATGTTATCATTAGCAGCAGAAATAGAAACTGCATTTTGTTATGGCCCTAATTATCATAATAATAATAATTCATAACAGTATTACCATCATTTACAGAATAATGGGATGGTGAACAACCTAACCAAGTATGTCTGGTGGGCTTAAAGTGGTATTATAAAACCAGTATTGGATTAAGCGATTTTATTTAAACTTACCGAATGATGCTGATTTTCGTTACGAACTGAAAGCTGGGTACATCCAGCTTGCGCACGTGTACACACGGAAAGGGGTCTCTGTTCTTGTCGGTCTTTATAGGCGCATGTACACACGCACTCAAATTCACAGAAACCTTCAAGCCACGCTGGCTTATGCCGTAGTCAAGCTGCATCGGATCTTTTATATGCACTCGATTGGGCTACAATATGTCGTTAACGTGTATTGAGTCGTACACCCTTGAGTTGGGCCTACGGAGATGACGCAACGCGGGGAAACATTGCACGTGAATACTCCCGAAGGGCTTTCACACGATGTGCACTCATGCTGGAGCAGACAATTAATTGTTAGATCCACCATCATAATAATGAGTGAGGGAGTTTATCTGAAGCTCTGCACGATAATTAGGATCCAAACCATGCACCGGTGCCATAATGAAGGCTGCTAATTTCCATCAGGGGATTTTTTCGAGTTTGAGGTCAATCACTATAACACGGCCAGGTGGAGAGTTCTCGAAAATGCTCACAGGAGGGGCCCACACATATAAGCACAGACACACGCTGGGGTAAGTTCGCACGCACGTCCGCAAGGTGGATGAGACAGCGCTCCTTCAGATAGTTAGGTTGTCTTGTAAATGGTACTCTGGTAGTGAACAGACCGATCGTAATCTCATCGTTAAATCTACCGCCTTTCTGTTTTTTGTCCCAAAGGTGATAGATATCATGCATGCGAAGTAACTGGAAATAAGACGTATACTACTGATGTTACTCCCTGGAGAGTGAAACATTTCAAACGGCAGTTGCTTGTGCTTCACCTGACGATCCTTCTATTGCAGTCGGTGAGAATTTCGCTTTATTGTAGACCACATATAGATGGTTTTCAACAATGTGAATTAGTGATAGCTGTAGAGTAAGCGGGTATAATTCATTGAATTCGTGAGATTCATTAAAATTATTCGATTGTTCCCCTTTCCGGATAGTGGCTCATCTCTTCCTCTGACTGGTCAGGAAATCACTGAGTAGTTCGTGAGATGTGAATATCCGAAATAATGCTAAACAACCTCGGTGAGTGCCGTCAGAATAATCCTACTGAAATATGTGGGGCCACGAAGACCTTAGAACGGTGCATGATATTTAATTATTTTAGCAAGTACTTGATCAGCGGTGCACCATTTCGAAATCCATTTTCGAAACGAGCACTGAGAACAGAGAAATAGAAAAAAAGGCGAATGTGGTAGAATATATGTTTACCTAACAGTATACGGGAATAAACCAAGGGGTTAACCCTCTTCTATTATTTTTCCCCCCGAGCAGCGTTCACTGATCATTATTTAATCATCAGCGCAGCAATCCATCTGCATTGCGTTCAATTCTCCAAATAGGACAAAAGCAGGAAGACTAACTAAATATTCAGTCAAGCATTTGAAACACTAATCTCCCATTCATCCAGGCTTACTCTTGGATACATAGTGCTTTCACTACATGGAACTATCGTTATCCCGGGTTGCGCGGACCACACTGCAATCCTGGCGGCCTTCTTCTTGAGCTACACGTTAAGATATGCAACGGTTGTTGATGCAGCATTTACTGAACTGAAAAGGCGTTGCAGTTCAGAAGGGTAAAGATTCGGGTACTCAAATGTACGCGGAGCCCATTTTTGCTGATGCCTAAGTACCAAGTAATACAAATATACATACCAATAACAGATTGAAACAGAGCAATTCGCTGTCTAGACAATTAGTAGAGTATTGGACTGAAAAGAAACAGTTGTGATCCGTTACTCGTTTTGTTTACAAAGGTATGGTGGAATGTGGATGTCGCGCTGCTTATCCCTTGATTTGGCCACGGTTGTTGCCGAGGTCGCATTTATGGCCGTCCTGACAAACTAACAAACTTAGGTAGTGGAGTCCATTCAAAGCTGTTTCAATATTTCTCTACGTCCATGGCAAAAGCATGAATGTTTTCATTCGAAACTCAATATCGCGCCGCACCTCGAACCGAAAAATCGAACACCATGGTGAGCATGCATATCGGTCTAATGATTGTCTCTTAATGGGCTCAAGAAAGCTTTAAATTAGCCACACAATGAATTTAACTGAACACCCATTATTTATTTCAAAATACAGTTTTGGATTGTATCGCACATGAAGCCTTGAATACGCAAACCCCATGATCCAATTCTAATGAGAACGGCTACGCATACTTAAGTCTCTGACTTCGCGCCGCAATAATTATGACTAATTTTCACATAGGCTTATCGTGTTCCAAGCTCTCGTTGAAATTTAACTGTGACTGGTAGTCTGCTGGTTATTCGCTTTTTACCAAAGCGGCCATTTGGCGAAGTGGAAATGACTTCTTCGAGTACTTTGGGGTCGTTTGCGTTTGTGAAGTTCAAGCAAGCGCGAATGAACTTAGTGAAATACATCTCATTGTTTTATTATCAACCTTCAATGGAGGACTTTCCAAACTGAACGTTTAATAATGGTTTTGTATATGTACCGAACGTGATTTCACGAAACGATTGTCATTGTTTCATACAGAAATGCATTTTATTTATCAAAGCCCAACTGAATCAATCTTGGTCGTTGCAATTACGAATTAGTGATGGGTCCCATGGTCATCTTAATTCATTCCAGTGTTTCAGATTTTTCGAAAGGTTTTTTCCAGTAATTCATATAGACTTTGCTGCCAAGTAGTAACCTTTATCGGTTGTATGATAGCCACCGTTTGGGGCACAATAGCGGAACTTTCATGGCACACCCACTCCATATCAGATCATATTCCACTTGAAATTTTAATAAATTTTCAGCCCTGGGATCTGTTTAAGCAGCTGACAATAAAAATTGCAATCTGCAGTGCACAAAGATGATAAACGGTAAATTCGGTTTTGTAATAATATGTTAGCATAGCGTTGCGTAAAAGTACAAGGGATTACAGACTGGAGCACATTTTCAAAATGAAATCACACATGTCAAACCCAGTGGGAAATAAAATCTATTATGATGTATTTGTCACCGCAAAAGTTTGTCCAATGAATATGCCCCAAAACGAATGTTGGATTTCTGCATGAATACCACCGAAAATTGGATGCAAAAATGTTCACTAGACTGTTAGCATCCAATGGGCTTAGAGCAGCGAAGTTTTTTTTCTCTTGGATGCTCGTCTGGTAAACGGACCAGCGGTGGTCAACTGGTCAATACTAGAGTGTTCGTTTTTGATTTCGCATCATTTTCTTTCCTCACGCAGTTCACCGTGCGTTAGTCCAGGCGAACGGTGGGTATCATAGTGTCTAAAATTGTCGGTTTGAGCCAATTTGTCACTTGCCTGGTCCTTACTATTTGTCCCCAGTGGTTTTTGTTCATCAGATGCCTAGCATTCAAACAGTTGTACAGCATACTGTATAGTGAAAATGGATTAATGATCATCCTTTTGAACATTCGTTCCTCCAAAATGATCGTCAATAACCTGCGCTCGATTACGGTTTACAGGATACCGCTTACCTGTTCAGCGGTTTTGAGCATTCGCGTTTCATTGTTCAGGCTGCTACTTTTTGCAGCTTTGTGGTCATTCAGATGGAGGCTTAGATTCTGACGCAGGCATATCTAGATGACGTCATGAATTCATAATTGTGCCTAAACGACTGTCCAGTGGTTAAAAGATTCCTAAGGGACTCTTCGAAATTCCCAGTTCAGTGTAAACAAGCCCATATTCTGCGTGGAGCTGAAAGACGCTACTGCAGCATAAAATTTGTGGCAGGTTTACCATATAGAAAGTGACCAACTGAAGATGTCAGTAAAATCGTCCGGGGAGCTGCGAAAACTATCTACCTTGATTGATCGAGCAACCGGGCCCAGTAACGAAAAAACGCAACGATGTCTAGTCGAGGGACCAATGACCGAGTCACTGAAGCGTCGCAAGGATCCTCTTTTATTGTGTCTGGTTTCGATCAGTCATAGAGAACGTTCCACTCACGCAAGGACGCAGTAGGAGACGCGCATGTGCGTAAACACACAGGAGTGGTTGGAACGTGGGTGGTGTAATGACGTCATTGGCGTTTCGTACGGAGTGAGAAGTGACAGAAGAAAAGGGTTGAAAGGACTTGGGGTCTTAGTCACATCGTGAAACATGGTGGAAGTTGGATAAGTCCATTTGCGGTTGTGGTCAGAGGGATAAGGTCGTGGAGTTCGGGCATGAGTCTCGTGGGTTCGAATCACCCCACCACCGGTAAATTTTCCATTTGGCAGCCCTCTGAAAATTGATGTGTACTTTGATTTATTAACAAAAGAATTAAGAAGATTAAAGATGAACAAATAAAAGAAACTGCATAGAGGAGGAAGCATGATCGACAATGACGTGGTGAAGAAATGAGTCTTCCAAGTAGACTGTAGCAAGCTCAATCAGAAAATCAAATGCTTTCGAGAATTATCTGAGTGACGAAACAATACATGATAAAACTCCTTATACGTGACTGGTGGATGTGATTGCTTAACTGATATAAATACTGTGAGTCATGAAAAGACGATTCTTAAAATGTGTAGCACTGTTCTGTGGAAATACTTTATGATCTTGTCCACGTGGTTGTTTCAACAATACTATGTAGCCAGGTAGCTGATAGTTACCAGGTTGGGTTAACGCAGAACATAGATGGGTTGTCGCAAGCTAAATACTGTGAAATAATCAGCTCGATTCCTCCTTCATCCACTCGTTTGTGTGCTGAAGGTCACTGTTATGATCGATTATTGTTTTCCTCGATATCTCAGCAAAACTGCTTAATGATGAGTTCTCAATGTACTCCACCCATTTCGATCACATTTCCTTCCTCCGAATCCACCCCTCGTTTTTGGAAAGCGTTCTGTTCATGTTTGTAGGTGTCTGATTAGACTTTGCGCGTGGTTTTGCATGCGTTGTATAACGGAACCATTTTGGATGATTCTGTTTACGCTGGACGTTCATTCCACACTTACATGCAGACATGTTTTGCTTGACATGACCCGGCCTAGTCCAGACTCGACCGCTAGGGAGAGTTGCTTCATTTCCCGCGGTAGCTGTACACATGTGCGCACACATACGGATACACATAGTGGTCCGTGTCCTGTTCGATTATCGTGGCACGGAAGGAATATCGCAATCACAGTAAGTTAATCATTATTACAAGCAGCGGTGCGGTTGCTAAGATGGTGGAATATTTCGACATCTGTGTCCATCTGAGCAATAGGGAATTTTATTTTTCTTATTTCGTCATTCTCAACTGGTTGTTCATCGTCGGAAATGGAACAACTCTTGCGAGATCATTTCTTTCTTGAATGGTGCCTGTTAGCACAGTTCGGTACGCTTAAGTGGAATAGGACTCGGACATAGGTGTAGCATTCTCATTGTCAATGTGTAAACTAATTATTTGTGACGTCAATCTTAATTAGAGTGAGTTGATCTGAATAATTTACCCCGGGACTGAATAGGTCATTTTCGAGAATGTTTCGCTTCAACCCACCTGAATTTCCAAAAGAGCAGAATAGTTTCATCGCCGAAAACTAACCTGAAATTCCGCCCGAAATCGAGATTGTGGCAACAAGATGGCAGTCAGTAAGTCGATGACAACGATTGAATAAGTGTGTCCATATAGTCAACTGAATTAAAGTCGTATAGACACTCCCGGGCACTAACAAAACTGCGTTCGAATGTGTTCATCCGAGAGATGAAATAAAAATAATAAACAAGGTGTGTATTTATTCGTTAGCGCATTCCATTATGAATTTCGGAGCAGACGATAAACGCCACTTTGAGACCGCATTTGGTTGCCCATCGCGTGCAAAAATGAGCATTATTTTTAAATTCAGCTCAAGCAATGTTCCATTTGAGCGAAATATGAAAATTCATCTGGAAACATATACAGCAACATGTAACTAATTTTTAACAACCGTTTTCCAATAAACGCAAGCAACTGGAGTTTCACCGTGAATAATTTAATCAGCTAAACATAGATAAATACATTCACTCTTTAGTATGCAGAAGTAAACAAGCGTACAGACCTGTCATTACCAACGAATACAGGCAAAAACACTGTAACCTCACTTTCATTACCGACGGTGCTATCAACAGTTAAAATTTCGATCGAATTCAACAGATTTGCTTTAATCTGTTCCAGGCTCAATTCCACTTTTTCGGACACCGGTACCATTAAGATATTCCAGTGAAAGCAGTGGGCACGTAAAAAAATGCAGCCGGACCAGCTCAGCATACAGTAACCTGGAGCAGTTTTGAGAGCAGAATACTATCGCTTGAATGCAGATTAATTTTGGTCAAATACTAGGTTTATTAACCTACACAGTGACTAATTCGATTTATAAGGATGTGTATGCGCTTATCAAAATACAGATAGATGGTAGCGGGCTAAAAGCAGCAGTTCAACCAAGCAAGTATGCAAATCGTAGTAATCTACTTTCCTTTGGACGTCACAGCTATGACGGGATCACATGCTTCTGCAAACTGACTAGCAGAAATGAGGTGAACAAAACTGAAGTCTGGGTTCGAGGCGATTCGCAACAGATCAATAAGCATATGAAGCATCACGTGGTGACAAGCTGTTCGTCAGTTGTTTATGGGCGGAAGCATCAACAGGCAGAGGGAAGTTGGCATGCCCTCGGAACAATAAGTGAGTTATTAAGCCAAGTTTAACAAACGGATATGTATTGATTGACGTGGACTTTAGCCTGGAATTGATTAACACAAATCTATGGAATTCGACTAAACTTCTAACGATGTTGCCAATATAAATAAGACCTGTTTTTTTCCGTAACCTTCCTAATGGTCGTTACGTTAACCGTAATTAGTAAAGTAATTTTAAGTAAACTTGCACACGCATAATAGAGTACACGTATTCGCCGAACAAGGAATGTGGAAAAACGTCAGCCTGAAATAACAAATTTTGTCTTATTCATCTGCCGTGTGATGCTGATGACTAGTGAGCCTGTGAATCCATGACACGAAATCCACGTGGTGATCGTACCAGTTGTGCATAGCTTGCCCCACTTCGTTTGAAGCTCCACAGGTATTGATTTCTATGAACCAACTTGTTATTTCTCTCCCGTGCATAGTACGTTAGTATGGCGTCCGACGCATATATTTATCCCTAAAATCTACTGTCAAGGTTTCGTCGGCACTTATGGTTTGAAACAAGAAATGCCTTTCGAGTTGAGCTTCCGAATAAACAAGAGCTGACGCATCTTCTTGGTTGAGGTTATATGTTAGCGTGCATCCCGCGGATTCCGGTAAATCTTAAAGCGACAAGCTGAAGTTCGTCGTTTCAAGTAGAGTTCCTTATCATCCCGTGCGTACTTCAAGAGGAGGAATAAGGTTTCTCAAGTTTCCAAATTAAGCCAGTTAAAAAAATATCGCAAATTTGCAGGCACCTTTGCAGAAATACTGACATCACCGCACTCTGGAATTACTGACAACGTCAAACAACGTCAGTGACGTTTAATCAGATTGAAAATATGAGCAGCGTCCTAGAACTCGTTTCAGCAACCCTAACACTAGGTACGTTCTCTTGCTGAGGAAGAATCCCCTGCTTAATGAGAAAGAAGAATATAACTGGCTGTCGTCAGTGACTCGTGCTGCCGGACTGACAAGGATTAAAATCCGTTTAAATCCGACCCTTGCAGCGTCATCGAGTGTCTAGCGCTACCGGGTAGCGAGCCCGTAGAGCTGTGATCGGCGCGCTCGTCCGTGAGATCACAGTTGTTATGCTTTTGCTGGTAAAGATATGCGCCTCTATGGGGATGTGCGAGGAGTGCTAACCCACGGGCTAAACGGCTGGATGGGTGGTCGCAGCTGGTAAACCGCCCAGCCTTTGTGACCTTGAGTAACTTAGTGGCCTGAGCGTTTCATCGACAATTAAGCTCCTCATGTAGTAAAGGACAAGCAACCCACAGGCTAAGCTCTCAGGTGCTTGAGGCTTAGTGGAGCCACTGAGATTTGGGCCAAAATCGAGACGAAAATCGATTGGTTGCATTGTCAGGCTGTCCGTTGCTGTGGGGTTTACCTGATGCGGTTCGTTTTATTGGAAAAAAGAGGAAAAGACCCATTCAATAGTGAAGGACTGAACCTATTTATTTGTATGCGAAAATCGGACTAAAATCATCCGAACCATATAGACGGTTTAGTGACCGTTATTAAGGTTCTAGCCATTACAAATTATTGTTAGCAGAGGTGATTAAAAAACTTTTCTCGAAACGCAGGTCAGCTTACGCTCTGCTGATAATGGAGCCTCGTTTACTTAAGCCAGTGGATCTTCTATTTCAAACTGAAGATACCAGCATATTATATGAAAACCCATTAACATAAATTCACGTCTATGTAATATCCTGTCAGATTCGTTGCTAATGGTAGGTGCTAACGTGATCCTCATAAATGTCGGATTGTTTTGGTGCTGTTTGGGTTATTTGCCCGGAGAAAGAGCCAGGCTGATTTGCAAATTGTTGCTGTCTGCTCATCATCAGTAACTCCGTGAACTTCACGAACTAAGATTTTTTACTAGTTGCGGTGGTTCGATAGGATCTGGCGCAATCATGTGACTTATTGCGAAGTTTCCATTTTGTTGCTCATGCTACTGTCGTGTTAGTCTTGTTTTAAACAGTTCTGAGTAATTTCCAGATTATTCCACTCAGTAATGTATTCCACATGTAAAGTCATGAGACATTGTCCAGCTCTTTCATCCCTGATGGGAATCATCAATAATGCATATCCATCAGGTCTGAAAGGAGGCCCGAATCGTTGACTAGCAATTATTTACCGAACCTGACCTTTGGGCTGCCCGGGCCGGCTCGCGACAATCCTGCTTTTGCAGGCCACAAACATGTAGGTCCCGAATCTTCACTCTTTTATCGTTAAATGAGCTTTTTGGGAAGCAAAGATGCTACAGACAATCCCACAGACCATAGGGTTTGGTGGTTTTGATTAGCAGAGCGTGCAATGTGGTTTCCAAGAGAATCTCCGAGTTGTATGAATATTTGGCACCTATTATCCTTAACTTATATTCGTTGGTTCCCCCTCCGTCTCCCAATTCAGATGGGTTGGATATGCTCTGCTAGCGATTCAGAACAAATATGGGCAGTGATTTTATTAAATTCAGTGATAGTTCTCGGGCTCATACGGCTTGAAAAATTGTCTAAACTAACCTTTAGCCTTTTATCAGCCAAGGCTAGAAACCTGTGCTAATCGGGGTTTTTGTACACACATAAGTCCATGATATAGGAACAGGTATTTTTCAGCTACCCGAAAGAACGGTGCTTCCAATCCACATTCGAATTTGCAGAGATGGGTGAGCGCGTTTGCAAGGAACCACTTTTTATTAAGAAAACGGCTACCACTTTTGTCAAACACCTAGGATAGCTGTTTAAGCATATATATATATGTATACATATATATATATATATATATACGATTCACAGGTGAGGATGTATACAGCTCAGGTTGTATATTGAAGAAAATATCTGGAAGCATTCGCTGAGTTATGAAGTACTTCACAACTCAGTCTATGCTTTTAGATCTTTGCTCTAATATATTTATATTCAACTAATAAAGCTCGTTCAGCCCACATTCTTTCATGACGCCATCCTCACAGAACCTGTAAAACGAATACATTTTCCAAGCGCTTAACGCGTGAAAGTTTTCCGCGAGGTCCTGCTCATTGAGCTTGAAGTTTAATTCGGAAATGTTTCTCCACCATTTTGAATAACATCGCCTGAAAGTAAGCTAATTTGAGAGCAACATTCTGTGTTTATGACACTTTTGTCATTAGGTTGGTCTTACACTGCCTCGCTGCTCTTGGCCTCTGTAATTTGGACTTTGTTACTTGATGTATCACCATTAATCCTATGACCCTTGTTTGATTGTTTGAATGCCCTGAATAGAACCTCGCTGAAATCGTCAGCCTGAGTTCCAACGAACAGTTTTCAAGACCATTGAGACTATCAGGGTTCTAATGGCTGCACACCCCGACGGCATGCCCCCATGTCTGAATTTTCAAACCCACTGATAAACAGCTCCCTCTATTCATATTCCACTTCATTTGTCCCTACTCCAAAGAAAATAACAATCAATTTCTCCGAATGATTTGTGTCATGCTCATTCACTTCACAAGTTACACTGTATCTGTATGCGATCACCTTATAGGAGCATCATTGGTGCAGTATCGTATCTTTGAAAATTATTGGACAAGTCTCCAGAATCCGCTATAAACAATTTCCTCAATAAGTTCTGATTTGGATTTCATTCCCAGTTCAGTTTTCGGGTCCTGCTTTATTTGTTAGTTTGGTTTCCAGATTATTTCGTGAAATGCTTCAGACTAACAGAAAAAAAAACAGATATTAGAATCAACAGGACTGTTTGGTAGAAGACTCAGCGGCTGAACTTTTGATTAACTGTGGCTCAGTGTACCTGTATCCAGTGGCCGAGTTAGGGTTTTAGTTATATTCTTTTGTGTCTTATCACCTTTCAACTACAAGGCAACGAAAAATCACTTCCTTTGACGGCAACGGTTTCCCTTGCATAATTTCTCCCGTCCCCAACGCTGTTCGGTAAAATTTTCCCGATACTCATTGGCAAAAGCTGTTCGTTTCCTGTGCTCTTCTTCGGTGTTCAGTTGATTGTTCGTGCAGTTTTTCTGCAATTTTCCAATAAGAGTTGAAAATAATTTTTACCGTTGCAAAGCCGCCAAAGTGAAAGCAACGTCTGTCCTAAGTGACTTTACAGTTGAGTTTCCGTTGCTGGGCGTTTCATCCAGATATCTGGTGAACGAGATATCTAAAAATCACAGGTGCTTGTCTATTTTCAAATCTTGATAAATAGAGGTTGGAATACATGCAATTCATTGTGCCAAGGGCATGAAATACTCTTCATCAGAAAAAGTCAAAATGATGTTATTATTTTACTTACAAAGAGAGAATTTCGGCTGCATTACAGATTTGTTTCTGGATCAAACCCAAGAAGAAATCTGCAAAAGATTGACTTGAAAAATCCATTTGGACACAGCTACTTTGAATAAAAACGTTATCTTCAAGGCTGACAAGCAATGCCATTGCTCAAAATTTTGTGGATCGCAATATGCTCATCAGAACTAGAGGAACAAGATTTGCACGATGGAAAATTTGCATTTTAATAACGGTCGCGCGATGAGTTACCTTCGGAAAAACTAAACCAACAATCACTGACTATATTATGTTGTCTAAGGGTTTAAATTCGTCTTTTATAGAAGACTATGGTAACTGTTTCTGAACGGGAACAGGCATATCTACAAACCATGACATTTTTTTATGGCAAACTGCATTTTGCGAACATACGATCGGTCTAAATTAAAATTCATATTTATGCATTTTCGATGCTCACCATAGTAACACGTTTGTTTCAATTGGTTTGATTTTTCTGCTTTTTCTATTACAGAGCTGTGTTGGAGTAATGCTTTCAGCTGTGCTGACATCCCATTATATATCACCATGTTAGGATCCTAGCTGTTTGGTGCAAGTAAGGAAGTCGAAATTTCATCTTTACTACAGACAGTTTTGTCGGTCTTTAGAAGTTGATGGGATTCGCTGAGCTGGGAGTAAAATCCCCTAGGTAACTCAAGCGAACCCACGCACAATCAGTGATGAGATAATCTATTAAAACCAGTCAGTGTAGCTGGAAAAAACTTAAAGCGACGTAGCACAAAGGTCTAAATGCACAACTGTTAAATATGCAAAAAACCAAAATAAACCGGAGGAAACCGAGCGCAATTCCACGGTTACGTTGAGAGCTGGGCAGCATGGCTTGAAATCAGCACTGGAGCAACCATACACCAACACCCCCACACAGCGTTTTGGATGATTTACAATATTCGCATGAGTTAAGCCTGTGCGATTTTCTTTTCTTCACTGAAAACGGCGTGCTGGTGGATTGTCCTCATAATTCGTTATCTATGGTGGGTGAGACATTTGATTAGCTCGTGAGACGGAAGTAGCTGAGTAAACCATTCTTGTGCCCGGCGGTCTGGTTACGTAAGTTCTGTATCACTGGTGTACATGTGAATTATTGTGAAAACCTGACAGTAAATGATCGATATCTGAGAGGTCGATCTTCGTAGATGATTACCAAATTAAGAGCCTTGTCAGGATTGAGGCAATTAGTTTGTCTGTATACAGCGATCCATATTTGGAAGTATTTTCCAGAAGAAAGTAGTGTGATAAGAAGAACTTTATCAAGAGTAATCCCAGTTTGTGTAGTCAAGCCATACTGATCCGAAATTACTGAGTACCGAGAGGCGTATTGTAATTAACTTAAGCCAAATGAGAATGGAAAGCGCTAAAAATACCCCTCCCTTTTTGAAGTGTTTGCTTTTTGAGATAACAGTGGCCGCAATCATCTGTATGATGACTACAGGAATCCTGCAGAAAGTAAACAAGGATAAACACAGAGACAAAACGCCTTCTAAATTGCTTCATTTGTGCCATTTGAGACCTCACCTTTCTTCATCCTGATGGTGATAATCGTAGAGAAACAAAATGGACTGTACACCGCATATCTGCCTGTCCGATTCCTCTTCAAATACTGCATAACCATCAATCAAGCATTTTTCAAACCATACTCTAGGCTTCCCATTAGTATGGCTATCGACTTAAAATGTTTTTACACCATTTTATGTGGGTTCGTATCTAAGGCCCTTGATGGTCGTAAAAAAATTTCATTCCATCTGCGTTCTTAAATTGATTGTTGCTCCATGGAGAAGCACTGTCTTCCTGGATGATTGGTGGATTGATTTAGTGTTTCCTACAAAGGGCTTGCTTTCTTTTCGGCAAGTGACACTTACCTGGACTTGAAACTCCGAAACGTTTACTCACAACCCAGTACGAGAAGCGAGCTAATCAAGCCTAAGGGTGCGCAGTAGTAGGGACGAGAGTCGAACGACTGAATGGAGGACTCTCTCTGGCACTTTATATTATTTTTCCTTCGAAAAGAATTTGGCAAGTAAACTAAACAAAAGGCCCCGGCTGTGTAGAGTTCTAACGTGCACATGGACTTCCACAGGTATTCACATATTCACCTTAACGAGGATGAGAGCAATACACATTAGAACTTCGAGAATACGAAACCAGTTAGCGATTGTCCGCCAACCCACAAGTAAACAATACAGACAAACACTTCGCAACCAGAGTGGCAGTAGAAACACCCGTGCAATACATGCTGATTCATGACTTGTGTACAATCGTTACAGATGTCAACTGCCCGAAAAGTATACAACAGTTAACCACTCAGTTGAGCCACCAACATCTTGGGTGCTACTTAGGCTGCACCAGGTTTCGTCACGGAGATCAGCTGACATGAGACATGCCATATGCGAATTAAACTACGATTTTTCCTAGTTCTTAAATTAAACTTAATACCTAATAGTTACGTATATTATTGTATTTTATTCTTAATTTAACCTTGGAAAGGTACCAGTAATTCCATTTCTCAGGCGCTCATGATAAAACATTCATCTTTATTGCTTTGCAACCACAGAACCCGCAGTGCTGCTACATAGCCACAGTCGTCCATACTTGGCCGCATCATTACCACAATGAACTCTTCGGGTCATTGCGAAGCCACAACCAGTTAGCGGCAATGAATGCAAAATGAATTGTCAGCCTTCCGCTGAAGCCTTGTGTAGTTGATTAGTCAACTCAGACTGATGGGAGACAACGTCTTATTGAATTACCTTTTGCCTTTCACTCTTCAATGATGACACTCGACAAACTCACCAAAATTCCTGCTGTTTAACGGTGATCTCGGTTGGTGACTAAATTATTTTACCCAATACCATTGGTTGATAAAGAAACCACACAGTATATCCACTGATCACTTCAAGTTTTCCTTACGTAGTCTAATGTAACCGCAGAAATTTTCCGAAAGTATTTTTTTGTTTTTATAAAATTGTGCCAATTACGTACGAACCACTGGTTAAACACGGTGACTTTGGGTTTTGTAAATGTATACATATTATGATCCCGAGTTCCTTTTATGCTGAAATTTGCAGTTTACAAATATTCTGGACGTTTACTCATTCCTATTCATTTGAGTTGTTTATCCACCTATGGGTATTTCACTTATCAGTATGAATAAAATAAATCATTGATCAAAATTTGATTTTGCTAGAGGACAGGCATGCGCGTTAGCCTGGGGCTATTTCTGGAAAGTATTGTTGACGAAGCAACATCAGTGCTTAGAGGTACATAATAGAGCTTTGTTGATAATAAAAATTAGCGAACTGTTTCACAGTTTGTTTGCTAAACTTCACAGCTCAAGAGTTAAACGACAGTGCGCAGCAATCTTGGAATAGATTTTGGGAGGACCCTTCTCACCGAATATGCTGCCAGGTTGTAATACGTGGACGAATCTTGTGAAACTTGCTGAATTCGGTATTCATTAGCATTTTTGCATAAAAATTATGACGAGTAAAGAATACGTTATGCTATAGAGGACCAGATACCAATAAATTTCTTCGCCCATCCATGGAATACGCATCGTGTGTGATGTGAGAAAGAGCTGAAATGTATGTTCTCTGGACTCGTTGGTAATGCACCGAATCAATTGATCCGTTCTGTCACTGCCTTGTCGATTGAAGCCAGTTGGTGGATTGAACCGATGCGTCGGATACACCTACATCCTACATCCCGGACTGTACACTGTCAGCACACGCGCGCGTACTTTGTGAGCCACTGATGATCGTGGTTTTCATGGTTGCTGGAACTTGTTCAGATATGAACTCAAAAGCAGGTATTCTAGGCTGATGATCAGTGCTATATAAAGGACGGGAGTTGAACACACTCCTGCATTCGAAACTAGTGAATTGCAAGTGAGTTCCAGAACACTTTAATTGGGCTTGCTATAATCAGTACATAGAACAGTAGCAACATTTGCATGCATATTTGCAATTAATAATGTAAATATCGAACAACTAAACCTTGAGGCTTATTTGTGGTGAATACGACTCTGAAATTTGTCGCTTTCTAAGCCCGGTTGCCAGTCAAATTTTCGTCTAATAATTTCTGTTGGTTTGTGATTCGAATCCAACTGAACGCATAGGACGAACCAATTATTGTGTGATTATATTGATATGCTAGTTACGAATGGAGTTGGGTCAAAAATTGGATTGTGTAATTTACATCAAGCAAATTACAAAGAATTTTCAGCAAACGGAAAAATTAAGATAAAAAGGAAACTATTAGGACTGAATGACATAAGGATTGTATCGCAAAATCAATGTGCCAAGTGTGGTTTTTTATTGTGAATGATATGCTAATAACAGCGTTGTTGGTAGATGTAATTTGCCAGCAACGCTGTGTTATTAATAGTAAATCATTGGCAACAATAAAGAGAACTGCTAAAATGAATCTTAGAAACCAGTAAGGATGTCAGTCTATTGAACAGAACTCCATAGCAATTTTCTACTACTATCATTTATACAAATCCATAAAGTTCAAACTTCATGGAAAGTTTGTTATCAGTAGCGGGATTAGTCGCATGACTTCATTATTAGATTTTTCAAGTGGCGGATCCAGCAATGACTGACTTCCGTGGAAGAACGATAAGCATGGTAACAAACTGAAATAAGGAGACTGGAAATTTGCTCATTCGGCACAGTTTCGAATTAAACTTGGAAATAGGATGTATGCATGTCCTGATTCATTTGTCTGCCAAGTCGAACAGTTGAATAAATTAGCAACGGGGGCGAGTCAGAGAAATTGGCAGTTCTGTCACTGATCAGCGTTTCCACGTTGCGAATGTTGATAGGTGACGCAACTGACTGATTATCCCTGCTTCCCTAGGCTTGCAAATTTTAGTAGTATTGAGTGGTGAGATTCTGGCTCCTTGGACGTGTTTACACTATGCTGACATTCTCACTGCTCAAGACGCTTTAGTAGGCAATGCGACAGAAAAATTGAATAAGAAACTGTTTTCCATAGCACTTTCGTTTCATACTAACTGAACACCATGACATGTGCGTTTTTCCTATCTGCTACACGTTAGAGATACCGTTCTTTATTATTTTTCATATCTTACTCGTCGTAAGATGCATGAAATTGTTGCCACTAATGCACTTAAACGGATCCATGATCGTGATCAGCGATTAGTTAAACGATTACCCTTTTTTGATTTCATGGACTTATTGAGGTTTATTGCATTTAGTTTGGACCTAACAGATAGTTCATCCTTGCCCGCGCAGTGCTTGTGAAAATCACCTTAAGGAATAGGGTTTTCTATTCCTTAGTGGATATCCTAATTTCCATTCACTGTCAACAGGCTACACGCACTGTTATAATTCACCGGATATTTGTAAGTTTTGCATCTGAAGCATCTAAATTAGAAACCGGATACTGCTTGGTTGGCAGTTTTCCAGTCACGTTTGCTTTTGGCTTCTCTTGCATACTAATGTCCAGTGGTTAGAATGTTCTCACCGAGTAACTATGCCCAGGCGATTGGAATTCGACTACCGACAACATACAACTGATTGATTGTGTAATCTAGGTGCCTGTTTGCTGGAAACCCCGCCCCTTTTCATTTTCAGTCTCATCTATCCATCCGTATTAGCGGTCTGGATATGCACGTGAACAAACAGCTGTTTTTTCAAGCTGTCACTAGTACAAATAATCCTTTACGTGTAAGGAAAAATTCACTGAAGTCAGATATTTATCTAAACCTTATTCCGTTCCAAAAATGAGCTCATTCTTTCACTCACTTTTTAGGAATGGGAATCTTTGACTAGTAACCAGTCAGGTGTTTACATCGTCTGTTCAGATTCTCAATGACAGTGTAGCCTTCCGTAATAACAACAATGACCAGAAATGTTGCTAGTAGGTTTGCACAAATATAATTCCGGACCTCTATTGAGAAGTCACTTATTGATCAGATTAAGAGTTTGGTTGTCATGATTTCGTTGTTGACTATGTAACATCAATATCATCGGTAAAATTGGTGAAATAAGTAGCCTGTAACTAACCTAACTATACTGGGCCGGGCATCACAGCATACTTCATCAAAAGGATCCGACTATCCCAAATCTGTTTCATTTACCATATTGTTTGTGATTCAAACGTTCCTGCCCTGTGCAGTTTTTGGAAAAGTTGACAGTTTACCTCACAGTACGGGCGGTACGTTTAAAACTATTGCCTTTCCCCATACATCTCCGTTAACGGTTTTAACTGGAACTTTGGTATTTCAGACAGTTGTCAAACGGTACAGATAAACCGAAAGTCGATTTATTCTGGATATTGCACGTAAATTGCTACCAGAATGGGAAGCAAGTCCCAGACCAAATGCAACAGATTGTAAAAGGAAAAATATGTCCGCGAACATTTCCTCCCTATGCAAATCATGATGCACGAAATTTTGTTGCATTATCATTGTAGGAGCTGCACAATCTAGGTGCCGTTCCAGAACAGCTAATTCATTCACTTTCTTTATGTCGAAGAAGGTTGTGTTTGTCCCGTGCATGTATCCTTACAGTCTCCTATTCACTAGCCGTCCGAAGTAAACAAGGACCGCGAACAGACCGATTTAGTATTTGGGGTTTGACGTGGAAAACTCATATCTTCTCAAAGCACGTCGTGTGTGGTGACACACTGTTAACTGAAAACCAATCTTCTTGGCTTTATCTTGTGGAAAATAGGCCAATCTTCATTAGTATGGTTAGGTTGACTGCCATTGTAGTTCTCTAGGTAGGTTTTCAGTCTTTCCTTTTCATGCTGTTTTGTACACTATTTCTGGATAGTGTAAAATTATTCAGAATCATGGGAAGCTATTCGGAGCTGGGCTCTGAATTTCTTATTCTGATTTTGTTTCAGTAGGTGTGAAAATGGACCCATCCTGCATAGGCACTGGGGCTCATGCATATTGTAAAGTGTCCGAATTGGTTGTTCATTGACCCACAATCTCCGAGAAGATGTGTGCATGGCAGGTTTTGTGAGAAGTATACACTCATTTCCAGTATTTTTTGACACGAATCCTAATAACTTAAATATAATGACAAAGTTATGTGGAAAATGGTTAAGCAGAGCAAGTGACAATTTTCCGCGATACTAACAGCTTCACTAAGATTTCTCCGTGACAATTCTTTCCTCACATTTCCGTGACCTTCCTAGGCTCAGATTGGAGATTAGGTCTTTAACATTGCACCGCCAGTCGAGGTGATATCATAGATCCGTAATCTGGAAAGTTAATTTGCTTCCAACAATTTCTGTTAACAACGTATCAAGCCATGTAGAATTTCCAAAATACATTTGCCCGATTGATGTTTACGATTTTCTACCAGTCACTCGTCCAATTCAGACCTATTTGTGCACATAACCCTCTGGTCAATCTCGATGTAGAACAGTTAAAACAGTTTCCTCTTAACCTCCCAAATTTCAAATATGATGCAACTTGAACCGCTTACCTCGTACATTTAAGGCATAAATCGGGACTGAAAACAGCTCAACATTCAAGTTTTTGACTTCTGAAGAAAGAATGAACTTGCAATTTGTTTTTTTGGATTAATCACGGCCAGACTCGATTAATAAGAGCCAAGGCGTCATACACTAGAATTTTACAATATTTCATTCTCGATAAATCCTATACATCTATTGCTCAAAACACCTCCAAGGTGGGCCGACAGGAAGTCCAAGGAAAATAAAACTAGACCCGTGTGTGCGACGAACGCACGGTTTTTACTTGAAGAGAAATTAAACGAATTAGTCAATCTGGATTTGAAACGGCTCATTCAACTGGCCGAGAAAGTACTTCGCACGGTATTAGCACTTTAGACCGGGCCCGTTTTTAAGCTTGAGAATTGTTGAAGATTTCTATCTTCCCGAGGGAATTAGTGAGAATAATAAGTGTTTAAAAGCGACTCAACCGGAATAAGTTGCGCGCATGACAGTAAACTAGTTTTCGAATATAACAATCGTTTTACGAGCCTTCTTTTTTAAATCTGTCTTATTTTCACCATTTCCGCCGTGCACTCAGCTCATTTTTTTCGTCGTGTTTATGCTAGCCCAACTTTGATTTAGATGAATGTATGTGAATTAAGGTAGTGAACTCCTTGAGAAATTCGTGAAATGTTGCTCACTTGGACAATACGTACATTCCTGCCAATATCTGTCTCCTGATGGATCAAATTGCTTAGAACATCAGCAAATTAGTTGCCAATGTCACAAGTGATTCAGAAAAGGTCAATCTATGATAACGTTTCAGCTTTTTGAAAAGATACCTCGGTGGTCATGACTTTTTTTGAAAATCATTTGGTTGAAGCCAAGCGAGTATGTAAACAGTAAATAAAGTTTGGATGTATATATTAGGCTTATCCGAGACTCACCGAAGAGCTGTCATATGAACACTTTCCGCTCAAGTGAGAGACGGTATGAACAAAAAAATACATAGATTTGTTTTCCTTTTATTCGGTTAAAACGGATGAAGTTGATCGATAATAAGTCTTGGAGTTATGTAGCGAACAAATAGATTAAAAATTCAGCCGAGACCGCATCTTAGTCACCACCCATTCATCTCGACGCATTACATGTTCGCCGGGGAGACAAATGTGAAATCTATTCACAATAATTTGCCCACCCCCCTCTCGATAATTTGTTGGTCCTTTTGAAGTGGCATTCAGAAAATTCAGTAGGAATTTATTTTTACTTCGTGGTCTAACAATTTTCAGAATTTCTGTGTCATTATCCGCTAGGTAGGTGCCTCTTTTAATCATTACATCAGAACACGAATGATATTTCGGATAGGATCAAGGATCAGGCAGTGGTATGATTCCAAATGACTCACACTCTCGATCCGAAAGTGTTTTCACCTAGTTGGTCACGATGAAAGAAAGCCAATCTATTCTAGATGACATGCTTACTAATTTCTAACAGAGTGAAGCAGGAAGCTTCTTTCGGAGACGCCAGTGTCTCCCACGTTTAACTGACCCTATAACATTCTACAAACAGATATAAATAAGGGAACCAGTAAATAAATTCATGACGTCTGCTTTTGCGTCTTAAGACCAAGTGCTAGAACCATATGAGTATTAAGAAGGCGATTTTTCGAATGCATAATATATATCATATATATTTATGTATGCACATATATAGTGTACTCGGCGATGCATTTAATGTTAGCGTACGACAGCACCTGTCGCTAGAAATGTTGTGGACTAAACGCCTGATAGACCCTTTGGAAGAAGAAAATTCGTTATTCTCCAGAACTCAACATGCATTAGATACTTGGTTGTGATTTTTACATAATGAGGACTATTAGCGCAGAATGACTGTAACATGCGAAGTATCAGCTCGAGATCTTCATTAAATATTAAGTGAACACTAAGAGCGCACCTTTCGGTTTATTCCATAATCCCCTCTTTTGCACTATCAATTTTATTGCTAGCTCCAACTCCCATAAAGTTTACCCGTTTACAAAATGCTTAACCCTCTAGCCTGAATAGAGCTAGTGACCAGTTGTTTGCCGGACACAGCGCCTAATGTGAATACCACTGAAATAATCATTCACTGACCTGAGTAACCCCTTGTTCCGGTTATGCTTAACCCCGAGAACTGCGATTCCCAAGCTGTTACTCACATATGCTCAGCACACAGAGTTTGACCCATTCGATCCTGAGTTTGAAGCAACAGTGATATGGCAGAAATATCAAAACGTATACGACTCGAAAATAACCTTAGTGACAAGAGAAACATTGGTTTTTCATCAGCCAGTTAAAAAATGAAATATGCGAGTAATGTCGACCATAAGAATTTTCTCCACTTTCGTTTATTGCAATCTTGAATCATACCGATTGTTACATGGTGAATTGAATTTCTGTACTGAAACTAGTGAACTTGGGATATTTGGTGGTGTGTATGCTCCCATAGCAAAATTAACGATAAGGGAAACAGACCGCTGGCTACGGAGAGGCGTATCCCTCGTGGGGATAAATCCATTGAAAAAGTTTTAAATATTCCCATTGATAAACGAAACAAAACCCCAGTCGTGCACATTATGACTACACCATACTACCGCTCATATCCGGTTATTTGAAAGCAACGTCTTGCATGCCTGCGACACTATTTGTCTCATCTTTTTCGTTAATTGATTTTTATTTGGATTCATTCGTTTTTTGCCAATTTTTTCGCCCTTTCACTTCCTCACATTGTCTTGGCCTTTTGGCTGGTTTGGATACTGAAGTTCTCACCCCAAGGTCGTGTTCAGACTTACGATTATTGAAATACTAAGTAATGGTGCAGATCGTCCCTACGATCTTGTTAATGCATTTTCACTGGCACTTTTACATTAGACCAAGCTCTGCGATACGATTTAGCTCACACCGCTGGTCGATTTTATTCTAGTGTGATGTGATTTTACGGTTTTATGTTTTCTCACACAATCTGATGTTTTAATGCCACCCCTATTTCATAATTCGATCGTTACGGAACAACATCAGATGCAGACACGATTCGTGTTAGGTTTGGTTCTGATGAGTTCGTGTAGTGTTTGGGGTCAATATACCGGCGGGTCTTTCTACCAACCTCGTTTGCCACAAATATTTGGTGTCATAGAATTCAAACAAAACAATGGACTTCTTCAGATAGAGGTGATTGACGATCGTTACGTCCTGGTTGATTCGAAGACGATCACACTCCAAATCCCCACATGGAAATTGCAAGGTATGGACACAGTGGACATTTGGTTGAATACGGCCCGTATATTAAAAGACCGAGACCAGAGCAAACAAAACGTGAAGTTCGTTTCTCGCGACCCATTCAATGATTTGCTGATCGGTTGAGGCGAAAGCTCAAGAATTTTCTGTCAATTTGTGTAAACTATGATGTTCTAAATTTGAAAGCCTTGCTTCTTATATGCTGACTGAATTGGCTTCATGTTTTTTCGGTCTTACAGTATTTTGTTTGTGCCAAGTCCGCTGACTTAAAGCAATCTCTTGGTTAGAAAAAACCACAATCCGTTCTGTTCGTCCAACTTGTCTGGCCTAAAGCATTTTAGCGGGTAATCTTTTAAAGCATCAACTACCCACATAGGCTACGGAAATGAATCTTTTCTGGGAGAGCTATTCGTCCATTGTTATCGCAATGATAACTACATATTCTGAACGATTCATAGGTTGATAGTTAAGGGCCAAAACGTGGAACGATTAGCATTGTTCTTTTAGATCGCATTGAGAACAGGATTTTATGTTCCAATCTTCTGTTCCAGCTGATTATTCTCAGTCACGAAACATACTGACCTTTTAATAAAAACAAATCGACGCATCGTTCTCAACTTATGAATTCGAGCAGACAATGAACCATGCTGCTAAATATTTCTCAGAAAAGTCATTAAAATGAACGACTCACCAACACAGTGAACGTATAACCGGCGTCGATTTAGCGATATTTCAACCGAAAAGTCGCAGGTTTGATTTTTGTTGCCGCCGGATAGCCTCCCTACGTGATGACCTCTTGTTGGTCACGAAATGATTTATATTGCAGTTTCGTTAACAAAGCTAGCAAAAAAGAAAAAGTTCTAAAAAACTGACAAATGAGGACGCGAAATAAGCGGATGATAGAAATTTTAATATGCGCGTGAAATTATACGCCCTGAAAACTGAAAGTCAACAAATAAATTTCAAAAATGGAATAAGAAGGCTCACATCAAATTTTTAGTGCATTCCGAGAGTCTCGCACCGTAATACAACACGAACTGGGTACAGTAAGTGATAATGTTGCGAGTAAAGCTTTAGTCAAAGCTCTGTTTGGTTGTTTTCTTATATATACTTCCGTGATACGAGTTGGATCATTTTGGTTGTCGGACTCGAGAGTTCGACGAAAACACGGTTCCGGAAATAGGCCACTACCCCAGTTCTAAGCCCACTATCAGTGTCTTCATCCACAGCATTTCTCCTCTTGCGGCCCACCATTAAGCAGCCAGTTTGAACCACCTGAAACCAAGTTTGCTGTCAGCCGACCGATCTCTTTGGTCAACTACAAAAGTCATGTTCAAAAAGGGGACGACGGGCCAAACGTTGAGGAATCATTCCTGAAAAATGCGTTTCAGCCAGCAAAAGAGATGTTGAAAAATTCAGGATGAAGGGAGCATAACGCTAACCTCATTTCAAGTCACATTAGGACAACTAGCTGCTCTATTAACCACTCTTCGGCGGCTATTCAAACTTTACATGATAAACGCGATTCAGTCAGTGCACGACATATTGTATAACCGTCGGTTTCTAGTTGAATCGCTTCTCAGTTGCGATGTCGCACGTTTTGGAATGTTTAAAGATCTAGCTAGGTACGATACTATGGATTAACCGTCCATGATATTTACTATTCGTATTAGATTTTCGTGAATCGGACGATGAGAATTAGTGAGTACCTCTAAAGAAAACTGTTGACAAGCTCTAATACGCTTCGAATTGGTAAACTGAATTGGCTGCATGTAGGACCAATACAGAACAAGAAACTGAAAGATCTTCAAACTAGTTTGAAGTTTTTCGACAACAGACTTGAAAAAACGGCAGAAGTATTAAGCTAGTAAGGTAGAGCACATGAAAAACGAAGCTTTTAATGATTCATGACGCTGTCTAGTGGGACTTGAGAGGAGACAAATAAAAAGCTAAACGTTGAAATCTTTTTTAAATTTCGCCTCAGCTCCGTGACCAAGCAAGGCTTCAGTATAATAAGCACAAAGTTAGTTTATCGAATATTATTCGTTCATTTGTTCTCCACCAGTGGATACTGGGATGCAGAAATCGTTAAAATCATAGTATTTAACGGACTTTATAAGGTAGTTTGACATACCACCACATTTAACGTGTATAATTGGCAAACGGCGTATAGCTGACGAATTCGAATGTCTTATGTTGTCATCTCGAACCAGTTAGAATTAAAACTACGTATCTATGGTCCTACGCAAATCAGGCCGTTATCACTCAACAAAAGCATACTTGTAGAACTGAAATTAAAAACCTGAAGATCGTGAATACAAACACAATACAACTGTCACTTCCTGTTGAATGATGACTCATTTATTTCAGACGAGGTTTGTCTAACAATCGTCGATCGCAATTTCTCTACTTGTTGAAAGATTAATCTCATCCAAGAGACTCTTCACGCACTATCGTTCGGGTTCATTTTTCCGGTTGTGGAATGTTCGTGAACCGTGTCACATAGCCAATTGTTCGTCTAATCAAGGCAGCGGGTACCATACACCAGACAGGCCGATTCTGTAGCACACTTATTACATATTAAAGTAATTTCATTAGGGCAGGTCTTTTTCTTTTTTATAGCCAGTGGTAAATAATTTGTCCCATTGCACCTGGGGCACTGATGATTTCCGTAAAGGATCGGCAACCTCTAACCCACTCCCCACATCAAAAAAGGGTGACAAGACTATCTGATTAGAACAGAGAAGTGTCTGCCTTCCCGACATAGTGATTACGTTTTTCACCACGAGTCCGCTTGGTCATTGTTCGGGAAGGACGAACAAGTTCCATCCACTGCGAGTTTTGTTGGAGAAAAGGTAGTGTTGACCGGATATTCGTGTTGCGACCAGCTCTGGAACACTGCCATAAATTGCGAAGACCTATCGTGACTTGCTCTATTGCCATTCGCATATCACCAGTTATCAGTTAGCCACTGTGGCGCATACTAAAAGGTAACGGGATACGCCTGAGGCACATCAGGTTTTTAGGGTCCTGCTCTTCGGCGACGCAGGCCCGCATCCGCACTTATAGTGAAGACCCCACGGATGTCCGACTTGACTCCAAATTACACTATGGCTGCCCTCTGCTACAATTTTAACTTAATTGCACTAGAGGCTTGACAACTCGTCACGGCCCCAGCAACATTTGAAGACTACAACTCGGCCATGATTTTTGGGTCCAAAACATGGAACCACCCAGAGACACCAGTACTGGTGGAGACTCCGTGACATCTACAGCCTATTTTTATACACATCGTGGTCAAAGCCAAGGCCTAGGTCCAAGGCATAAATATAACAAGAACGAAGTCCTTCACGAGTTCACAGAACCCGGTAAACCTTGTCCGCCCTAATGACAGAGCTCTGGATTACAGGCATCACTTCACGCATCAAGTTTCTACTATAATTTAATATCCAGGTCAGAGATGAGGTAGTTTTGCACAGACATAGCCGAAGCTGTTCCCAGTACCATGTAAACATCAAAGTGCAATAAACTTCCACACGTAGCCGCACATCTACCGAGCTCCCGGTGGTCCAGTCCTTAAGGATTCATAAGAAAATGGCTTAAGGGAGTATCGCATTTTCTATCTTATTGTATTTTTTTAATGTACAGAACTTGGCGTACAATAAACAATGTCGCATTTCAGCTCAAAAGTTTGAGGATAAAAAGCAAATTAGAGGGATAAATAAATAAATGAAATAAAAATACACTCATCGCCCAGCAAAAATAACAAATGAACTCACCCAGGAGTAATCATAAAACACTATGACAGGTTGCTCAGGGCCTCGGTTGAAACCCGGTTATGGTCTGTCAAAACTCGTGCTAAATATAGGACAGTGAAGTTCCTATAGATATCAATTTTAGAGGGTATGAAACGAAAAGCGGATCGTGTCGAAATATGAGAGCGACAATTTGAAAGATCGTTGTGCAGGGGGTGCGTGGGATCAGAGAGAATTTTGTGAGCGAATTTCTCACATGCTGTTAGGTGGGACAATTCGGTTAGTGGCACGAAAAACATACGGTTAATAACTGAGATTCCCCAGCGAAGAATGTTAAAGTCTTCTTTGAGAAAACCTGGAAAATTGACGAGAAAACAGTAAAGATTGAAAAAACAGATCGGTATAGAAATCGGGGGTGGCGCCTTGCTTCACCTTTTAGTGCCGAAGCTTCCTGAGTTGAAATGACAATCGACGGAGATATTTTACACGGGTGGAAATATGAGAAGTCCACATCAGATTTTTATCAATAGTAACTCCTAGATATCTCATAGAACCAACGCTGTTGAGAGTTTTGATTTGACGGACGACGTTTCGGATGGGTTGGCCGACCGATAGAGAGAACAGATATTCGAAACATTTAGATGTGTTGAGATTTAAACCAGCTCGTGCAGAGAATTTGTAAATAGAAGATCGGATGTTGGGGAAACTTTGAAAATCATTGTTTTTCGAAACGGCTTGAGAGAGAGCAGCATCATCAGCATACCTAAACAGATGACATACAGTTGATAGGTCGCTGAGGTAAGTACAGAAAAGAGGCGGTGAAAGAACAGCCCCATATAGGACGCTTGAGTTCTTAATCAACGGTTTTGAAACTTCGTCGTATATTCCAGCGCACTGGGTTCGGTTAGTAAAGTAATCAGAAAGCCATGCTAATAAAGAACTGGGACAAACAAATGTTTGCAGTTTGTGAGGTAGGAGGGACCGTGGAACCGAATCAAATGCCGATGAATGGACTAGAAAGAAGGAACAAACGGATTTAGTTAATGCGTTTAAGGACTTACAAATGTGGTGAATAAGGGAGGTGACAGTGTCCAAACTAGACCTGTTAGGCTTATAGGCAAACTGAAAAGGGTCTTCAGGATGAAGAAGAAAGCAGGCGCTTAAGTAAAACACGCTCCGACACTTTAAGACCAGAAGACATCAAGGCGATGGGGCAAAAACGTTTTGCCAAAGCAATAGAACTGCTAGATTTAGTGATGGGAATAATAGTCACGGATCTGCAAAAGTCAGGGATGGAAGACAAGAATAATGATGAGTTAATTAGAGAAGTAAATGCATCCGTCAGAGCCACAGCACCATGCCTTAGGAGAACCGAAGACAGACTATCAGGACCAATCGCTGTGGTAATTTTAGTGGTGCACAAAAGGTCGAGCACCTCTTCTCTAGAGAAACTTGTAACTGTCGTATCATCAACCTGAACAAATATGACCGGGGTATAAGTGGAAGGATGGATGAGAGCACGATTGATGCTTTCGACATCCACAGAAGTTTATGCATGTTTCTTCTTCCCACACAACAGTCGAATGCCTCGCCGTAGGAATCGATTGTTATTACCACTAAAGAGTTGGCTAGCGAACGTCTTGTCAATGCGTTGGATTTCCGCTTTTATTAGGTTGAAAATGTACCGCACGCTTGAATGATTGCGAGATTTGTAGAGCCGCTCCTTGCAACTCCTTAGAGATTTCAGTTTCTGGGAAATGTTGCCATTTGAGACGAATAGTGCTTCTGGGGGGCAGCAAATATCAAAGATTTTGTTGGCCGTCTCTGTGAAAAGTTTGACATATTCATTAAGTAGGGCTTCGAAAGAGAAACAGGTAAATGACTAATCCAATCCTTCCTATAGTGAAAATATTTTGTAATGGCATGAGTACGAATCACTGAAAACGAGCTTGTTCGCCAACTTGTGTTTTCTCAATAAGGCTGTTGTGTAAAAGTTTACGAAGGCGAACTAGGATTTGATTTTTTCGCCTGAAAGAATGGAAAGCTGACCTAGAGTATATCTTTGGCCACAACAGAAGCAAACAGTGATCGCTACTTGAAATCGGAGCACGCAGTTTCAGGGAAAATAAATCGGAGTGGTTGGTAATAATTCTATCTAAAATGGGTAGGTGAAATAAAAGAGCTGGAGAGCTTTGACCAAGAGCACTTCAATAATAGAGCAGAATTTAGGTGACTCGAACTCGTCTCAACATCGCCATACAAAAGGGCTCTAAACCCAACCAACCAAACCTTGTTTACTGTCATCACCATGTTCAAATTGGGGGCCAACTGGACGAGGTTGCCTAAGCCTTTAGTCAGTTTTCGGAATACGCAACCGGCGCAACAAGTAAATCTCGTGGTGTGCCGACTTCATCGCAGCAATGAGATCAGCACGAAAAATGCGAACCGATAATACGACCGAGGGCTTAGGAAACAATTCGTATGAAACAATGCGCCCTTAACTTATTGCAACGAGATACAAATGAAGCAAAACATGATTGTGTGCATTTCGTATTTACTTGAGAAAGTCACGAATACAAAAAACACTCATACATGGGCTACTGCAACAGAAACAAAAAAGCAACGAACGAACATACCGCAAAAACCCAAACTTAGGAAATTCCACATTCACAAAAATGGAGTCAGCTGCATGTTGACCGACGTGTTACGATATTAGTCTCCGTGCACACTAGTTGTAATTCGCTGCTCCCCAGTCATTCTGAGTTGAGATTACGGAAATGGAGCCCGAAGGATGTTACAAGGTCAAAATTTTGTTTTTTTTGGTCACAAAGTTTGCCGAACAGCAGAGAAACCGTGACATTATGTTTATCATTCATCGGGGTTGTGGGTCAATAAATTCTGATGTCGCAACACTGAAATGCACAGACAAAAGGATGTGTCCATACGAACATCGCCCCTCATAAATCTGGAAGTCAACGTCCAATATAAGCTAATTCATTATCAATCGGAAGATAGAAATAAAATCGTTTCAGTAAAATCATAGTCAATATTATGAGGCCAAGTGTGACACTAAAAGACGACCCCCGAGCATCCACTGCGCTGTTGCTTGAAACAAAGGATCTTGGCATTTTCCACGACCTTACAAGCTACTCACGTCCGCTCCCACAAAGATAATCATTACTTTCCGTCAAAAACCGGAACTTCTATTCAGTGGAACCCAAAGTCTGGGAGAAATTGGCGATAATCGGTGTAAACCTCATATGGCTTCTGTAACTCCAGTCCCCCAAGGGCAGCACAATTCTCGATTATTCGTCCCGGGTTCGCGTCCTAGTTCAAACGCGGTGAACCTGACCTGCTGTTGATTTCTAACGGTGATTCCTCGGTTTCACAATGGTCAACTGAGCATTGATATCGCAAGGTGAGTAATTTCGTGGAAAGACAGATTCCTCGTAAGCATAGACTATGCAAGTGTAAACAATTCAAAAATCATTTTAGTCCAAATGAAATCATGAATTAAATTTGGGAAGAACCAAACCACCATATGCATGGGTGTGGATTTACTTCCGATATATCAAATGGAGAGTAAGTGAAGGAAAACTCTTCGAATCGGCTGTTAATTATTTATCAACCTCTAATGGACGTCTACACCCAAAGGTCGACTGCATTTCAATTCCTTTGAAAATCCTGTCAGAACCCCGGACATACGTTGTTTCATTTTAATATTAAATGTAAATGATCTATTTGGCATCCACACTACAGCTTGCACCTTGTCTACCTGCAAATGCTTGTTAAGTGTCTGGAGGTTGTTGTGCTTATGCACTTTACAACAAGCACAATGCCCAGTCAGTAAAATCAAATCGATATTGCTTAGTCTTGCTTTGTTCCATAAAGTCGCAAAAAGGATACCATTCTGGGGATTCGGAGGGCACCAGAATGGAGCCTGTAGGATTTAGTTAGAAAGAGGACCCCGTGAGGGAACTTCCTCATGTTGTCCTTGAAAAAGGTTATTTTATTCCCAACGTAGCAACTGTCAGACATCAAAGAATTTGGTGAAAAAGCGCAGAACTGAAAGTTAGGATAAACGACTTTGGAAAGTTCAAGACGAAAAACAAAAAGCATTCATTAGACGACAGAATAGATCGGGTTGTTAAATCTATAACCGCGGTCACAGAAACGAATTCAAATCACCCTGGTCACCTTGGCCACTACCCCAGAACACCAGCCGAATTCCAAGTGCCCTCAACTGCAATCTTTCACGCGTTATACGAAGCAGCTAATTTGTCTGACGTTTACTTTGTCCAACGGGCTCTTCCCAGTTACTGGTACTGAATAACCTGCATAGCATTATTTTATGAACGACACTGCTGTAACTAACCAATTGTGTTTACATTATTCCTAAAGTATACGCGAACACTACACCTACGTTATGTCTTAGCCAAAGGGTTTAGCTACCAAGAACGAACTTGTTCACCTTCATGCGCTTTTTACTATAACACAATGGAATTATTTAGTGCATTCGGTTTCATTGCGCGTCGGATCCCCTTGGCCATTTTCGTTGTTCTAGTATAAGATTAACTGTCATGTCATATAGAAAACAAGTCAATGAAGCGGTTTCAGTTCGATTTTTCTAATGCTTGATCAAGCAAGATACATTGACCTCGGGCCGATTAAAGAGCCTCTCTCGTCATTAAAACATAATGTATATGATATGTCAGCCAGACATAAAGCAATCAACGACTGGGCTCATCGGTCGACGAGCATCATATTACCAGCTCTTTGAATGCATTGGCCTTCCTACTTCGATTCATCGAAATCTACTCACTGGGATAGGTAGACCATTCCCACTTAATTGGCTAACCACTTCGTTGGGTGATAGCGAATCGCCATCTACCAGTAGAGTGACCGGCGGTTCCGGGATTGAAATTCTTGACTTTCTTGGAGTGACAAGGCTTAATCCACTTGACTATCGCCAATCAATGAAATTTTGAAACTTACTGCTGCAACACTAGCTACGAAATGAATTTGTGAAAAACAAAATGACGATATACACGAGCTAGCATGCGGCAAGTGAATTTTTGGGATGGATTAGAGATGTGTGCACTTCATGAATCAGGAATATCCGTTTCTGTGTGTTATTCGCGATTGCATTGCATAATTCGTATCGAGCCAACTCCGCAAATACCTCAAAGAAGGTGAATTGGAATAGTAAATAGAACAATTCAGCTCAAGCCGTCCGAACACAATCGACTGGTATGTTCTCCATATCCCCCGTTCATTAACATCGAATAAACCATGCCGCAATTGTGAAAATTCAAACACAGAATGACTGCACACATGTCGCAAAGCAATGGCTAGTCGACGATCAAACCCATACTCACATCCGGAAGTAGACCGTTGACAACGACTTGTTCGGCCACAATATAGCTGTAAGAATCATCTAGATCCACCAAAATACAAAGACCAAGTAATGCTCATCAACTGTAGTTGCGTAGTATGTTCCACGATTGCTGCCATAAGATTGAGAATCCTGATTTCCACAGTTATTTCAAAGACTACAAATAAGAGAAAGATTTCCGGTTGGACACCGTTTAATGGTAAGACTTGGGGAAAATATATTAGGTCAGTAAGGAGGTGTGTATTTAGTGGACTGGAATACGGTGACGTAAAGAAAGCATCTACGAGGTTATGAATTGGGTAAAAACTGTACAAAATAGAAAATAAGAGATTACTGTGAATGTGAATAAACTGCATAACATTTTTCAAGGGGCTTGGTGAGGACTGGAAACGGGATCCGGAAAAATTCAAATCTGTACACATATACCCGTTCAATAAGAAGCTGTTAAAAATAACCTAACCCGCCTCAGCTGGACTCAGCTTCGGAACCAACATGTTCCGGACTGCAAAATAAATCAGAGTCATAAGCATCACCAAGCGTCATTCTCATTAGTTGTTTAAAGCGACTCTCTAGTTCAGCAGCAGATCGACGCGGTCTATTTGCACTCGGTTTTGCTACCCAGATGGCGGCCAAATCGCGAAACATTGTTGTACTGTACTGACCGCGAGCTTTACTAAATTCCAAAAGTTGACGATCCTCTTCCAAATCCCACGATAAGGAATCGACAATTGAGGGGAGTTCAGGTTCGTTTGACTCGGCAACTGACGTTTTTGGAGCAAAGGCCTCCGTATTAAAGCAAGCCGCTTCATCGTCGTCTACTATCCAAGTGGATAAAGAAGGAGTCGGACGAAGACCGGTGGTCTCGGACGAGGTGGGTTCTTCCAGCAGTGACGAAGGATCTACAGCCGGTGAACCAAGCGAAATTTCGTCATCTTCATTGAGTTTATCTTCTCTCTTGTCGGGGCGCAGAATATCACAGGGATAGTTAAGCTGGTAACTGGCTTCATTATTAAACGGTCGCGCTAATTCGTTTCTGTGAGAAGCGGACGAATCAATGGGCACTGAGGGTGCCAAAATCTCAATTGAAACTCTGCGTCTTGCAAAATCAAGACGTGGAAATTGAACTTTTTGATTATCTTCATTGGATTTCAAGTGGAATTCTGCCAGCTGGGAGATCATCGCCCGAGTAGATAAATAACCACCAGAAACGGTGTTCAATGTACGCGGCCGGTCGGATCGATCTTCGTTAGTACGCGTAAGGTGCGTCTTTGGTCGAAAGTCTGGAGGCCAGGTGATTTCGACATGTCGGAGGTGAAAGTTGCACTCGTCAACATAAACGATTCCACGGTGAACCTAAAGGAGAAGAAAATGACTAACACAATCACATGTAGATACTGATCCAAATTACTGGTTCGATAATTTTGATAAAATTAAAAAAAACCCAGAGGAAACTGGCACGACCAAAAATCAACAAAAGCTAGATTTGGCACTCACTATCCAGAATGCATTGTGAGTTAATCCTGAGCATTAAGAATTACGTATGCGGTTTGTTATACTGCATGAACCTGCATCTCTGATTAGGACAGAATCCGAAGAAAAATGCATAAGTTAATTCGACCATAAACCTGAAGCAGTCATCAGATTTGTGAAGAACCAAGCGAGAGAATGAGGTTGCACCTTGTCTACAAAGAGTGGTCGCGGAAGCGAGATCTTTTATGTACGTTTTGGAGACACGGCATACATCCACTTTAAAAGTTCAGAGTTCTAGCTCGGGCAGCTTGTTGCCTAATTTGGCCGAGCGTGCGGACATTGAGAGCAGCTAAAGAAACTGAATACAAGTTTGAATAGTGCTTGAAAACTATTTTGCGCCTTTTGCTAATACTTCCATCAGATAAATTCGTCGAGCTCCACTTTTTCGGGGCAAGTGGCGTGGTTCACACATCGGAAGAACGGAAATTAGGTTACCTGTGTGAAGGATGCTACGATGATCGTTACTTCGCGATTGCTTACACCACGGCTTAAAAGCTGGTTCTAGACAAAAATCGACAACCTCAGCCACAATGGGAACTCTCAATGCCGTTATCGTCTCAACAAAATGCCAGGATGCAAGCGAACAATAGGAGCAGATCACAGAAGCATTGCACTCAGCGGCAACTGCTGCACAGGAATCCTCGTCATTTAAACCTCAGAAACAATAAATTTCCTCGACTTTATTTGCACCGCTAGATGCTCGCGGGTCAGTCCCCCAAGATGCAACATACAATAAGACGCGTAGACCCCTGAGACCCCAGCTGACCAGGAGTTTCAGTAGTGACCGGGAGCAGCAGCGGACAGGAAAGTGTGGGAAAATGGAAAGGTTGCAACTATTGGCAAAAGTCGCAGTCTTCACCGACTGATTAGGAATACCGGCCCAAGGAAACAGAGCGCAGGCGAGGTGATTAAGGAATCCAACGGCACTCTGATTCATTTTCAGGATCGTCGGCTGGCACGTTGGGCGGAACGTTAGGAAGCAGTCTAGTTGGTTAAAGACCACAGTCAGCCTTCCACTTATTTCTGCAAGTGAACTAATATAGATGGTACCAGCCCTCCATTTAAAATGGTGGTGAAGGAAATTGATTTTCTTAAAAGGTATAAAGCATCTGGACCAGAGGGACTGCAGCCATCCTTATTCAAGAACGATAATAAAGCGTTAACATCGGACTTAATAAAACTCCTGGGATCAGTTTGGGAAAGGAAGAAATTCCTAAGGACCGGCGTTAATAGGTAATTGTGTCAATTTACAAGAGTGATAAATCCTCATGTGGAAAGCACAGAGGAATTAGTTTAGTAAGCACTGCATCCAAACTTCCCGGAAGCACCATCCTCCACCGATTATGTAGCACTCGCAAAAGTGTATGCATGAGAACCAAGCTGGTTTTCGTCCCGGTTGTGGATGTATTAACCAAATTTTCACTTTGCAGCAGGCCCATGTTCTATAGACCCTCGACTTCTACCTTTCTTCATTTGAAAGCGACATTTGACTCAACCGATTGTGCAGTTCTTTGCCTTCACCTCTCGTTGAAGCGTGTCAAAGAAATTCATTTCACTTATCCAATCTCCCTATGAGGACAGCCGAAGCCGAGTTCGTGCTTATTGCAATGTTCCACCCGAATTCACTACTCGGAGTGGTAATCGTCAGGGTTTCCCTCTTTCACCCTTCCTTCTTAACTTTGCCGTTCAAATGGCCATGAAGATAGCCCTATCCTCGTGTGAAAATATCGGCATTGATATTTGCTCAGACAGGAATCTGTCTGACTTGAAATATGCGGACGTTGCTGTGCTACTGACTGAGGATTCAAGTAAGTTACAGGTTTTTTCTCGATCGTCTGAACGTAAGTGTACGTATATTTGGGATGCGTTTTTTTGTTACGGGACTGAATTGACTGAATGTCGAACCATTTCTCGCAAGCGGTCAACTGGGTGAGGTGAAAAGATTTAGTTGCTTGGTTAGTTTTGTCTCACCTGGTGGTACTACATTGGATGAAGTGTTTTCACGCAGACAGAAAGCCCGATCGGCGTTTGTTAATTTGAGACATCCGTGGTGTCGGTGTGAAATCCGGTTATTGATCAAAGGCCGAGTATACACGGCAGCAGTGAGGTCGGTATTAGCCTACGGTTCCGAAACATAGCCGTTAAGAGAAGCAGATATGCAAAGACCTTCGGTATTCGACCGTCGTTGACTTCGTAGTACTGGCAGAATATGGAGGGAGAATTTTGTAACTCATAAGTTCGGCGTAAGGAACTGATCCTCAGGGTCCAGTATTTAGAACAGGCACTGAATCCGAATGGGTTAAGGTGCTTAGGACACGTTTTGCTCATGCCCACAGGATGACTGTATCGTTGTGCGCTGTTCGTCGAGATAGTTAATGGCTGGATGATAGTTCGAGATGGCCAATCGATGACAAAGGTGAAAACCATGAAAGCTTTGGTCAGTGGACTGGCTCGTGTAGGTGCAATTAGACTATCAGTTCGAGTCCATGAGAACCCCCGAAATAATGGTTGGAGACAATAGGTGATATGGCTCAGTACAGTGGCGTTCTCGCATCCGAAACCATTATTCTTCGATGCAGTTCTTCAGCTTACTATTTTACAGTCCACATTCCACTATTCCCCGTTCTTTCTTCTATTTGAGCATATGATGCTATGATTAGCAAACACAACCAGAAACGTTTGTGCAAGGTTAACCGTTGTCCACATTGAAACTGAGTCGTCAGATATACTGCGTGTATCAGAAGTAGGACCAAAAGCGGGATGGCATTAGATAGCAAAATGGTCGATACACGCAGTCCATATGCAGGGATCTATGGTCCAAGTTCACCCGCGTATTGTTCCATCACATACTGTGTGAGTGTAGCAGAAAAGATGCACTCCGTAGCTGCTAGGAAACACTACACGGAGGAAAAGCGAACCACGAAAAATGACCCATAGAATCGGAGTGGCAAGATCAGGTGTAGTACCGAGCCTGGCAACAACGAACTGCCATCTACTACCAAAATGAACGGTAGAACTGAGGAATGATAGGCGTTTAAACCATGTGACCGTCACAAACGTAGTAACCAAACGATATAGAGTCATTATGGCGCACTTCATGAGTTACTAGGACTGCCTAGGGGTGTGAGGGAAGTCGCAGGTTTCATTCCGGCACGCCGCACCTTTGTGACCTGTGGGAGTGAAGCGGAGAAAGCGTTTGCCAGAAGTGCGAATCGCGGACCCGTCGACCTCTTTGTGAATAGACGGCATTTCGTTATGGCAGACGACCGATCGCCCTCACCTAGTTCATCAACACGTCTGACTTACTGTGCCGTTTATACAGTACCACATTACTATAAACTTTAAGACACAGTAGCTGATCCCACTGGATTGTAGGCGTACGTTGCTTTGGGACCAAGTTGAGCTAACGCAACAAAAAATTAAGTGAAGCGACAGGGCTTAACTCCATAAGCTCAAATTTAGATAGCAAGACCAGAGATCGTCAACCAATGCTTTGCAATTAAAAAGTTGCAAATACATTCAGTCCGCCAACAAAATGGCTGTGAAGTAATAAACTCCTAATTCATGGAAATTCGTTCTGCGGTTTGCTATTGGCTTTGCACCGGTGCCTTAGACACCCGACTTGTAAAAACCTTCAGTCGCTAGAAGAAAATATGGCTTAGATTAATTCAGTCCTGTTGTTACACAAAGTAATGAGTTTACTGTTGTATGCACTGTCTCCCTAATCTATGTTAACTTGGGACTTACTCGCGAAATGCTGGAATATCAGTGACTGAAAACGGAGCTCAAACTGAGACAGTAAAGTGAGTCACCAACAGATCAAGATTGGTAAGGTCGGATTAAAAATAAAAACCTGTTTGTGAAGAAAAGCGAAAAAAACAGGCTTATAAAACGGCTCTTCTTGCGGCCGAATTCATATGCAGTTTAGATGAGATTTTTGAGTAGAACCTTCTCAAGCCGATAGAGGCGCTGATGGCCATGTTATTCGCTTTGTAAGTCAAGTGGAACATCGGGTTACGACTGACTGCAAAAAGGGTTTTCCTGGCAACCAACATATTGATATGGACGTAAATATAGATCATTTCAACCTCGGAAAACCGCCTATGATGTCCGTCACATTTTCAAGGGTTTCAATGCAGAATAACAAATTGAATGCGAACAGACGTCACTGAGAGATTTTCGTGTGACTTGGAGTGATGTGTAATCTGAACCCAATCAGTGTCGCTAAATTGAGATAAAATATAGTTGCATTACATGCTTGTTAGCCCTCCAAATGGCTGAGAATAGTCGGGAGTGTGTATCTCAGACTCCCAGTTGGCCACTCGCCCTGAAGGCCTCTCGAAATGGTCCCAAATGACTGGCATCTCAAATAGCTTCTGCTGAGGAATTCCTACGCAGTGTCTTCTCGTGGTGTCCCAACAAAAGTGCCAGGACGAAGGCGAACGCCCGGCGCCTTCCACCAAATTCATTGATCATTATTAAACAGCCTAGGGGAGTTGGTTAAAGTGATTCAAAACTAACCACGAACTGCCTACGAAGCACACGGCTGTGCTCACAGGTACCCGTGGCGGGGTGATGCGCTGGGTGCGCAGGATGTTTGGCCTCATCTGAAGGGCGTACGAACTGAGCAGTCAGCCGCCGGTCCCCAGTGGATAACGTGACCCTCAGATCCTCCTCCCGCGCTATGGGTCAGACCATTTAGTCAAAGGCTCTGGGAAGGGTTCCCTAAGTCAACGCTATACTTCAATTTGGGCAACCGGATAGTACCAAGCCCATAGAACACTGATGGATCCCAACAGATGGCCGGTGATGTGGACATGGAGAATAGAACTGGCATGTGTTATGAACTCTACAGTGCTTCTTTTTTGTCCTTTTCGCTCACTGTTTTCGTCCTTCGCCATGATTCCGATGGCACACTACCTGCACTCGGATTCGGGCAATATATATATATATATATATAATGATATCGGGACTGAGCTGCTCGCAAACCGAGGGCGAAAAACAAATGAAATAATGAGTAATGAGCATCTGGCCCATAGACCACGTGTTGCGTACGGCGAACACTCGTCTACCGTACCGTGCCTTATTCTGGGTTCCTCCCAAGGAATGGAAGAAGCCATGTGGAGGCCAACAAATTTCGTGGCAACGTGGAATCAGAAAATGTACACCGAACTTAGGTAAAGTAGGTGTCTCACGTCTTCGTGGTTGGGGTCCGAAAGACCCGTCAACTAGCTGTCTGGCGACACTCAAGGATATGGCAGTGAACCGTGAACAGTGGCGACCATGTTGTCATTTTCTGTCGAGTCAGAATGATTGAAAAAGTGCACTCATACAGTTAGACTGTGTTCCGTGTGTTGGCTGCAGCAACGTCTTATCTTTTCCCGCCTTTGTAAGTCGACTCCCTGTTTCCCTTGGATATCCCCTCTTTTTATAGAATCGTGTAACTCTGGGGAAAGGCAGCCGTCAGTGCGGCTTGCCTTGCTGTTTAACGCTGAACGATGATGATGATGATAATGATGATGATGATGATGATGATGATGATGATGATGATGATGATGATGATGAT
>LUCM01005461.1:48945-61235 GCA_008360955.1 Fasciolopsis buskii
CTTGGATATAGGCATACTTACCTCCAATCCCGAGCTACCACCGTTAGACATGCAGCTACCAAGGTAGGTGAAACGGTCCCCAGTCGTTATTTCCTCTCCATCCAGTATCAAGTTCGGCGCTGCTGTCGTCCAGTCCTGTAACAGTACTTTGCACTTTGCACTTTGAAGGTGCAAATCACATGCCAAACCGAGCAACCGATCTCGACAGTCTATCTAGTGCCCGTTGTGTATGGTCCACAGACTCGAACGGACACGACGTCGTCTACGTAATCTAGGTCGCATAGCTTTCCTCCATTTCCCAGTTCGACTCCTACGTCCCGGAAACCTCCTAAAGCATCTTCCATCACCTCGTCCATGACGAAGTTGAACAAGAATGGAGAGATGGGACACCCTTGTCGAACGCCACTAGTTGTTTCGAATGAACGTGACAGTTCACCGTATACCCTAACGCGACCATAGGTATGCCGACCATAAGTATGCACCATAAACCATATTACAACTGATCAGATCATTGTCATCATTATCAGTACTCAGCTTCACACAGTATGGTATGCCTCTTTCACTGCTACTGTTCCCACTACGTTGCAACACAGAAAATGAATACGCGATGTAGACAGGGAATGGACCTGCTAGAACGGATAAGGAAGAGAATGACCTAGTAGCCAACATAAGGAATACAGCTGAACTGCACAAATGCAAATTTTTATGTCAGTCATTCTCGTTCGACAGAAAGTGACAACACGATCGCCAGTGTTCACGGTTCGCCACCATATCCTTAAAGGTTACCAGCAAATTTTATCCTGGATACTCCAGACTCCGTTCAAGGAGACGTGAGGCAGCCACTTAACCAACATTATCAGCAGATTTTCTTATTTCGCTTTACTAGGTCAGCCGTTGGCATCCACCTAGCTTCATTCACTCCGGGAGAAGGATCGAAAAACAAGGCACGGCAAGGTAGACGGGTGTTCGTCATACGCAACTCTTGACCCAATTGACGGCAGAATTTTCGCGGAACCGGTACCCAACATTCGACTCCTGAACTGCAGATTACGCACGCGGTCATTCCAAACATCGGTGATCGGGAGCCCCCAAGTGACGAACGGTTTTAGCTCGTAAACTCTGTCTCGCGGGCATACAACAGAAACCGAACGCACTGCAGCACAGCACCGAGACCTTGCAAACTCCGGGGAATATTAGGCCTACGACACAAGTGTTTCGCCTCAGTGTACATCGACCCAGCCTTGTTTTAAGCGTGCTCATTCTTACTATCGCTTTACAATCCTTTGTCAGGCGCTTGTCAAAGTAAACGGAACAGTCAATAGTGAGTAGTTCTTCCCCATCCAGCACTGATTTCGGAACTAATGACATGCAGTGGTGTAAAAGTACTTTACCCCTTGAAGGCGCAAGGCTCAAGTCAAATGGAGCATCAGCTATTGACAGTCTGTATAGTCCATGTTGCACATGCTCGACAAAACCGAACAGGCACACAAGATCGTCGGCGTTGTCTAAGGCATAGCTTTTCACAATCAGCAAGATCAACGTCTGTATACTGAAAACTACCAAAAGCATACCCCGTTATCTTATAGACGAAATAAAACAAGAATGGGAAAATAAGACAGCCTTAATGGACACCGCTGGCCGTTTCGAATAGACTTGGTACTTCACCGTACACGGTTACGCGACCATAGGTGTGCGAGTAAAATACTCGCAACAGATTCATGAACGTTTCTGCATACCTCTCCGATAATTAAACCACTTCACAGTAGTTCTTGGAAAAACTGAAAAAACAACAGTGGAAGAACATGAGGCTTTGATTTCGCGTGATTTCTCCGTGTTCTCCATTTCGACCGATTTGGATTCAGCAAACGATGCAGCCAGTGGATTTATACGAGAACAAACCATTGGAAACAAAGATGGTTCACGAGCTGTTGCGTTTTTGCCTATACGTGTGCTTCAAATTCAACAGTGACGTGTACAAACAAATCCAGGAAACATCACTGAGTTACCTCACTTCGGTATTACTCGCTGAAGCTCTAATGCAAGCCCTGAAAACACGGTATTATCAAGAATTCGGCCAAAAATTTTGACCGGGTACGTTGATGACACATTCGTTGCTAACACCCCCCAACATAATCATAATGTTCAAAGGCACCAAATTTACTATGGAGTCGGAAGATGGAAGGCGGGCATTTCTTGATGTGTTAGTAAAAAAAGTATCAATGACGCGCTGGAAACATTAAATCGCGAACCAACACATACGAACTAAATACTAGGCTTTCACTCGAATAACTACAAAAAGTCGAGCATCCGAACTTAGTCACCAGTGAAAAAACTGCAGCACACCAGACATGAGAAAACAAAAGAGAAACTACCTTCCCAAGATGTTCAAGCGGAACGAATATCCAGGGAGTTTCATAAGAAGAACCGAGTATGAGATGAACGAGGAAACTGACCGAAAAACACAGTCGAACAGAAGAATCAGTCTACCATGCATTAGGAATGTATTTGAAATAACTACAAGATTATTCTAATCCCAGGTAATTAGTGGCTTTTATCTTTTTACTTCCTTTATTAGTGAAATAATGTACACCATTTTTCAGGAAGGGTGCCGCGGCCAACAAAGGGCTGCCAAATGGGAAAATTGACCGGCGACGGGAGGATGCGAACACGCGACATCCACCTCCAAACACCACGACCTTATCCTCTGAACCACCATCGGTCGAAGACCGCAAAAAAACTCGAATCGAAAGCAAAATAATAACTCAAAACTGGATAAAAAATGTAGTGTATAAAGTCACGCGCATAAACTGCGACAAATGTTATATCGGTCCAACTGATAGAAAAGCATCCATTCGGATGCACGAGCACAAACCAAATATGAGGTGATGTGATCCACTGCTCTCTTGTATCCATCCATGAGGATCAAGAACAAAAGTTCAACTTGTCTGAAGTTAAAATTCCGGATCAAACATCAACGAGGCATGCCAGGGAGTTTATGAAAGTGTGATATTCTAAACCATCAAATGATAAAACGTCGACCTGGATCACGTGCACAATCGGATACAAAGTAAACTCCTCCACTAGATAAAAAAGCCAGAAATCAAACCATAAACCTGAAGTAATTATGCGGAAACAAATGTGAAACTACATCTAATATTCACAAACTCGAAACGGAAACAGCGGTCTACAGCTGAAGGGATCAAACCACTCAAGCTGAACTTCGTCCCTTTAGGGTCAAAGGTCAAGTCCGCAAAGGCCAAGTAGTAAAACGAACGTCATTGAAGAAGTCAAAAGTGCAATGGGTTGGCTATATGAGACCCGTAGATTCTGGTTATGTAATTATTGATGCTGGCTGACCCACTTACTGCGCCTTGGCTAATGAGCTTTCTGTCCACTTATTCACATTTCAGAACAGGAGGCCTGCAATCCTTCCTCGAAAGAGACATGATCCTGTGCACGTTACAGAGGTAAAATTTACAGGCACACACAGAGGAAAACCACTAACTACGCACAAACACTGACGATTTCCGAACGCCAAGCTAAGAGAGCAGATCCTAATGGAAACCCTGGTTGCTATAGGTAGCAAACTAACTCTCCGATGGTTAGTATAACCATTGTGCGTATCCTTCTTAAAGATGGATACAACCAGTGATTCACCACACGAAAACAGAGTATGCTCCTTATTCAAAAGTAGGTAAGCAACTCAATCACAGAGCATTTAACTAAGTTGAAAAGCACTAGCGGAAATTCATCCCGACCGGCCGATTTCCCACTCCTTAACAGCCAAATGTTTGGCTCTGCTTCTGAACCCAATGAGACCATACGATACCTCCCAAAGGTTCGGGGCTGCTAGTGTCGGAATGACCGCATCAGTTCAAGCTCAGCCAAACTATTTCTTTCGAAGTAGTCATCAGAACAGTCGAGCCCCTATCGTCTAACACGAACAGGCGCTCCATTGTTATCGCATACAGTTTCACCGACCGAAATTCGCCGTTCACCGATGGCGCACATAAGATCAAGCATTCTCTGACAGTTACTTGAAGGAGCTCCTACTTCGGATAACTTGACTCACTAGTTTTCAGGATCAACCCTAATGCTTGTCGTTACTTGACGCTTTAGATGCCGCCGTATCTAATTCGCCTCCCTACGGTCATAGAGCTAGTGTTTTTACTCCATTACATTCTACGAATCCTGAGATCCACAGACGAAGACTGTTGTCAAGACCATCGACCGGTTGATCTGATCCCAATACTCACCACATTGGCGTTCGTCGAAGATCTTACATCGTCTGACAGGCAGATAAAAGTATCCTCATCGTCCTGGTTTAGTGAATCTGCGACGCGTTTCGCCCACAGAATCAACGAAGACACCATTACGAGGCTAGACTGTGCACTTTATATTCGTACTCAAATGGATATTAGATATAGCCTCGTTCATTGTTATTTTTGTGACAGCGTGAAATATTATGTTCAGCAAGTTTGCGGTTGTTACACGAAAGTCAAATAAATTTAACCTGGAAATTGGCCGTGATTTGAAAGGCCTAAACCGGATGAGTAAGCTACTAGTTTTCTGTCAACAGATTATAAATTTCAAGTGAAGCAGGACAATGTGTTTGGTATTGCATGAGATCTTATTTTCAAGAACCGCTGCTGGATTATGTATATAATACTTGTATGCGTAAAGACATGCATATATATATATATATATATATATATATATATATATGATTAGACAGGACTAAACACGTGAGTTTTATCTCGATGAGGGAAATTCACAACATGAAGATCAGTTATTTAAAGCAAAATTTTGATAACATTCGACGTACTGTCTGATTAGAGAAAAGTCCGCAGCATACCAAAAAATCTGATCAACATCTGAGAGCCAAAACGCGTAGCACTCACCCATCAGGTCCCAAGTCTACCGGGATTGCCGGAAGGAAAGTCGGACCGAGGACATTGGGACCCGACCGACTTGCTGTCCAATCAGAACTTTCGGGTTTCAAAATTAACGAACTTCCAGAGGAAGCAACCGAACACACCGAATCCGTTGCGGGCGGGACCATGTAAACTGGCGTCTTTTGTGGTGTGCCTTGTGCAGAGCGGGACCACCAGAGACACTGAGCCTGCTGAGCGAAATCCGTAATGATGTCATGAATCCACTTGGACAGTTCACCTTTTCGAACACGTGGCGGAGAAGTTCGATTGTACAGGACAGTCTCGTAGCCAACATCCTTCGGAAGACCGGGTTCGTTAAACAAATCATTACACGTCAGATCAGCTAGACAACCACAGCGATACCGCAAACGATATGGTACTGCTTGCTCAGCCAAATTTTCCACCAATTCAGTCAGCATGGAACTTTTTAATGTCTTCTGTCGAGACACACTACGGAAAAGCAGAGCCAGCCTGTCCGTGGGTGAGGTTTCAATCGGTGGCAGGCCAGCACAACCACGTTTCGAACCAACCAAATTCCAGCGTCTGGAGCGCAACTGAAGCATGGTTCGAAATGGAAGCAGCTGTTTACGGATGAACTGGTAAGTAACATACTGTTTCGGTTGGCTAGCCGGCTCACTTGCTTCCTCGTCAGTCGCCGTTTCCGTGTTAGTCTCATCACGTGCAAAACCAGCGCTCCGGAAGTCAGCTAAACCCATCAAAAGTAACGCGTCTTCGGCCGGGTCGATTGGAATTCGCTTGCGACTTTTTGACAGATCATCGGTTGTTTCTGTGTTCGTAGGTAATGTGGCCGGCATCAGAGCTTGGTAGGACCAAATTGGGTTATGAGTCATCAGACGGATCAAACAATAGGGCAAAGGTAAACTGGTCACCACACGAGTGGATTGTGTGCGACACGTGCTTGGATCATCCGAGGACATTATCAAAGGTCGACTGCTCAAAGAGAGTTGAGGCAACACGGATAGGCCAGCATAGTCCGAGATCAAGTGAACCGCATCATCTAGTGTGGATGCATTCCAGTAGAAGCTGCGTACAGAAAGTGGCTCGGTGCGCCCAGTTCGACGCTCGTGCACAACTAGATCAAATGCATCGCGAAGAGTAGTGAGTTGTTTCAGCGCGCTTGCACACGGTCGAGTGACTGATTGATGCAGATGAGAAAAATCATATGTGCACAAAAAACTAGTGGTCAGAAGTTGTATGTGCATGGAGAGCTGACGCTTTAATCGATCAAGCTCGTTTGGAGGAAACCTGATAGTGAATTGGAAAGACGATAGGATATCATAACGGATAAGATTCAAACTCGGTAGTGAAGCCAGGTCGTGATTATAAGTGAAATGGCTTATGGAGAGGTGTTCTTTACATTTTTTGCTCTCAAATTAACAAGGAAACCGATTAATTAAATCGAAAAATAAGATTAAAATAGACTGTGTGACGTCGTTAATCTACCTGATAGTGCAACTGGTTTGAGGGGAGATGGATAGGTCTTTTATTCCACGAGGCGCATCGTCAGCTTCCATGGCCCACAAAACTAATCCGGGTATTAACAAGCACGATTACTTCTTTACTTCATTTATCAATGGAATAAGTATAAATCAATTCTCAAGAAAGGGACCGCGACCAACAGAGGACTGCCAAGTAGGTAAGTTGACCGGCGATGGGGGATTCGAACTAGCGACCCTCACGTCCGAACGCCATGACCTTCGATTCACGCAGGTGGTGACATTTTGAGCATCACTAGCCTTACTAAATACCTACTGAGGACCAGCAACCTTTTTCCTACGTTGCGTCGTCTTGTCGACTGCTCAAGTCCCGTTTCACATGCATGCGTGAACTGTCTGTACTGTCAATGGACGTCGGTGAAAATTCCGACTTTTTTGTTCATTTTGACGGTATCATGGAGAGGGAAAAGTTGGTGGAACTTACTTTCGTGTTGCGCAAAATCCTCCTCAACTCTATCATTACCATGCAAGTAGTCGATGGCGAAGTATTCCAAGGAAAGCAGAGCAAAAGCGGCTGGCGCACCACAGAACTGAATGGGCAAGAGTTCAACTAAACCAAACGTACACATTGGCTGAAGGCTGTTGGGAGCAGGATAATATGGCTTGACACTTTGATCCGCCCACAAACCAACTAACGCAATTAGTGAGCTTGTGAAAACTGCGCTGCGATCGGTGCACGTGCGTTGATCATACTAGAGACAGATAGTTGACTGAGACCAACAACCCGACCACAGATTCACATAAGAGGCCATAATCCACTAAGTATTTGAATAATCATTGCCAGGAGAGCTGATGCGATTGACGTGACGGTCAAGAAAAATTGTGAGGTAAGCAAACCCAGAAAGTCTCAGATTGCGGAAACAACTGAAAGGCTCTCACAACCGTGTTGCCAATTTCGGGAAGAATACGCAAACATTGGCCCTCATAAAGATCTGGCGAAACCGCACACACCAAAGAACAAACAAACTGTTTGCATTTCACTTTGCTTTCTCGTTAAAACAGTCTGAGTGCGATAGAGATGAGTATCATAATCACAAGAGAATTCCATCATATTTTAACTACCAACTATCCGTAGTAAAATCAAACTCGGACTTAAGATCCTCAGAATTTCCGATTCTGTCTGCTGCATGTGTCTGCTTACGCACTACCGCGTGCGAAAGCATGAGGCATACCAAAAGTGAACGACCACATTGCTCACGTTTAGCCACTTCTTTAAATTGTCTGTTTAGAAAAGTAGCATAAAACAAAGGCGTTCCAGTATCACATTGGGCGTATTCTGATTTCAATTCGAGAAAAGTCGTCCGTTAAAGCGAGATAAAAACAAATTGGAGACGGTGTGGTCAGGGAAGTTGAAGCCGGAACATTCGAAGAGGATCAAGCTGTCTTTTTGTTGACACGTGCATGCAGACAGGAATACAAGGTTTCAGTTGGAAAACTGAGGATATTATGAAATATCAAAATAATAGGAATGGAGAAATATGCTACAAGCACAGCAATCNCAAACATTGGCCCTCATAAAGATCTGGCGAAACCGCACACACCAAAGAACAAACAAACTGTTTGCATTTCACTTTGCTTTCTCGTTAAAACAGTCTGAGTGCGATAGAGATGAGTATCATAATCACAAGAGAATTCCATCATATTTTAACTACCAACTATCCGTAGTAAAATCAAACTCGGACTTAAGATCCTCAGAATTTCTGCATGTGTCTGCTTACGCACTACCGCGTGCGAAAGCATGAGGCATACCAAAAGTGAACGACCACATTGCTCACGTTTAGCCACTTCTTTAAATTGTCTGTTTAGAAAAGTAGCATAAAACAAAGGCGTTCCAGTATCACATTGGGCGTATTCTGATTTCAATTCGAGAAAAGTCGTCCGTTAAAGCGAGATAAAAACAAATTGGAGACGGTGTGGTCAGGGAAGTTGAAGCCGGAACATTCGAAGAGGATCAAGCTGTCTTTTTGTTGACACGTGCATGCAGACAGGAATACAAGGTTTCAGTTGGAAAACTGAGGATATTATGAAATATCAAAATAATAGGAATGGAGAAATATGCTACAAGCACAGCAATCAAGACTCATGTTCAGAGCAGAGCAACTGCTACCAGTGAGTAACATATCGCATGCTTTTCAGTGTCCTTTGTAGGATCATGTTCCGACTATCCGGTCCCAGATGGTGTTGAAAGAATTACACCAAAATATAATACCGAAGAAATAGCAGCGGTGAATGTGACCTGGGGGTTCCCGAGGACGTATACCGGAGAAATATCGCCAGATTGTGGACAAATAGTAAGTGGTAGTGCAGGGTGTGAGCTTTCGGTCCCGAAACAACGGAAACCAATGAACTGATTCATGCATGCGGAAAGCTTATAAACGAGTTCGTTGCACCTTATCCTGTTTCACTAAATTACCTCTGCTTTTACGCAACCACCACTTGCTACAGTCCAAGTTGCCCCCATGGACAATCGCGGGAATGAGATATAACCTTTGGTCCAAGATAAAACTATTAAACTCTGTATAACCAAGTACAAACTGCAAAGAAGCAGCGGTGTTCCAGATGAGCCAATGGCCTGTCATGCGGTCCCATCTACCAGAGAGACTGAATGGTTTTCTTCAAGACCTTCGCACCAGGCAGTGTATCTTGATCACACATTCACGAATAATCATCCTGGTAATCCGAACTTCGCGCTACGGTTTTTAAGTACTGATTGTCTTTCACCCTATTTGGCCCACCAGACCGACAGCTTGTAATGGTTTGGCTGCTGATACGTCCTTCCGATTCGTTGGGCCAGAGAAGCTGGATAATCGATAGAGAGCAAACAAAGGTCCCATCCATGTAAGATATCCGTTACATCTAACTACTCAATATACCTTTCCAGAAGAGGTGTAAGAATTGGGCGCCGGTTGGTCTGGAATAAAGATGCTGCCTTAGAAGCTGAGCCCGTGTGAGCAAACAGTAGAAGAACAACGCCGAGTGAAAAAGCTAAAAGATGTCGAAGACTTCACTTCATAACCTACTCCCACAAATCACTACCACTTTTCTAGACAGAAACAATTATAGTGGCGTAAAACTAACGGTAAAGTAGGCCAATGAAAGCCAAATATGAAGATAATACCCCACAAAAGGTAAAACTATAATTCACGACCGATAAAGGTGAAAGTTCCGTAAGCCACCGTTTATGCACCAAAATGACCTGAATACGAGTCTACTAAACATTAAGCATACATCCATTTCGTTGGGTAACGTCTAATCGCAGTTCCAATTTCCTGCCCTCCAGTTAACCAATCCTAGCCTCTAAATCGCTGTCGTCCGGCCCCACTACATCAAGTGAGAACAACCAAAGTCAAACCGGACAAAATCCCTGTTTGATTAACTGAAATCCCCACATCCATAGGCTACTTCGCTTGGTTATTTGCGCCTGTGCGACTGCTATTATTTCATCGGCTACTTCGGTTGCACTTTGATTGGTCCATCTTGTTCAGTGCATTTTACCCGATTCAGGTCATGTGATTTTCCTGTCGAATCCGGACCGCTCACCCTGATTGGTTGGTCCAGCTCACGATACGGCCTTCTCACCCATGTCTTCTAATCAGGCCACTATATAGGCTGGCCGCCGGCAGCCAAGGCATAACGCGGTCTCAGTCTGGTCTTGCTGCCTGTAGTCGCCCCCCTGTCTGGCAAGATCTGGTTGTACCCACGTCTATTTATCGATCGCACTGTCCGGCGTCCCGCAACCACGCATAATCAATGAGACAGCTCTTTTAGACTAAAATACAGCGCCGATTACATTACCATTCCCTCACACATCTGATTTTCATGAGAGGACAAAAGGGGATTAACCAAGAATTTACTTTCTGGAGCCATGTGAATGATGCGAAGTTCGAATTGCTTAGCGAGGATATGAGAGATAAACCAAATTGAACGAAAAGCGCTGTTACATTCCTCCTGAGTGAGTACATTTTTGATTTCTAACTTTCTTGGTTTCATCTTAGTACCACAATCCGTCACCTTCTACAGCGGAACACGCGGAGCCCTAACAACTGATCAAGCACCAAAGTACTCAGGTGACTAGTGCTGATTCTAATCGGTATTTCCCAAACGCTGGGATAATATTTTCAATCCCTAGTCCCTGCAATTAGTTACGAAAGCGTCATCTGAAAATTTGAGTCACACTACCATTAAACGAAGCCGTTCTTTAACTAGTAAGATAGCCCACAAAAATCTGGTTAAGTCGCCTGTTCTAATGTTGAGAAATTTTTTCTCCTTTTGCATCTTCGCATAACCGCAATTGGTGTAAGTCACCATTCCACAGGTTCAATACAATATCTCACGTAACTAGCGCAGCAACGTAGATTTCATTACGTCAGGTGCAGTAAGTGCTCGAAAGAGTCAGTGCGGTCGAGTATCTCTGTTGGTTATGGAAAGCACTTGTCAAGCTGTACAACCAGGCTGAATGGTTGAATAGAATAATTCACCAAAAATGAAACTAGATCAGGAGACTGGAATCCAGCAATTTTGCTGTGATCAGCTTCCTTGAGTCGTTCAGAGCACTATGATAACTGAAACTCGGAATTCGAACGGACTATCCTTACGATCGTCACCTAGTTATTTTATGCACATTTAAGCGACATATACAAACATCCATAAGGATGCATGCGGCAAAAAAACAATACACCGACTTCCCAAAAGGAATCACAACAAGTAATTCTAATCATCAGGTCGATGGGAGATGAGAATGTGCTCGGAAATCTACATTCAAAAAGTAAGGAAGAATAAAAATCTGAAGACATGATTACTTTGGATGAACTGGTAACGGTTGGGAACCAACATTTACACGTCCAGTCGAAGAGATCTCGCTTCTCTCTGAGCTGTCCACATGATTCGCATTAGTAGGTGGATCCGGTTCTTCCAACTTCCGTTGGGCACTGAGTAATCGGTGGCAATGCGATTTCATTGCGAACACTGCAGACACATGCGGCTTTCGTTGTATGCCATCTTCATCCTCCTCATCACTGAAAAGTTTGTGGAGGTCCTGATGGAGGGACTGAATGGACCAAAGAGTAAAAGTTGATTAAGGACGACCAGTTATATATATATATATATATATATATATATCAAACACTGGTTTGAAAACAAGCATAACCCCAGCATAACAACTAAATAAAATGGAACTGCAGAAGGGGGACAATAATAATCAATAATAACAAATCACAACAAACCAATTGTTTTGTACTTTCACTCCACTCATTTTGTGATTTTTTGGGATTGTTTTTGAGGAAGGCAAATTCTACAGACAGGTTATACACCATTCACGCCACTGACTTCCGTTCTGAGCCATACCTATCAGTGCCCTCATCCAACAAAAATCCCTCTCTTGAGCCTGAATCAGGAAGACGAGTAGCACCAACCAAGGCCAAAGCCGAAGCTCGCTTCTTCATACTTCTATGTCAAGTCATAGCCTGATCACCGCGTCGCCTATTCCATCCTTGCCTAGCACGTGGAAAAAGAGCAGGAAAAGATAGATGATAGATTATGGTAGGAACTAATTGATAGTAAAATGCCTGGAGCATGGGTGTAGTGGATGAGGCATGTCCCATAGCCACTAGGGCCATTACATGGGGGAAGGGAACCAGTAACCATGGTCTTGAAATTTAGGATGACCTAGAAGCACATAAGGCTTCCCTAGATCACATCAACTACAGTAATGCTGCATCAACCGCACAAATAGCCCGAATTTATAGACGGAACCACCTTTAGCTAACCGATACTTGTCTCGGTGGTACACAAATGCATAGAATCTCCTTGGGCTGCATCGTCATAAGCCACGGTTTCGTTC
>LUCM01005461.1:67265-101158 GCA_008360955.1 Fasciolopsis buskii
TTTTTATATAAATGTGTAACTCTGGGGAACGGCAGCGGTCAGTGAGGCTTGCCTTGCTGTTTAACGCTGAACGATGATGACGGTGATGTAACACACCTATTCACTCATTGTAAAGCACGACAAACAAGCTTGTTTTTATACCAAGTTATTTTAGAAAGGCTACAGGTCAAAAATGGCGAAAATAAGAAACGGACTGGAATTTGAATGTTGTTGTGAAATCCATCCATGATGCGTGACAGAAATGTAGGGACAGTCAGATTTTTGCATTTAAATTCTCTATTACAAGATCTTAAAACTGTGTTTGGGTGCTTGAAAACCTAACAGCGTTCTCACGCGGAAAACGTATATGAATTACTGAGACCACCAAAAGCTAACGGCCTGTTTCCGCTTAGATCCTAGTAGAAAGCAACTAATTCGTGAGAACAATCTGATCATTATTAAAAAACGGTAAACGGTTCGGGTGCGTAGTTCTTGGATCTTGCGCTGATTACCTAAGGTCCAGGAAATAAACGCCTACACCATAGTCCTTCAGAAAATGCCTAATGCATTAATGCAGTATAAAGAGCACATACCACAATCCGAAGGGTCCACTGCACTGGTGAGGAACGGCAATCATGAAACGCGGGAACTTATGCTTCATCACATGACGTAAAAATTGTCAAAAAGCTTGGATTATTCACTTAAGCAAGGACTATGCAGCAGAGATTTCCATCAAACTCCTAAAGCGAAAAAAAGGTGAGAAACGTGGTTTCTTCGAATAGGCGTGAAACGTTTCATTGAGAAAACGTGTCGGAAGTCGTGCATCCCTAAAAAGCTAATGGAAAAAAGGGTTATCTTGCATTTCACAACCATTACCTACGGAAAACTGTGCTCCGGATTTGGATTTCTAACCCACATCTTTGAACACTCAAAAAGAGTAGAGTAGAAAAACATGCAACTGATTCCACCGATGGGTCAGGCCAGTCCATAATCAATTTCCCACAATCAATACCCTTTCCCTAGTGTTTTAAATTTGGTTGGTATCTCACCACCATCTACCAAAAGGCGGAAAACAGAACGAAGAAAAATGAAAGACAGAATGCAAAACAGGAGATTTTAATTGTAAGAACATTGACTGTGACGTTGATCCACATCACCTTCTGTCATCCACCATCGCTTAAGGGATCACGTGAATCCCAACTGAAATTACATGGTCCAATTCAGTGGTTGAGATTTTCATGCCCTTATACCACGTCACCGACTGGCCACCTCAAATCGTGGCTCAACCATCGCGTATCGCGGAACGGCGCAAAACAAGACAGCCGTTCTGTAGACATCCCCGAAACAAATTCAAACCACCCTAATCCATTTACATCCCGTGCCTCCTCTAAAGATTAGACTTCAGGGCACAGTACCTTACGGATGACTCTGAGTTACTCAAAATTCTTCCACAACATTTTACCAATACTTCAAAGGTAACGGTATTCAAGCACTGAAAGTCACCACACACACACCTGAGCCTCATACCAGAAACAAGCTCTGAGTTTAAGCTCGATTTATAATCGACAAACAGATGCCTCGACGACGACACAAATGCCTCAAACTGACAAACGCCAATCGGGTCTTTTGTATGCAACAACACACTTCATCTGACACACTGCCACTAGGTGAGGTACGACCACCAAAGTAACTAATTTTGTCTAACTTAAAGGCAATCCAGTCTTGCAACAGCATTTTATACTTCGAAGGCGCCAAATGCATCCCAAACATAGCTACACAATCGTTCAGGCGGTTCAGGAAAACCTGGAACTCATTCGAATGTTTAGCTGGCAGCAACATCGTCCGCATATTCAAAGTAAGACAGTTTCCTGTCTAAGCAAATATCAATACTACCACTGTCGCATGAGAATAAGGACAGTTCATAATCATCTCGATAACAACGTCCAAAATTTGAGCAACCCTGACGGGCACCACCTTTGACACATTGATCGAAACCGTATCGTCATCGGTATACAGCCGAACTCTGATCTTGAGAACGTCTGGGAGTATCTTATCCGGTTTTTTTCCAAAACTCCAAAATATTTTATTTCCTCCATTTCCCTTAGATATCCTTCATTCAAACCCCATCGGCTTTTCAAATGGACGGACCTATTTCCCAGAAATTCTACCCCTTCTTGGCTTATTCATAACTTTCTCGTCTTATATCTCAGCCATCCTTTCATGCTGCTTGCAAAGTTGGTTACTACTTCGCACCAGACCCTTCTTCATTCGTGCCCATTTCATCCCATTTTACAAAGGTCAAATCCACCACACATTTCAATACTGCAGTCAAGTACGGGGAAGAATTCAACTACTTCATCGGGTTCAACGTAGCCATGACCCATGACGCTTCCTTAACATTCAATCTGCAGTCACTAGTTAATCGTTGGGCGTTTGGTTCACTGACTCTTTTCTGTTGCTACTATTTCGGTTTTTGTTGTTCGCAGCTTAATTCATCAGTTCCCGCATCTTGATTTTCGGTCGTCTATCTCATTCTGGAACGTCTAGCAATCCTTAATAAGTTTCCACCCAAAAATATCACACGACTCCTTTGGTTCCTTTTCACAGAACCGACACGCTGTGAGACATCCTCCCTCTATCCGTTTTCGCATGCGATCACAATCTCCTTATCTTTAAAAGCAATCAAACTGGTTCCCCTCAATCTCCTTGGCCGGCGGTGGCCAAGCGGATGAGGTCGTGACATTTGGACGTGGAGGTCGCGGGTTCGAATCCTCACGCCGCCGGTCAACTTCCCCTCTTGGCAGCCCTTGGCCGGCCGCGGTCTCCTTGCTGAAAAATGATGTACACTTATTTCATTATTAAAAAGGAAAAAATAAAAGCATGTCAATTTACTGTGAGGCTATGTATGAATCAGACTGCGTAATTAAGAAGTTACTTGGTGAGGTTGTAAACTAATTACATTTAAACCAAACAGCATGACAGTATTTAGATTAGCAACCAGATGATTTACAAAAGGAGCGATATCAACCCAGTGCAACGAAGACAGAGCAAGAAATCGAAATTACTCCAGCCAGATAAACCGATGAAGATTACGCCCGAGTCCGTTTCTCTGCAGATCTCCATGCGCACTTTTCGTTAAACCTCACATGACCTCAAATACGTGAAATCATCACGTGGTAAACGACGTACCGGGTAATCACTCTTCGCTCCAGTTCATGAGGACAGCCCACAAAATCAGTAGCGCTCTGTAATAATCCTAAATCCTTAGCTCGTTTACGTGTTGCTGCCGAAGGTGTGCCTGTCTCCGGGTCGCTTAGATCGATATAACGCCTGAATGCTGAAACCACGTCATCATTGGTCAAAACAGCACGGAGAAGCTTTTTCACTTCTCGGGCTGTCAAATGTCGATCAACCTTGAGGTGTTCCAAAGCATCAGCGAGAGAATTGCTTATAGACTCCTGGGGTTGTAAAACAAAAACGAAAAAGTGGAAAAACTAAATTCTAGAAGGTTAATGTAAACACACAGGAAAAGATTTTTCCATTTTAGGAAGAACAGTACTAAACTTCATCTAGTTTTGGTCTGGACGTTACAATTAAACATGATCTGGGCAAACACTCACGTAAACTCTGCTTTAGTCTATGCGGACATGATAAAACGGAAACCATAGGTACGGAAACAGAAATAGGTTATGAATCGATAGGCTAACTGCCTAAAAAACAGATATACACAAAGAAGCACTTTAAATCTGCAGTCTCAAAAACCTAGAGAGACAGGGCAATGAGCCTGTATAAACCTCATCAGAGCCCATTAGGAATAAGGTGCCCTTTTCCCCCAAGAACCCAGTTAAAAACTTAATCCGCTCTGGAACCTATGCTGCTTATTCGACTCTTAAAAAGGCACCTCTAAATCATGAGGGCCAAAGAGTGGCTTTCAGTTCGTCACTGATCGAGAAATGGGGACTTAACCTGATGCTTCTATTCGTGTTCGCTTGGATAACAGACCTGACCCAGGACAGATCACTCGCGACCCTTCGTCACTCCACTATTAACAGACCATAGTCTTCCATCAGCCTATCCAGGTACATCACTCAAAATCGCAAATCAGTGAAAAGACAAATCGACTTTGAGTTTTACTGACACCGTTGCACAGTTCGATATAACCGTTAAAGTGATGAGATTCCGTCATGGCATAACTTGGACGCCTACTCGAATCAAATATTTTAACAAGACTTTGCATTTCCGGAAACGATTTGCAGTTCTATTGGTGATCTAAAGAAATCCCGTAACATACTTGAGATGCCTATATATCAGAATTCAGTTCGATTCATGCATCAAGCGGATTAAGCTTGTCACTCCAAAAATGTCAAGGGTTCGAATCCCAAACCCCAGTTAATTTGGTGGTAGACGGCAATTCGCTGTCGTCTCTTTCGACGCTTGACCAAATGGGACTTCGTGTGGTACTGTACTATTTTAGGTTTCCTTCCCTTTGTGTAGTGAGCCCTACCACCCACGAACCACGCCAATTTTACTACATCCACATGTCAAGAATGACCGAAGGTGGTCAAGTGGATCAACGAAAGGATCAGAAGTTCGAATTTCAGATCGGCCTGTCACTTTGGTGGTAGAGAGCTACTCGTTGTCCCTCGGCTTGTTACCACAACTGACTTAGTGTGATCATGTGCTTCTATGCCAGTTTCAGTCTTAATGTCACGGTTGCCGGTTCACCTCCTCATCTGTGTTGTGAACCTAGTGGATATGAGGTACATCAGTTCCAATACACTCATGTGTGGAGCATTTCATAAAAAATCGCGGTGCTCAGTATTTAACACCACAAATCCATTTCCATTTATCCCTAACGCTAACCTCTTTAAAAGAGTGCATCACCACTAACTCACGCACCGAAACAATCTCCAAACAGTTTTCTTACAACCACCAAACAGTCTCCATAATGGGATTCACTACTACTTTGTCTCTAACACCCCTCGCTGAGGAACACCATACTATTCAACTTAAATAACGCAAAATCCCTGCACATGATTTATGGCGCCCACCTTTATCCTACCGAAAGACCTAAGTAAATCATTATTATTATTGGAATACTTAAAACACGAATGCAGCGAAACCGATAGAGCCCACTACATAGAGGAAGCGGAGTCGACAACAGTGACCCTGAAAATTAGAGTGGTAGAGAACCACATAAGGTCCCATTTGTTCTAAGGTGGTAAGGAGCCAGGCGACATTAGATTACCAAGTTGATTAGTGTATCTGACACTCGAACGTCTGACCTTTCGGGATGACAGTTAACTAGTCCATTTAACCACCGCTAGTCTTTGTATTTCGACACGATTCTCGACCCTTACCCACTGGGCTTTGCTAAAGCGGTGGAATAGACAGAGGAGTAGAGTAAACGCACAAGTGGTAAGCAAACGATCACGTGGATTAAGAAAAGTTTCAGATGCAACTGCACCTTCGACAGAAACACTTGGTCGGAACATTTGTCGCGTTGAACCACATGGTAATTGGATATTCTGGACCCGGGGGAGACGACTGATCCACTGAATATATCGGGCAAGGTATTTGTCTTATTCGATGACAAACATTTTCCCATAGCCATTATATATAATCACTATAAGCCGGTTTGCAGAAAAAAGAGCACAACCAACACAAGAGAGAGGAAATAAGGTTTCAGTAAAACCCCTTTGTACCAGGTTGCATGCTGCTTTGTAGGTCGTGATTAAAAGTTTTGGTTTTTGTGCTTAATAACCTCTACTTCTTGTTGCCACCTCACACCGCCAAATAGTAGCAAAAGGAAAATCGTAAAACCTTAAGTCAGAAAGACCACAGAGAAACCCAGACATTTCGAATGCAATAACGCCGCTAACTTCCCCCCTTCAGCCATGCCGCCTAAGGTCTCCAAGACTCCAATCCGGTAATCTAACTATATCTACTCAGATAGGGTTTTCACACCCTTCCATTTCCAGGTCATGGACCAACCACATTGGCCTACCTTTCAACTATTGCCTGCCTCAGAGAACTGGTCGCCTGTTGTTCATATATATCGACTGAAAAAGAGAAATGAATTTCCCTGGCATTAATCGGTGAAACCCAGTGCTACAGAACCGAATGGTCTGCTGAGTCGAATGCCGCTTACAAACCAAGAGTGTGGGTCTACGGAAAGCATCTGCGTTTTAACATTTGTCATACAGAGAACAAATGACCGGTGCAACCCCGATCGAATCAGAAACCTGCTTCACTCTTACGAGAATATTTTTTTGGAACACCAAATAATTGGCGGAGAATGATTCCCGTGAGCAGCCTGGATTCAATACTTACTAATTTCTTCATGATTTTCATGGGAGGACTTACCAACGTTATTCTAATTCAGTACAACCACAAAAACACATCAGTCATTAGGAGTCAATTTATCCCCTCAAATCGAAACCAGGAATGTTAAGATGTTGCCGATATAATTAAGAAGAGAGTCCATCCGGACCATCATTTTTGTTTGTCCCTGATGACCATTATTTCTGGTTGAGGATTTGTATTTCCATAAACTGTTTTCCCTGCGGGCATACATTTATATATATATATATATATATATATATATATATATATATAAACTTGAAAACTAGCATAATCCCAACACAACCTTCAAACGAAACTTTAACGGTGAAACAACAAGGGGGGAAATAATAAACCACAACAAACCAATTGTTTTGTATTTTCACCCTGAAGCTCGCTTCTTCATACCTCAAGTCAGCCTGATCGCCGCGCCGCCTCTTCCATCCTTGCCCAGCACGTGGAAAAAGAGCATGAAAAGGTAAACGATGAGCAGGCATACGCAGTACTTGTCCAAGCCACCGAAAGCGAGGCAAAGCGATTAGCTCAGTCGAAGGATGACTGTCTGCACCCAGCACACGAGGACATACCTTGTCATTGCCCACCCGACGTTGCCACCAGACACGAGAAATAATTCGGAGGCAGCGGTGGTCAAAAAGAGAAAGTCTCCGAGCATCTTCAACGCGGATAGGCTAGGTCTCGCAACCGCGAAGTAGGATACTGTGAACTGTGGCACTGTACACCATTCTCTTAAGAAAAAGCTGGATGTCATGGCGGTGCCACAAGTGTTGTACTTTCGCGAAAGCTTCTCTGGCTTTCGTAATTTGTGATTTGATCTCTTCGCCAACACCTACACCAAGTGTGATCAGAAGAGGTACCTGAAGCTATTGATTACCTCTAGTCGATCACCGCAAAGGGTGATGGCAGACAAGCTCCTGCCAGGATTGAAAAAGTAACTTGCATTTTGAAAGTAAGAAGCATATACCGTAACAAGAGACCTTAATCCCCAAGCGGTCTAACGCGCGTTAAATCGCCTGTGCATCGTCACTCACGAAGGAGATATCATCGGCATATTCTAAGTCAAAAAACCTGTTCCCTGGGGGTTCAACTCCACTGCATAAAAGATCAGATAAAGCGTTCTGTAGAATATTTTCTATGACAAAATTGAAAATGGGGATACAAGGCGGCCTTGTCGCACAGTACTGCAGAAGACGAAGGATGACCAAAGCTGGCCATAAGCACTCAACAAAACATGACAAATGAGGACTGACAAACACCTCTCACGTATTCCATTTCTCAACAAACTGCAATAATCCAGACCTATCAACAAAGTCAAAGAGTGCGCCAATGTCGAAAGACACGATTTCCGTAGGCCTTTGGAAAGTAGAACAGTGTTCTAAAACCTACTGGGGGATGAAGATTTGATCAACACATCCATGGCCGGCACGAAACCCAACCAGTTCCTCACGAGTCTGTCCTCCACGCGTGTTGTACAACCCGCGAGAAACGATTGATGAAAGCAGCTTTGACGCTGTTGGGGTTAGGCTAACACCCTATGGTTGGCGCAGTCATTGCGCAAGATCCTTTTGAAGTTGGAGACAACAATCGAATAACTTTCTCGCAGTACGAGACCTTCGAGAACAAGACTTGAAGCACCCTAACCAGTTGGACCGCTCCATTTTTAAATGGATCCGGAAAATTCCCACAGGAACCCGGCACTTTATGGCATAGCTTGAAGATATGCTGCAGAAGTCGGCTAGTTAGACTGCTCCCTAAAATATTCTCCTCAACTCTCCAGACAAAGCTTCTGAGAATGAGTCAGCGAGTTCTCTAGACCCTTCTATCACTTCATACTAGGTTTTCGTTGAACAGCACTCCTAAGTGGGCAATAAAAATTGCGACTATTTCCCATGACTGTGGTCTTCTTCACCTACCGACATTGTCCTACCCGTTTTCCGAGGTGATTTTGTAGACCCCTGATCAGTTGACGCCACAGGGATTTACACATTTGCGTGGCGCCGCCCGCTATCCGTAGGAAGCATTTAACTCACTCCCCGTTATGCACGGACAAAGTAAATCTGATTGTATGAATAACCGAGTTGATAACTTCACCAAAACCATCTACAAACAACTGCGAAGGGGTGGCTTTGCTCTATTTTCACCAAACAAAAGCGAACACGAACTAAGGTGTGGTCTGAGCCCACAAGTGGACTAGAATGAGCAACAACCTGACTGGCCAACGACAATATGGTCACGATGCGTGCCGGTTGTTCTCATTAGCACAAGGACTGTGTTTGTCATTACGTGCACCATACACGTGTGGCGGAAGTGAGATACCCTTAAATGCAAGGGGCCACTAAAAGGCGGGGAGGAAAAGGGAACCTTGGTCCTGAAACTCGGAGTGGCCTAGAACTGCATAAAGTCAGAACAGGTCAGGCGCGTTAATCAGCCCGATGACAGGTAACTACCATCTACCACCAAAGCGACTGGCGGATCTGAAATACGAATTTCTGTTTCGGGTGGCGAACGTCAAGCTAGTTATCCACTCCCGAAAGGGTTAACTAAGCCTCTGCAGTCTGTTTTAGAATGAAGTCGGATTGCAAACCAACCACTACCTGTATACAATGCACATGGCCGTGTGGCCGCATGCGTCAGGAGCGGGAGGATATAGTAAATAACCAAGATTCTTGGCCCCATCCGAAGCCCTGATCAATTAATCGGTTTCCAATTTCCGACAACCATTACCCTTTCCCTAGTGTTTTAAATTTGGTTGGTATCTCACCACCATCTACCAAAAGGCGGAAAACAGAACGAAGAAAAATGAAAGACAGAATGCAAAACAGGAGATTTTAATTGTAAGAACATTGACTGTGACGTTGATCCACATCACCTTCTGTCATCCACCATCGCTTAAGGGATCACGTGAATCCCAACTGAAATTACATGGTCCAATTCAGTGGTTGAGATTTTCATGCCCTTATACCACGTCACCGACTGGCCACCTCAAATCGTGGCTCAACCATCGCGTATCGCGGAACGGCGCAAAACAAGACAGCCGTTCTGTAGACATCCCCGAAACAAATTCAAACCACCCTAATCCATTTACATCCCGTGCCTCCTCTAAAGATTAGACTTCAGGGCACAGTACCTTACGGATGACTCTGAGTTACTCAAAATTCTTCCACAACATTTTACCAATACTTCAAAGGTAACGGTATTCAAGCACTGAAAGTCACCACACACACACCTGAGCCTCATACCAGAAACAAGCTCTGAGTTTAAGCTCGATTTATAATCGACAAACAGATGCCTCGACGACGACACAAATGCCTCAAACTGACAAACGCCAATCGGGTCTTTTGTATGCAACAACACACTTCATCTGACACACTGCCACTAGGTGAGGTACGACCACCAAAGTAACTAATTTTGTCTAACTTAAAGGCAATCCAGTCTTGCAACAGCATTTTATACTTCGAAGGCGCCAAATGCATCCCAAACATAGCTACACAATCGTTCAGGCGGTTCAGGAAAACCTGGAACTCATTCGAATGTTTAGCTGGCAGCAACATCGTCCGCATATTCAAAGTAAGACAGTTTCCTGTCTAAGCAAATATCAATACTACCACTGTCGCATGAGAATAAGGACAGTTCATAATCATCTCGATAACAACGGCCAAAATTTGAGCAACCCTGACGGGCACCACCTTTGACACATTGATCGAAACCGTATCGTCATCGGTATACAGCCGAACTCTGATCTTGAGAACGTCTGGGAGTATCTTATCCGGTTTTTTTCCAAAACTCCAAAATATTTTATTTCCTCCATTTCCCTTAGATATCCTTCATTCAAACCCCATCGGCTTTTCAAATGGACGGACCTATTTCCCAGAAATTCTACCTCTTCTTGGCTTATTCATAACTTTCTCGTCTTATATCTCAGCCATCCTTTCATGCTGCTTGCAAAGTTGGTTACTACTTCGCACCAGACCCTTCTTCATTCGTGCCCATTTCATCCCATTTTACAAAGGTCAAATCCACCACACATTTCAATACTGCAGTCAAGTACGGGGGAGAATTCAACTACTTCATCGGGTTCAACGTAGCCATGACCCATGACGCTTCCTTAACATTCAATCTGCAGTCACTAGTTAATCGTTGGGCGTTTGGTTCACTGGCTCTTTTCTGTTGCTACTATTTCGGTTTTTGTTGTTCGCAGCTTAATTCATCAGTTCCCGCATCTTGATTTTCGGTCGTCTATCTCATTCTGGAACGTCTAGCAATCCTTAATAAGTTTCCACCCAAAAATATCACACGACTCCTTTGGTTCCTCTTCACAGAACCGACACGCTGTGAGACATCCTCCCTCTATCCGTTTTCGCATGCGATCACAATCTCCTTATCTTTAAAAGCAATCAAACTGGTTCCCCTCAATCTCCTTGGCCGGCGGTGGCCAAGCGGATGAGGTCGTGACATTTGGACGTGGAGGTTGCGTGTTCGAATCGTCCCACAGACAGCGGCACAGATACCTCAAACTGACAAACACCAATCGGGCCTATAGTATGCAGCAACACAATTCATTTGAAATACGGCCTCCAGGTGAGGTACGAACACCAAGAAGTTTACCCACCACATGCAATTCTTTCCCTGCAAGAATAAGGTTCGGCTTCGAGCCAATGGAGTCCCGCAACACGATTTTACACACCGAATATACAAAACGCATTCCAAAGATAGCTTTACTATTGTTCAAACAACCGTTCAATCAGTCACCGTTACTCATTGGGACCTTTAAATCGTCCAGGTCCTTTCTAGGTATATCTCTTGGCCAAAATGCTCCTTAAGAGGCCACCTAGGTCAACCACTTACTTTGGCATGATCAAATGGCAATGGCCAAGTGAATTGGGCCACTGTAACCCCAAAACGGTCAGAGGTTCGAACTCCAGATCTACCGGATGATGTTGTGGTACTCGTCCATCCGTTGTTTCCTGACTCGCTATATCACCTAAATAAACCAGACCTAACGCGATTGTGTATCGCTCCAGGTTTCAGCCACTGCTGTCCATCACTTGTTCATGTGGCGGGCCCCGACGACTATGAGCATGTCCCTTCCATTGTACCAATGAGTTAAGCATGCTATTGTGAAACATCCTGGACTGCAACGGCAGAAAACTATAAAAAACTGACAGCATGCAACGAGAGACTGGAAAAGGCAGTCCGTGTTGTGAATTACGACAGCATTTTTACTTTTGTTCGTTTCCCCTTTTGTAATGACTCCAATAGCATATTTTCGTAAGCAGACCTGCATCCAATATATATATTTATATGCAATAAGTGTGGTCAAAAGTGAAACTCCGGTTGTTTTGATTTTTTTTGTGCACCAATTGGGAGAATATGCGAAAATCAGTTCAATCTAACCTGCCATCCTATAGCCTGCTCAGCATTCTCAGTTCGAGGCACTTTGGATGGTCCACTAGATTTAACTGTTTCCACGAACTTCCGCTTCTCCCCAGGCTTAGCGGAGAGCTTTTCGTTCATGTGGCATACACTACGACAGCGATCCTTGAGGGAACCGCGAGGCAGACCTGAAAAGCAGAAATCCGACGTCAGCTGAATCCCAGTAAAAGTACAAATTATCGCGAATACTGGAAATCAAAAAAACGTGGAACCCCACAGATGTACAGATTTACTCAGCGAAAATACACTAGGCGAGGTCCAGCGTTTCCTCAAGACATGACAGAAAACCAGGCTCCACTGGACCATACTCATTCGCCACAACACACGAAGCAGGCCGACTCAAAATTCAGTGATGGTCCAAGGCGCCAAACAAACCGACACAGGCATTTCATTATACTTCCAATTCTAATAAGGTGTTCCACGGCCCAAACAACCTGGACCGCAAACGTGCATGATCAACTGGGAAACTCATGCCTCAACGGTTATTACAGTACGACTTACTTCCGTGCCCTAGAGGCATCTCCAAGGCGCGGATGAAAAACGCGGGGCGAAGCATAGACAGTAAATAATGGGGTCTACATAGTCAAATTATTGATACATATAAGCCGGGCTACGCTGGCCGATGGGGTCCGCATGTTACTCATTCTGAATCGGACAACGTGCAAAGAGTACGTCGGCAGGAATTTTAAATGGACATCTTTCATCCTTAACACCGATAGAATCAAATTAAACTCAGAAGTTTAATATAAACCCGTTACACCAAAGAGGCGGCCCATAGGCTACACGTTATACCAACCATAGACGCTGCACGCCGTCCGCTTTGTGTTCACCTCAGCTTCGTTTGCGCAATGCAGAATTGATCAGCAGTTCCAGTTCCACTAAGATTACAGGAAAATACGACGAGATACCTGATCGTCCAGGTTGTCGCATCGAGGGCTCCTTGGATTTGGCGATGATTCCACACCACGAGGGTGGAAAACCCTCTTCAGTTCCCGCAAAGCGGGAAACAATAACCGAGATGGCTTCCCCTCAACCATTTCTTCAACCCCACAATTCACACAATGTCCTCTTCAAACACAGCTAGTTATGCATTGTCTAGTCTCCCTTTAAATTCGATCACTTACCTCACCTCGACCACTTCCTCCGGTAACTTATTGCAGTCACTCACCTCTCGAATTTGCGAATTGCTCCTCAACCCCTTGGTTGCGTTTTCTCGCACAGTCGTTTTCCCCTTACCTGTAATTTCGTCGTTTTCCCTCATCTGGAATATGGCTCCCGGGTGACCTCGTATCACTGCCAGACCCCTGATGATCTTGGAGATCTGTATTAAGTTGCCTCTTTCCCTACATCTTTTTAAGGATTACAAGCCAAGCGCCCTCAGCCTCTGCTCGTGTCCCATTTGCTCAAATGCCCAAACCACGGTGGAAAAACGCGCTGAACCTGTTCCAGTATGGTCTTCATTCCTGGAGACAGTAGTCCAAGTGATGTCGGACAAATACCTTGAACAGCAGCAGAAGAACGCTTGGCTTCCCAGATCCTGCGGTCCTCATAAGTTGGCGTAGGGCATTTCATGCGGTCTGACTGCCTTCTGACATTGCAAACTAGGTTTAAAGCCTGCGCTCACGACTATCCCGAGGTTTATTACTTGTTTGGTTTATTCCATCGCGACCCGATTCCCAGATGGGCCCATGTGGCGTGGGGAAACGGCCTCTAATTCCATGAGCCGCTGACATTCGTCCAAGCTCAACGGAAGGTCCCAGCTCACCGACCACCGGTAAACTTTATCCACATCCATCTGGATAGCCTCACTGTTTGCTGTCCCTAATGGCTTATTTTCGTCAGGAAATATGAGACACGGATTTTCGAACTCACTAACTATGTCTTTGACATACATAAGGAGGAGCAATGGCCCTAAGACAAAACCCTGAGGCACCCGGCTCCATAGAAATCCTCTATCCGACATATAGCCCCCGACTAGCCTTGAAAGATCTACCATTCAGAATTTGTATTATCCAGTTATTTACCTTAGCATCCACTCCGACCACCCTCATCTTCTGGTCAAGGTGTCTGTGGTTCACGGATTCAGACACCTCCTGAAAGCTCAGGTAGCAGACTACCAGCCTTCCATCCTTGTCAGTTCTACCTGTCACTTTGTCCAGGAAGATTATGAGGCTGGTCAGATATGAATGTCTGTGACAAAACCGGGGTTACTTTATCACCAATAACTTATTGGTCTCTAAGTGACTGATCATCAGGTCTCAGAGGGCTCCCAACGGTCAAACGAGCGTCAACATCGGTGTAATGTCGGCGATTTTCCTTGGCTTTCAACAGTGCGCTGGATTCGTAGTCCTGTTTTCTGAAAGATAGGTTTTTTGCGTAATGTCATGCACGTATATGTATATGGTTGATGTCTTCAACTCCTGAAATTTGAGACAGGTTCCAGACCAATAAGCCCTTTTATCCTGAGTCTGCAGACTCTTATTAGAGTCTGGTTTGGAGATCGAAAGGCTGAAACGAGCGAGTCGATGAGAGGGGGCAGCGTCCATTCTGTGCTAAACTTGCTGGATCACAGTATTGGCAGCGCCAAACTAGAAAACCGGCTAGGCGCTAACTAGAGTAGTTACAATTGCTCTCCTCTGGAGTGGCTGTGTTTTGTGGGGAAATCAATTATGCGTTTTACCAAAATACACAAAATGAGACACTGTGATCTGACCTCATTCACGCTTTCATTTCTCGGAAAACTGTACTCCAGCGCAGATCTACAGCCCGTTCGGACCATCCACCGTTGTGCAGTGAACAGCATTCCTGGATGGTCTGCCGCAGAGCGGAATATTTCCAGTTTGTGAAGCGTTGGTCTCAATTTCGGCCCTCGATGTCTCCTCTTTAGCTTTAGGAAATGTCCTATTGTGCCAAGCATGTGGGAAAACTGGAGAACATCACTAAATCTAATGCTCCTTAGGTCTTTCACTATCCTAAATGTTCATATTAAGGTCCCTCTGTTTCATCTTCGCTCAACCGAGGAGATCCAGCCCCTGAAATCTATCCACATATGTCTCTTTGCTTTCCAGGAATCACTCTAATAGTTGAGCCATAAAGCTTTCCTGTGCGACACATATCTCATCTGCAGCATGAAGCCCATGAGTAAAAGCAATACTCGAGGAGTGGACGTATTGAAGTTTGTTCAAGGTCAGGATCACCGCTCTTTGACAGCACGATTTCTTCTTACAAATTCTGATCAGTACTCCTCAGACCGTGTTGGACGCCAGCTGACGGCAGAAATTCATATGTGAATATAGTCGCAAATGTTTGGCTTCTGACACACCTCAACGGCCAATCGCGCACGTGATCTACGATTGCATTCAGCGGCTGCAATTTGTCCACGGTCTTAGTGGGTCGCTGCGAGCCGACCATCTTTTAACTGCTTCTACCTCCAAGAAAGCACTTTCTGCTACCTTCACGTCATCTTCAAAATTGCTTCAATTATTGGCCAGTTCCGACGAGCCAATTCATTTATAAACAAGAGAACATAACTGGTATGAACATAGATTCTTGAGGCAATCTGCTTGTGGCATCTTCGGATGTAGTTGTCCACCCGAACACTAAAGGCACGAATACTGGTAAACCGCTTCGCCCATTGCCTGTTTGAGCAAGTTACACTAAAAGTTGGCCGTTTATAGCCCAGCGGAAAACGGCTCATATAGTTTAATTGTGTTCGGCGTCCACAGGGCAAACTTTTGTCTGTCAGCCAGACTGGTGTGCTACCGGCCGGTGTCCCTAAATTCCAACGTCGCGCATGTTCATCTGTTTCTGATAAGCATAGTATCACATGCTGTATCGGAACCAAGGGATACATTTTGTGTTCATACCATAAACGTTCTTCCCCAGCTTCGGTGTAATCACGCCATGCAGTCACCTAAATTCACTAAGGTTATCACTGTTAACTATATACCCGGCAGTCGATTACGCTGTGGTATCACCATTTTGGTGAAGAACCTAGCCCTGGTCGAAGGCCCTGTACATGGCGCTGCTGGTTAAAAGTATGTCCCGCGGTGCCCAGTTCGTTTCCAGTCCCGAGGTGGTGACAACTTAAAATCACTATCCTTTAGTTTTCAAATCAAATTTTTATATAGACAAATCCTGAATTTTTCCAAGCTATCTCCAAGTACGATGCCAATAAACCCTCTCCTCTCAAACCCAAACCTTAGCCTTCTAGAAATAAGTAGACTTGGTTCCGTTCTGCTCAGCTCAGGTGGCACAGGACACAGTCAGAGCATAGGGCCAGAAAGCACCCAGACTTCTTCGGATAATGTGCACCGAATTTCACAGCCGTACCCCTATAAAACCCATTTCAACCATTCACCACTCTGTACCTAAAGAAGCTCTCCATCTCGTCGACCATAGACTCAATTCACCAGTTCTTTCATTTCTCCTGATTCCGGAGTCAAGATCTTCATGGAAGACTATCTTGGGAGGACGTGCTCTAGTGCCTTGAACTATCCTGACCATTTCAGTGAGATTCCGTGATCCCTTCGGCACTCCGACACGAACAGACCGAAATTGGTGAGACTCTGTTCATAGTTATTTAGCCTAAAACCTGCAACTATGTCTGTGCCTAGTTTTTGCATCCTCTCCGAGCAGCTGTCTATTTGGAATAATGTAGGCCAAGCCTGAACCGTTCTAGCTAGGGTCTGGAGAAAGCCTTAGACTGAGGAACGGAAAGCTCCATTTTTGGCATGTTAGCGCTGGACACAGTCTAAATGGCTCTCTTCTGGATTCCTTTAGAGCCGTACAGCACAGTCAAGTCATTTAAAATCCAACATAAATTAAATTAAACGGCGCTCAAACCCGCCTGCTGCATTCGGTGTGGAAGATCATTTTCGTGTGGATTTGCAGAACCTTCTTGGAGTCATTAAAAATGAGTTGCTTCTCCCGCATTGATTGGCGGATCTTAAACTTTTCGATAGTTTAATAGTGGGACGAAATCGGGGCCAGGAGAGTCCGGTACAGTGAACACAAACACTTGTACGTCGCCGATGAAGATAAAGCTGGGAGCACCCGACGTGACCCCTCTCTGGTGTTTCATGTTTCCACATATGAACAGGCGAGAATCTACTTTGTAACCTACAGTTCTCCACACTAAAAGATCATTCCGGGAGGGTCTTCAAACCAGTGCTTTGGACGTTTCTCTAAGCTTCTTCACTCGGATGGTGGCATTTATGTGGGAGGTGGTGCCAGCAGAAAACGCGGCACTATCGGGCTGATCCCCCTTTCAGGAAAAACTGGACATTTATCTGGGTAAAACGCATTGTTTAAGCACCAAATTTTTACTAGATCAGCAAAGAACAAAAACACATCGTGGAATTGCATCTTGCCAGCTTAGTGCTTTGGTGTCTGGCTGGTTTGGCATTGTTATCCAGTCACCCTGCCCATTGCCTCGGTTTGAGTGCCACCCTAATTCATTTTCTCGCCTTTCACTTGAGTGCCCGCTAACAAGGACTTTTCAGTGACAAAGGTGCTTGAAGTCTTGAAGTATTACGAATAAAGAAGTTGGCTGACAGAAGCTTTGTTTTAAAAGCCTTTCTAGAGTTACCCTTCAGTGATCAGGGAGAACAGGAGGCGTAGTAATCCTATATTTGACCTGTTTTGAAGGGATGACGCATCAGAAGAGCTCACACTGGGAGCTCCTCAGGCGAGTAGGACCGAGGTTGACATTTGAGAGATTGATAGGATAAAACAAGTGGGTACTAATCAGACAATTTTGGTGGAGGCTGTCTAAACCCTTTCTGCTGCTCCCCGACATCTATTGAGTCTTTGGCACACAGTCTGGTTCACTACTTCCAGGAGGTGTCGAATGAAGATTCCGCGGATATCCGAGGAGTTTGCAATTGACATCCCGTGAAACGCCTGTGTAAATAAAATCCCACCTTAGCGGAAGGTTGGTGGTGTTGGGGTAAGGAAAGTTCACCGTCCATCCAGAACCTGAGTATTTTGTGCCGATCGGTGATGAAGAATATGTGGTGGCATATCTTGCCGAGGGTCAGAGTGACGTACTTGCCGTTTTCAGTGGAAAGGCTACAACCTTTAGAGAATCGCTTTTGGTTGTTCATGGCTGGCTGCAGAATTGGTCGACATGGGCTCCAGGGTATTGCATCGCCCAAATACACTCAAAGCTGATGAGAAATATTTATGTAAGACCATTGGTATATGCCAAAAACAGGATGCGCCAAAAGCTGACACTTAATACTCCAACAGTCTCCGCATTTGCTTATGAGGAAGCAACTCAGTATTTCAGCATGGGAGTGACAATAGCGCAACGTTGATGCGTATAATGTACCGGAATGTGGGTAACTCCGTCGAAAGCATTGACAAAGTCGACAAAGACGGCTTGTGAAATCTGGCCGTCGTCTTACCATTTCCTTAGTCTGTCCACATCGGTTGGAATATTAGGGGCAAGCAAAATCTGTTTGAAAGGATAGCATACTTGGAAGGAGATAAAATGCTTTCGAGGCCGAATTTAAATTCCGTTTAACCACCCTGCTTAGGGTGCAGTTTAGGCTAACTAGGAAATAACATGAGGGGAGGTTTCGGTCACTTTTCCTAAAAGCAAATCTAATGACAGTCTTCTTTCACTATTTAAGGGAAAGAATACTGTCTTCAAATAGCAGGAAAAGGAAACGGTATGAATTTGTTACAACACCCACGATAATATAGACGAATAGGTCAGACCCACGAAGGACCATTGTGAAAATTCTCCCGTTCATTCGCCAACCACGCATAATGAACTGGAATAGCTCACCATTAGCAATCTGCGTGGTCCGCTCGCGCATTGTTTCTGTCACTTAGCTTATTTCTACCACCATATTCGAGAGGGGTCATTAAATTCATATCTCGGATTTTGACTTTGCAAGCTCTCGATAGCCTTTGACGTTTGGCTCCATTTGTACCGCTGCATTGGCCGCACATTTGAGATTTGTATTTTTGTGCAGCTTGTTAATTGTTCAATTCAAAACAGCAGGAAATTGCGGATCATTCTTGTTTTAAATCGGGATTCGGATCATTTTGGCCATTTGTTGATGAAATACCAGGTATCAAAACCTTTTGTTGCTCAAATTAGCCACATTGGAATAGAGACCTCTCAGAATGCCGTGAAAGGGACCAATATCTTTTGTAACTGGACAAAACGCTATTCGGCGACTAACGAATTCGGTGTATGGTCATGGTGATTCTGTGCAAGTAGGGTCTGAATTGCCCAGACAATGCCAAATCATGTACTAGTTGTGAGAATATAGGTCTTAAGAAAGCCGACAGGCACAGGACAAGAACAGCTGAGTTAGAATGGAAATATAATAATAATAGTAATGCATATTTGCCGATTTGCGAGGGGCATGCATAAGGCAAGCGAAACCCTTTACAAGGATGATGCACAGAAAATTCCAAAAATATAAAACGAAAGAGAGAAAAGGGCAAGAGGAACCTTGAGTGGTTTGAGAAGTTTGTAAGTTTCTGTATATTTCTCGACATAAGAGAGTCACACGTAAGGCAAGATTAAAATTGTGCAAGGAAGGCAAAATATAAACATGAGAGCACAGACAAATTGGGCCTCCATGTGTGATTTTTGTTTTCCGTGTCTCCACTGTGCCATCCTTGTATAAATTTCATCTTGCCTTACGCATGCCTCTCGGATGTCAAGAAATTTACACTAAACTATTGTAATCATGCCGCTTGGTGACGGCCCGGCCGCCATCCGTTTACTACCACAGACGGTTACTATACAATATCAAACAAAACGTAGGGCTGTCCAGATGCTGCTCTGGTAGGCCAAGCGTGCACCTAGTCCAGTATCAAATACCTAATAGCCTCCAAAACTAACTACGTCTCGCAGTCTTAAACCTCACAGCCAGCATACTAGAGGACCCTTCTGAAGCTCAAGCTCCTCACGGTCATCTACGGTTTCTACAGTCGAGCTGTCGAACGCGCAACCCGTGAACGCAAAAAGGTGCTATTAGTTACTAGTAAATTGCCGAAGTTTCCTCTATTATCCCGCATCACTTTCAGCTACAACTTCGCACTCTTTCCTTTGGAAGCGCTCTTTCCACTTCAGAATGAAAGAAACCATCAACGCCATGTGATAATTCACTGACATAGACACTTATGATTAAAAAAATTCACCACGCCCACCATATATTTATTTACTATTTGCCTTCACAGAGGCTAGATGCTTTTTCTACCCTATATCATCAGATTAAGCTTTTATCCTCTGGTAATCCGTCCTCCCACATGTCCCGAACGAAAATTTTGATCCTTTCCACTTCTTCACTGTCATGAACGGTCGGTCGGTAATGGCAATAATTTTATTTCATCTCATCTAGGTTTCTCTCTTTTGTGACTTTATTGACGTTCTCCGCCGCTGGAATTATCCCATGAAGCCTCCCGTCCATCATGCACACTATTTGATCACCTCCTATCATCCATTTTGATTGTGGAAATTTTGCGCGATTTCCACTTATGTCCCCAACCACAAGTGAGGCCAACTGCGGACCTTTTCCCGGCTAAAACTTGCACTGCCGCTGGCATTAAGTTTCTTATCCCCTGCTGCATGTCATCACGTATTGATGCACACGAACAAACTGTGCTCTTGCATTTGCTACCGTCATGCGATGCAGATTTTCCTGCCTGTTTTTGGTTATCCAATAGTCTTTTTTGAAACGCACTTAGTGTGCAGCTACGTCTTCGTCCACTGGTTGCTTAATTGATGCTTTTCTAATCTTGGAGACACCTGGCCCTGTATTTCACGCATGATTCTTCGTCACATTTTACCGTGGATCAGCGCATGCTCATCGAGAACCGAGAAATGCGCGTCTTTTTATTATTGAACGTATTATAGCATATGACCCAAATTCTATCGGTTCTATTTTTAACAGTAAATATATTTACACCTTTCAAACTTCTCAGCAGCATTCTGCTGCCCGGATTCAAGTTACCCAGACTTCACTGTGCTTCTTAACACCATCAGTTCCCTCAGAATTACAGCAACATCTACTTATATATTCGTCAGCTGAGTCTAAGCAAAAAGCGCGCGTTACGGATGCACGCAAAAGGGCCCCACAAAGCCCAATCCCATCAATTATTATTTTATAGATCCAGCGCAAAAACTCCGGAAGAATGAAGGTGACTATTCGACTCCCAAAGCAACATCAAGTGGATTGCAGATTTACCACTTAATCTGTCTGTTAGCTAGACTCATTGACCCATTCAAAGACATCACGCTCACTAAGCTCGCTGAAAAGATGCGTTTTTAAAACTACATAAACAAGAAGACCCAAAGCCTATTGCGAGCGGCAAACTGCAAGGGAGTATTAGTAAGCCGTTTAGGAAGAACTCGCAGCTCCTGAGAGTCACTTTAGTGACCCCAGTATCACTCAAGATTCAAACCCTTTGGTCGCTCCTAGCAGCCGCTCTGGCGCAGGTTACCATCGGCTTCTGTGAGGGCTTGCATTCACTTACCTGCTTAGCATAGTTTGCAATATTGCCTCATGCCGAACCCGCTTCCGTCAGTTACCACCTCGTTTAAGCATCCACCGGGATTCACTTTTCATCTTTGTGATGGTGCTTCTTCAGCATTTTGTTCTAAGGGCCTGAAAATCTCTGTAAAATGCAACGCATCGAATCCTGCGGCAGCCTCACCTCGGCACTCCGTAGTGCAACAAAGATAACCGCCGTAGCCGTGGTAAATAAGGCCAGCACCGGGATAATATTGGGGCTGGATAACCGAAAATGAATAGGCCACTGTGATTGTTTCAGGAGTATATTCGGAAGGACTAAACTGAGGCCGCGCAGGGCATCATCCTGGCAGTCCTGAGTTTATATTTTCGTTGCCTCCCTTTGGAATACAAGAAAATGTAAATGCTGCAATGGTCGATATTTCCTAAGATTACGCATGTATTATGGCTCCAAGGGCTTCGTGATGTAAATAAAAATGGTTTGACAAAACCTTGACTCCTGGATAAACTGCATACGTGCCCAACTTTAGAATGAAACGTGGGAAAAAACAAATGGATGCTTATCATTCCCGCCCCTGGGTAGCATCCTCTGAATCCACCACTGGATTGTCCGTTTAACTATCTTAAAAGTAGTTTCCATGGCAACGCGCTTCGGAACGCAATCTGTGATGAATGATAGAAATTAGTATACCAGTCAACCTATTGCCACCAATGATGGCATCCAGTGCGATATTCGCAATGCATATGCGGCAATTAACTCCCCGCCAGTCGACCCTCATTTGGACAGCTTGTGATAGCTTCTTGCAAAGGATTAACCGGATGCACGAACCGGGTGAATCTTTGCTCGTTTGCATCAGAAACTGGAGGTTCGAAAATAGACCAATTAACAAGGCTGACTGTAGGCTCATCATCCTGATAATTAAAAACATTAATCCAGTCCTAAAAGTTCGCCTAATAAATCAGGTTCATTTAACAACTTTTATTCCGTCGAAGGAATATGCAGCCAACCTGCCGGAATTATTTTTTTGCAGATGAATCTTCAGGGCTAGACATAATACAACTTAAGCTATTGCGTCATCAGAACCGTTACATCACTAAGAAATGAAATAACCCAACTGACAAATATCTTAACTGGTGGTACACATCATTGATTTCTCTGATTTACAAAACATCAAATCCAGTAACCCTCCATTCTTTGCTATTTTATTTACTTTGCTGGCCCAACTGCGCAGAGAGGCCTCATCATGTCAACTCAGCGTAACGTGGCTCAAACGCCTCACCTGATAACTATGAAACAGTTACTTGTAGTCCATATTTCAGGTGTCTTTTTTGCCATTATTACAAATTTCATGTTACCACCCCTCACCGGCCTAGGACATCTTACCACATTACGCCTCGGCATTAACTGGGGCACTCGTCTTATTCATCACTGACTAACCATGAGTGGGTGCTGTTCCATTCACCCTGCACCACGGTGAGTTTTTACTCTGCTGCGTTCAAGCTCCAAGATTGATAATCGTCCCTAGATTATAGCAAAGCGCGCCAACTTAATCTGTATCCTTGATGTTTTGTTCACATGGACAACCCAAGATAGGATTACTCAGCCCTTTGTACTTATCTTCACCTCCGTTTCAGTGACTGGCACAAGCCTGCATCTGTGCAAGACCAATTATCGCCGTGGTTTTACATTCTACAGATAGTTGTCATGAGCTATTAGAAGTCCCATTCACGGCACGGACCACCCTGCTCTTTCCATCGTCCCGCCTGGATACCCCTAACACGTGTTACCGTTGCCATCGGCTAGAGTACACAATGTCACACTTATCGCCGGAAAAATCCGCGAACCTCCATGTTCCTGTCGTTCATAGAGGCTCAATCCATCCAGTAATGTTGGACAGTATCATGACGAGTCCGAACTTGTCAGCGCCAAAAACTGTTCAAGACATCCATACAGTAGACTTTCCACGGGTTTAACCAACATGGTGGAAAACTTATCCCGGCATTTAAATTTTTCTGCGCTCTTTCACGTCAACCCGAGGCTCTGTTGACGAATTGGCTTGATTTGGCGATTTGAAGGACCAGCTCACCGCTGAGAACGGTGTCATACTCTAAATATCCACAAAATTTCCGTACCCAAAAGGAACAGTAGCACGTCCCAACGTTAATCTCCACAGCTAACACAGCAGGCTTTAAATACAAAAAGTCTTATGACTCTGGTATTTACTTATTACCTATTTAGGCCAGTTTGCCATCTTCAACACAGCAGTAGTTTTTTCACAAACGCATTCTCGGCACATCAGGTCTCAAGTCTCCTGAATCAGATAAGCTCTGCACTTTCATTATCTGCAAAAACCGTTCTTCACCCACGCCTTGTCATCCACAAGGTAACTTATGGTTTTCTGCTTATCTCACTCTAGGGTTCTTCACACCCTTTCCATTTCTTCAAGACCGACAGCCAAGATACATATTTCTTTGCATTGCGAAACTGAGTGTACAGGATACTCGCTAGGCGTTAGTGTTATTTTATCATCCGCTTACCGTTTTTCATACCACGCAATTGGTTATTCCGGATCATCCTTGAATTTTGCCCCATCCATTCAAATTTCTAATGACCGACATTAACATAAGCAAACAACGTTTGTGGCGTTTGTTAGCAACCGTGTCATGTACACGTCTCATGTACACGTCTCATGAATTACCCTACTGAACATCCTTTCGTCAATATATTCCCTTTAAATTTTCTCCAACGCGGTTTTAACGTTCTAAAGTATGAAATACTTATTCTTGCGTCTATCATTTGCAGTTCTTCTAGGCATTTAAAAACTTGATCGTGCCACTGAGCATACTTCTTGGTAGTCGCCAAAAATTACATAGCACCATTATTTTAGCCTGAAAAGTTTGGGTGATTTTTGCTGGCGGTGAAAACGACTATTTTGAAAATCTTCCCAGCCATTCGACAGCCAAACACAATGAGTGGGAATAGCTCACCCTTAGCTGTGCACGCGGTCCACCGGCACATTGTTTATGTCAAAAGGCTTATTTCTATCACCGTATTCTGGGGGCATTAGTTAGTTCGTACTTTGCATTTTGAAGTGAATTTCTAATAGCGATAAAAAAACTTTGACCTTTGGCTTTAACTGTACATCTGCATTGGCCTCAAACTTTAGGTTTGCATTTTTGCACAGCTTGATGATTGTTTAATTCACAACGGTAGTAACTTACGGAACAATCCTGTTTAAGTCTGGAATTCAGATCCGTTTGGCCATGTGATGCCAAAATAGTCGGTGTCAAAACCTTTCAAAAGCTTATGAAGTAGTTTGCGTTAAGGCTTTGGGAGCCTCGGGAAACTGCACCGATGGAAACAACGATGCTGCTTATCGTCATTGTTTGTGGTTTCAATTAAAGCCATGAAATGCTGGTTGCCAGGATAGAATAGGAAAGACTAAGGTAGTTTGAATGGAAACCTGTTGCTGCAGCACGGGAGATGCAACTGGCATACTTTGGAGTGCATCACGTGGTTGCCCAATGTAAGGTTTGCGTTATAGACCTTGCACTTGCTGGAAGAAAAACGCTCTGCTGGGGCGGACTCCATGTTGGTATGCTGCACACTCCCTCGGTTCTGTCAGTTTTTAGACTGAAATGGGTTTGGGATAACGAGGTTTAGCTTGTGATCTGTTCGACGGTACCTAGTGAACAGATATGATTTTTCTTTCAGGAGGCCAACTTTTCTGTCTTCTGGGGGACTGCCTCCTTATGTATAATTTTCTGTTTCTTGGAGAAAAGTGACCGCCTGCTGTCAGGATGATTTCTTCGAGACTCTCAGCCATAGATTCCGCAAGTTGCCTGGATCCCATAGGATCCAGTTCCGAGTTGGTTAATTTGAAAGATGGCTATCTTTGACCCTGGGGTTTCAGCGAAAAAAATTCAGAGGAAAATTCATCCCCCTAACCGGTAGCTGGTAGGCTATTCGCGCTTTACGCCTATGAATTCTAAAGGGTCTAATTATTTCCCATTGTAGGATTGGTTCACATAATCTACTGACCGGTAGACATTTGGTGGGTAAAGTGTTCTTCAGTGAGGCTTAAGTGGGGTCAGGGAGGACGGAGCCCATCCCCCAAGTCTGGACGGCGGCCATCCAGGAAGACTATTTGCTCCCACGAGTCTCCAAAGGAAGTTGTTGATTCATGGGTTGGACATTGCCACGTCCGTGAGCCTCATTGGTATTTCCCTCTTGAGGAAGCATTTTTCAGGTTAGTCTCTCCAATTGTTGCAGTCTTCTGAGCTTCCATGATCAGAACTTGCAACGTGATATGCTGCGCACTAACTTTCGGGTTTTAAATAAAAGGTAGATGATCCCTCGCCAAGACTTTCTGGGGCTTATTGTCAGCCGTACACTGAGGGCTATTCCTTCTTTTAAATGTATCAAACGTGCGTATCTCGGGCGCAAGCTCTAGCTGTAAAGCCTTATGGTCTGGTTCCTCGAAAATTAATAGGATTATATGGTGAAGACGAAGATGAATACCGATGACACAGCCGGATGAGGATGAGTCAAAACCAGACTGAACATCATATGAGATGGATATAAGGGGGGCAATAAGCAACAGTAAATTGTCAATATAATGTTGAAGGCAAAGCAGCGAAAATCATTCAAGTTTGCCCCAAGCTATTTAAGGGACGATATTATATTAAGAATTGTGTACGGAGAGTCAATGTAACTCACGAGAATGATTGCTGAAATCATGAAGCTGGGAGCGGACTGGACTGAGATGTGTGACAAGAAGAAAACGAGTTTGCGTAAGATTTACAATCAGTCCTTAAATACGCTTGACATAAAACAACTGCTCGTTGTCCTTCTTTGATGTCGGAGTTTTGGGTGTTTTGTGAATCAGAGGTGTAGAATTTGGGGGGTAACAAGAACTTTCGGTGGTATTGTTAGCAAAGGTTTGGTCAGTCGTAAAGGTCCATCTGAGATGAGGTACCCGGGGCTGTCAGTGGCGCGGCTTCTTTGTCTTTGGGTTAAGCGGACCGGTACTGAAGCACCAGATCTGGTAAAAAGCTTCCTATCAGGTATAGGTAAACAGAGCTTTGAATGGGGTGGAGCTTTTGGCCACAAATTCTGCTTTGCATCTGTTTTTGTGTTAGCCGGTTCATTGGTAATTTGGTCGTTGGTGAACCCGGAGGAGACCAAGATCTGATTTCGGTTGGTACGAGGTAGGAAAGACCCAAAATACCGGATGAAAGTACATAGTTACTTGATGATATGCGCAGGATTCGGCACCGAACCGCGCAAAAGTTTCTCCTGTGGTACGTTCTTTGGGTTTACTGGATACCTAATTCACCGGGAGGGGACAGGGGTAAGGTGCTCAAATCGCTCAGGGTGAGAGGCGGCTACCAATGGAGCGTTCCACAGTGCCCTTAAAAGTGGCTGCTTCTTGAACGGGTTCGCGAGGTCAACAGGGACCTTGCTAGATCTTCTACCTTGTAATTCCTCAACCGAAAACATTGGTGCTCCACCCAGCTTACTAACCCACCAGATTCCTCACATAGAGCCTTCTGAAGGGCCTTGAGGACAGTACACTGACATTCACCTCGTATTGTTCGTTCCATTTTTAGTACTGCAGAATTCCAGTTTAGTTCGTTGGGCACGAGAAAGAAGTGACCGAATGGGTCAAACCAGCGGCTAGGTTTGTTCCCGTGTTATGTGCAGATGATAGCATCCACTCCTGTGAATGTTTTGTTTTTCAGGTGTTCCTGGCATCCCAGCGAGTGGGTTCCTGCTGAAAGGGACTGGTAACAAAACCCAGTGTCCACTGCGGCGAGGGCAAGAATATTCCATGTGCATCAAAACAGTTTAAAATGCCAGAAGCGACTTATGAAGCACTTAAGCGCAGATGAAGAACCTTGCATTGATCCATTCACTGCTTAAGTCCCTATTGAAAAACTTGAAAACATACCTCTCAATCACACCTTTCTATAACTTGTTCCATTTAAGGGAGATTTACTCAAGTAATGCGTCCTTACCAATAGCCCGAGGGAGAAACTTTATCAGTATCTATCCATTCCTCTCAGTTGTTAAATCAAAGGTATCCGGAAACAGGATATCGGGAAAAATTTCACTTCGGCACTTAGCTTCCCTGAAGGCCCCTATCATGTTATTCAAGCCGTTTGGTGTTCTAACCAGAAACAATCTCAATCACTATCTCCGTTAGCAAGCACCATTTTTGATATTTAGCCTCGTTTGTATCTGGTCGCTACACCCCAAAAAACTGGGACCAACCGCAAACGCAGTGTTCCAATAACAAAATTTAGAAAGCCTTAAACAGTGTCATGAAAACCTTCGCATTTTGATATAATGGTGCTGACCTTAGACTGAATCCTGCCCTTTGGCTTTTTTTGCCTCAGTAGAAAGGGAGCCAACTAACTTAAAATCAGACATCACTTGGATACCAGGGTCTTCGTCTCCGCTTGCTGCTGAAAGGCCGCATTCATGCCCATTTGAAAAGCCCACAGACTTTTTAAAAGTGGATGGCTTTCCCTGCATTAATTAGTGGTCCCATGATTTTGTCAAATTTTATGGTGAAACGATATCATCCAATGGACTGGACTACTTTCACAATATCGGCAAAATACTTCACTGGTAGCCGCTTACTGGTTCAAAGTGGCTTCTCCAGCTCGGCCATAGGAATTCATAATATTTATGACATCTATCCACTTACACAATCTACCCTCATTATCAAAGACTGGCAGCCTCAGCAGCAGAGGAAGGTGACCCAGGGAGTCGGAATGCCTACTGAACTGCACACAACAAAATTCTACTTGAAGGTCTCCATCTACTCCGCGAGTTACCTCAAATAGGAGCCCTTGAGAGTTTGTAATGGAGGACTTTAGCTTGAGAAATCCACAGTGAGCAAGGAACGGCTTATGGTGCTGCTTCAGGTGCAGATGTGCGCCCTTTCGTAAAATTGTATTACAGCACTTTGCAGAGGACGCTCGTCATGGTCACAGACCTGTATTTTCCTATTTTTGAAGGTTTCATTCTTATTGCTGACCGCTAAAGCTGCAGTTTTAGTCGTCTTAAGCATCGCAGATGCAATGTTCATTTATGCAGCTTGCAGATCTGTCTTGCCAACAGTTCAGAGAGAGGCCTGTTACTCTTCAAGGGGACCTCAATAAAGCCAGATGATTCCCCAAAGTTTGTGTTCTCTATGACTGGGCCAGATATATTCCGTGTTTTTGGTAGATATTCTACTTTAGGTAGGGAGCATGGAAGACCTTATTCTCCAAGAAGGCCCTTATCCACCCCAGGCAAACTGATGGGGTGGTCGCTTAGTCCTTTTACGTTGCTGATATCCTCTATTGCAGCAGAATTTCTATCGGTTGGTAATGGGTTAATGCTTTCTCTAAGTGATCCGTATTATCAGACGAATGCGTAGTATTTCGCGGGCTTCTAACCTTTTCTCACAATTGCCCTTGGATTTTTGCACTACCCCTTTACCTTGATTTCGCTGCTTCACATACCACGCACATGCCTGAATGCTCTCGTGGGCCATAAAGTGAAACCAACCTCGATCAAGATCATTTTATAGCTCCGCGTACTTCGGTCCTCCAACGAAAAACACTGCCTTCTATTCGTCGCCCCATCAGCGGTGCCAACGCGCTGAAGACCACGAGCATGGACTCTTTGACTGCTCGCCAATAGTCCCCTATATTGTTTTCGTTATCTTCTCATGACAGATTGTAACTTCCCTTCACTCATTTTTCACCTTTTCAGGCGCTGCCTTTGAAGCCAAACACAAAGATGGGATTTAATTATTAAGTGAACCAATATGCCCAAAAGTGGATAGAGCCTTGGCTGCTCTAAATTTGACTTTTGTTTGGCAGTCTCGGGGCAGTTTAGGGCTTATGCACATCCATCCTTATGCATGCTGTGCAATCCGATATGATTATTTGCCAGATCCTTATGTAGCAAACCATGGAATCCTTCTCCAGATTCTGAATTGCTTACTTTCATTTTCAGGAGGAGGTTGACCCGAGTCGATGTCACGGGGGAGGAGGATATTATTGGTTTTTCAGGGCCTCGAACGTTTGGTGATGTTCGCAGATTGAACTTGGCAAGCGGTTCACGCAGACTAACGTGACCAACGCGCTTGACCGTGTGAGTGTAACAATGCAACACTAACATTCCTAGTGCACATTGCAAATTTCAAATCCGATTAATTCATGAGTTCCTTAACTAGGATAGCTTCTACCTCGACCGGATCCTTCTCTTCCTACCCTGAAAACGGACCGCACTTTCTTTAGTACTAATTCCAGCACACCACGATCCTTTGATAATCTATTCTCCGCAAATTCAACAAAAGTGATCAGCAGCACTCTACTTTCTGTGAGCTTGCGTACATTATCGCTCCTTCAACTTCTCACCATTTTTGCGGCATATGCAAACTCGGTGCCACGTACGGTTGTCCACAGCCTCGGCGAGTCTTGAAAACCAGTATGCCGCTCGTAGTTTCCCATAAAAAATTGTGCCACGGAACGAGGACCAGAGAGTAGGCCACACGGTGGCCACGGCTTTCACCACACGACAGTATAATCGAAAGATGTGCAACGGTTTATTTAACAACAGCATCGTTTTGTATCCCCTTTAACGGTGCATTTACTTTACATCTCAGCTATCCAAGCATACAAGGGAGGAATTTGCAAGTGACCAAATGACCAACCTCTGGGTCCGTCTAGTCAATACCGTGGCACCTGTCAGGTGCTTGATAACGGTCATTTCATGATTATCCAAGAAGATTAGGCTTGTGTGGTTTGCTGGATAGCGTCTGTTGCCCCAACAGTCGGGTCCCTAAAGGCCGTTGTCCTGGATACTTGAAGTCGGAATTCAATCAGGGTCCGTGTTAAAGCCACCTATAATACTGGTTGTGCCTACCTCGCTGCTCGGTGGGTGGCTCATGATGGTGATAGCCTCGAGCTCGGCAAGTGGAAGCCTCGCTGTTATTGGTCCGAAGCCATAACTAGTTTTGTTCTGCGAATCAGTTTTCTGGAACCCTTACAATTCTGCATTGAATCTCAGTCCTTTAAATTGAAAGACATCTAGCTCTCCCACAATCCTATTCTCTTCTGCTTTATTATTCTCTGATGAACGGTTGCTCGCAGTTGAGGATAACCAGGTTTCGTCATCTGACAGCGACTGCGTCTGCGTTTCAACGAAAATACCAGAATTCCTTCATCAGCCTTTCCACTTTGAACTGAAGATTTTCGAAACTGGCGTCCTCTCTTGTGTGCAGTCCAATGATAAACCTTGCCTGCGTCCTGTTTATTAGCTTTTTGTCAACTTGGGTTTTCGAACTGCTTATAGGAAACATTACTGTGGGTATTGGCACTACCAGCACAGTTGTTGCCATATTGTTTGGGCAACCAAAGCCTTTGTTTCAACCTGGAAGTTAGATATCCCGCGACCTCCGAAAATGACATTCTCAGGTTTCATTTCTTCTTCGCTGTCAGCGTTCTCGCCTGGAGTGTATTCAGGCCTCTTGATTCATTTTTTGCATTCACGAATACTTCCGCCAGATGACTTTTCTTACACTCGGCATTCAGAAGAGAACGATCCAAGCCACCTACTCTGGATGTAACGCTTTTGGTGCCTTTTTCTCAGCCTGGAACATTTTGCATGAGCTTGTCTTCAACAACAGGCATAATTAGCGGCTCCAAACATTTCTTCGCAAGCATCCAAATGACGTGACTAAGAAGCAGGATATAGTCGCTACAAATCCAAAATGAATATTGGACTAAAAAAACAGGTTCACCCACTAAGGGGCAAATCTCCCTGCTTATTTAAACGAGCCACCGACTATTATTTCTAAGCGGACCAGTGTTTAATTCCCCAGAAACTCACCAAGCACTTTTGCTATCTCTTTTTTCCTGAGATCATCGAGTTATATATGTGCTGGACAAATAACTTAGACCAGGAGTAAGCTGGCCTAATTTGTTCGATTTTGCAGCCTGCAAACAATTTCATCGATCATAAAGAAGCCGTCCTTTAAGGGTCTGCAACCGCCAGTAACAGTTCAAATCGTTGTCAGCTCCATTTGACCGTCGAAATTATACCTCAAACAAGGGGTAAACAAAAGCAAACTGCAGGACCACCCAGTAAGCAAGGAGTCAACCAACAAAAGTTAGAGCAGGCCACTGAAAGGTCTGTTTATTTCATCGCTTCTAATTTACCTTTATATATATTGCCAGTGGGACCAACTATGGTTAAGCGGTATTGATAATAAGTCCGAACGTATCAAGAGCTTTTAACCCAGTATTCCATCATCGTTGGTTCTGCATTCTAAGTCACGTATTATCTCCGAAACTTTTTTGATGCGTGGCATTCAGCCAGAAATCAAAGAGATTTCTCGTGAATATAAATGATTTGGTTTTCCATCGCAGAACTAAAACCAGTAGAGTGACTTCGAGGCGCAAGTTGGGCTGCCCACAATTTCTCACCCGAGGTAAACATTTATCTAAAGCTGTTCCTTAAAGATGCACTAATTTCCTCTCGACGAAGACACGAAAATGATGCGAACTTTCGACACCTGTGATATAAGCCTCGCTTTTTTCACAAAGTCTGCCTGTCGTTAAATAATCCTTCTAAACTGCTTTAACCTATAAGACAATAGCTCCTCATCCATGCGCTTCCCTTTCGAACTTCTTTGAGATTCTTAGCACAGATTGATTCTCCAGCCCAAATTCGGGACCCGGCGTAAACATCTGCCCTTGGTACATTCAACATTAATTCACTTTGACTAGGCAAGCCAGTTCCATGTACATGAACTCTGCAAATTTTCACACTTCCCTTCACATGGCTTACAACCCAGTAAAGTAAATTTCCTGCAGTTTCCACACTCCATTTGCCTATCTGTTCCGGTAGAATACAAAGGACAATCTACTTAGCTCGAAATCGTTATTATACTAGGCCACTATTTTCTCATTATCCTCATAATCCTCAGACAACATAAACTGCCAAGCACAGGCCAGTCACCAAACGAATGTTGAAGGCTTGAGGCACCGTTACAGGTTGATTGACCTTGAAAATATGAGTCCCGCGCCAGTGATCGCCGTTATGCCTGAATGTCCACTTTCAAGCCCATAGTGCTAAATTATTACTTTGCTTTGTGAGCTTGCTCCTTATCAGACAATTAAGCGACCTGTTTTCCCATCGACTCCACTGTAAATTTTAATGATGGAAGTGCATAACTTTCGACAAACCTCGGGAAACATATCACCACGTACACGGGAATTATGAACTTTCAGCCAGTCATGGCGGATTCGCAACAACACTGCCTCTGTTTTCAATTCCAAGATCGATTTGTCAACCAATTTTTCGTCGTCACATATTATTTCATGTGCTAGTTGCGTACACTCGAATTATCTTAACGGGGATTTCTTATTTCCTACAACCGTTGTGACCAACTGTACGTCACTCTTCCTCGGCTCCGTGCGACTGCAATACTGGGAACCCTGAACCTTGACCGGTACAAGATAAAGTCAGTCGGACACATTATCAGGCTGCGTATATTTTGACAGGAGCGTGCGAGCGGGACATGCGTGAAAGATCAGTGCAGAAGTGGCGACCGCACTGGGTGGTCAACGTTCGGTTAAAAAAGCTATCCGAAGTACCAAATCCACGTGTCTCTACAGGCATCTTCAGAAAATTTCCCTGCTATCAGCTAATTAGCGTTGTTTCGAAAAGTAGGACTTCTTTTGCTGTCAACTTGACTGAAGTTAATATTCCGTTTACCTGGGGTTGCATAAGCTATTTTATCCTTTAATCCATGAAGTTTATTTCATCCAACGCATGACGCCAGTCTGGGGTCTAGAGTGCAGCTGCCGTTGGCACGAATCCAGAATTTTTACACCAATTAAGGTCCACGGCTCTTAACATATTTACCGTTCTTTTGTCATCAGAACGAAGAACTCCGTTATTGTTCAAAAAGCAAATCGAAGTAGAACTGCGCTGTACCTAGGGATCATAATTACCTTCTTTCACTTTCCCTTGGTCCCGTGTCTTCCCAAGCTTACCAGTTGGTTGCGATATTGTTTCTAGCCAAGGAAGAGGAAGATTTCTGCTCAAGAATGATTTCTGCAAATCGCTGAGAAACTCTCTAATGCGTAAAAAAGCCAATTTTAAATTTGAAACTAGATTCCACTAATTTGATAAAAATAAGAATTTGGGTGCATTGAATATATCTCTCGGCATCATATTAACACGAATCATGTAGAAAAATGCCTTGAACAAAGCCTGTACTGCACTGTATAGACTTTTGCGTACAACAAATAATGTTGCATTTCAGTCAACATGTTTGAGATTAAAAGGTAAATCAAGGGAATAAATAAATAAAATAAATGTACACTCACCAACCCGTAAAAATATAAATGAGCTCACCCAGAAATAATCACAAAATATTATGACAGGTGGCTCAGGAACTCGGTTGAATCCGGGTTATGGTCTGTCAAAACTCGTGCTAAATATAGGACAGTGAAGTTCCTATAGATATCAATTTTAGAGGGTATGAAACGAAAAGCGGATCGTGTCGAAATATGAGAGCGACAATTTGAAAGATCGTTGTGCAGGGG